>CM030370.1:8749391-9184391 GCA_003604175.2 Clonorchis sinensis
TGTTCGGTTCATCGCGCCATCGATTATTGATTGTTTTACCATTATGACCATACCTTGTATAAACCTGTCGTTTAAACTATCATCTCAAGGTCCTCGTGCCGCGTGCAGTACGCACAAATTTTCCATTTCGTGTTTTTTTCAGTGTAGGATAGTTTTCAGCTCATTGAGCAGTTTTAGTATGAAAATTTTGAGGCGAAATGATCGACAATGGAATGCAATAGTGGTCAACACAAATCCACCGAAACTTTGAATCAGTAGATAGTGTTTTTCGCAGTTAACCTAGTAAATCTGGATCACACACACTCTACGTTGTTTATGTTATGAAAGAGGGTTCCAGCTTAGCCTCTCATTAACGTCCATGTAAATTATAAATGAGGTTTTGCCCTCCAAAGCGCAGTTTGCCCTGTTCGTTCTTTGTTTTGGGTTCTTAATCTATTTGATTTGCCATTGAAAAACCAGTTCAGTGTGAATACGGTGCCAGCGTTGGTCATTTTTGACCCCAATGACAATGCAGCGTCTTTTTGAGTGAATGAGTGTACTATGAGCTTGATGTATCGCCATTGGCTGAAATCCAGAGTAGTGATATACCCAGCATGTGAATCTCGTTATAGGATTCTCCGTGTAGATTTTTTCTGCAGTTATGGAATCAGTGACTGCAAACAAATACATGGTTTCTTCATGTGGCTCCGTGTTGCCAGTTGGAGAACCACCTGTAAGGAACCGCAGTGTCATCACGCATAGGCTACTGGCAATTCGGTGGTCTGTTGCTTCATTCATGCCGGGTATACTGCCTGGATAGGGAGAGGTGAAAACTGTCAGTGACGTGGTTGGATCGGATCAGGTTAATTCCTTGTTTGAGAGACATCATTGTCCTGCTGTGGTGTACCTCTTCTGAAACCGAAGGATTATCCCACTGAAAAGATGCAACTTGTGTCCAGTCCGCTTGACTCGCAGGGTGCAATTGAAAACCAGTCTCTTTTCTCACCCATTACCAGAGGACAGTATGAATCGGTTATTTATGGGCATTTCAAATCCGCCTATTGGGACGTTTTGATGGACGAAATCTACCATGTCTGATCGGTGTCCCTGTTGGTGCTATAGTGATCGAGTTTGATGTCGAACACGATTTTCAAAGTTTCTGATGACACTAGCTCTCAATTTGAAGGCTTGTAAAGAGGCAGAGCAGTGGATTCTCATAGTTCTCGAAAAAATCGTTCAGCTGTAGCACCCTTTCATTGTCCAGCTTGCATGCCAACGGAGGAAGGCACAAAGGCTGGGATACTACCAGGTTGCCCAAGCCTCGACAGGGGAGATGCGGAGGTCGGGTTCGAACCACGGACTTTCCTGTCAGTAAATTCGCGCTCTAACCACTTGGGCCATCTCGCCCCCCTCGAACCCATGGTATGAAGCCGCCCGCTGTCAAATAAAGTCTTACCTTGATCTTTTATTTGTTCGTTGAGCTGAGCAGTTTGATTGCAAACGTTGCATCATCAATGGAGGTGACGCAGCCCCTACCTGTGATGAACTGCTCGCAGTGAAAATTTTCAGCGGAAGGGTGGTTGGCAATCATGAGACAACTGAATTACCAATATTCCACTTGAATACATGGTCCCATACGTCTCTTGGACGCCTGAACCCCACGACTGATTCGTTGAAAGGGCTTGCGACATTATCCTTGGCTTAAATTTGGACAGGCGCTCATGTCTCCGCGAAAAAGACGCCGGAAACTAATTCCTGGTCATGTGGTTGTGTGTGTGGTTGGTTCTGCCAATACCTATACGCGAACGGCTGTATACTTATGATTAAAAGAAATTTTCAGTTAATGAAGTCAATCGAAAATCTACGTGTTGATAACGACTAAATATGCTTGCTGGATATATCATCACTAATGATACTTTACCCCAATCTGAAACGTCTGAGTGTACGAGCGATTTTCTCGGTAACTTCAACATTACTCTCCCACCTGATTTTTACTCAATCATCATCAGCTGGAGTTGAATCGCCTCGTCATCACTAACTGAAGTTTTTCGGATCGAAGCATTTATACAGGTTTATAAAAACAATTATTGAACGACTACTGTTTTTAGGTGGAAAATGGTTTTATCACTGGCGCGAATCCGGTACGACAGTTTCTTCTACTTCGTTCACACTGCACTCAGTTTCGCTGGGGATGAAGATGTCGATATATCTCTGCTTCTCGATATTCAGTTCAAAAAAGACCATACAGGTCAGATTTGTCACCCCTTACACGACTGACTGCAATTTCGGCCACAACATGTTTTACGAACAAATTGACGATGTTACTGGTGAAGCATCAAAAATTGTAGTTCGTTTGTTGGGGAATTTCAAACTCCTTTGAAACATGGCAAACAGACCTTCCGACTACTCAAATCAGCCTTGATTGTAATCGGGTCATACTCAAAACTTTTGCAATTTTTCTATCGGTTCTCACGAATTTGTTAGGAAAAGACTGCTTAAAAGAGATCAATGCGGATGAAATCGAGCAACACGTAATTTGTTACAATCTCTAAATGTGGCTATTCCGTAACACTAACAGTGAAGCGCACGCATAATGTGTACGAGTCTGTCTCAGCCCTCATCGGTCTTCACAGATTATAAACAACTTTTACGCACTTGTGAAAGGGGGAGGGTACCATGACTGTCGCAGACGGTGCAGCAACACTGCTACACTCATGTATGTTGAAAATCCTCCAAGGTACTATCAGTTGCACACAATGTACAATTCGCACATACAAAGTAGCTCTGTAAACACCACTCACCGTGAACCATACTTGTGAAACAGAACTTGCTTCATACGGTATCCACAATTCACGGTAACTTCACACCCCGATTTTTGTCTTACGCTGCACCTTTTCCTCGATTTCTCTAGCATTATGGCAGTCAAAATCTTGCACCACCGACGACAAGCGGCCAACTAAATCTTTACACACATTCAGACCATGATGAAAGAAGCCACTGGCGCCTAGTTTAGAACGTGTAGCAGTGCCTTCGCCGTAGCCACTCTCCGTATATGTGCTGTGTGGCCTTTGGCCTGTGAGTAGGGAACAACTACCAAGACCTGCTTACGTCAGAGAAACATCTAGAAACATTGGTGCTGTAGTGGTGTAGGCTATCGAGTTGAACGCGGACGACATCAATTGATTGATCGCAATACTGCGTGTTTTTTTGTCGAAAGTGTGCTCAACCATCCAAGGCGCCACCGAGAAGGCTTTCATCATACTTATTCACTTGGAATCCACATGTGTTTCGGTTTGTCTATGCCTAACAGATATTCAGCCGATGCCTGTCAACGTCAATGGCGGCCAAGATGTGTAACCTCTACAACAAGCCAGCCCTAGATGTCGTCTAGATACCCAAAATGCATTGGTTTGAATTGGCAGAAAGTCCCCCCCCCTAGATTGCGCCTTTCCGCTCATATGACATGAACTTGGACCACGCGTTTCGATATTTAACAACCTCCATCCTACTTTGCATCAATTTACCTGATATCCTTTTTGCTTCTATACCAAATCAGCCTCTGACGTCAGGGGCTCACAAACGGCGTTGACGGACATCAACTGGTGTCCTTTAGACAGAATTAATGTTTATAGTTAAAGAGAGTATTGGTAGCTGAGGTTGGCCGTTGGTTTGTTTGCTGAGCTGGGAAATTCGGTTGCAAGCGTATCATCACCAGTCGGGCTGACATCATCGGCGCATTGTGAGTGGAAGTGCATCGGGGTTGGAAGTGTCCATCTCAGCGAACAAACCAATGGCCGAAGGTGATGTTCACGCGAATGACTGTGCGGATGCGTAGCGTTCTCCATAGCATCGGTTAACCAGGGTTTCGATGGTTCGGATGCATCCTAGGCTTTTCTTTTTCTCGATATTTTTTGCTAGTAGGAGATTTGAGGATTTTCAGTGGAGATTTCTCCCTACAAGTGAAGCCAATCTGTCGAAAAGCCGTGAAGCATTGCACGGCTGGAATCATCGGCAGTGCGCACCTCACGAAACTAAAGAGTTCCGAACCGGTGATCTTTCAGCTAGTAGTTTGGACATAGCCGTTGAGTCACGAGTGGCTGATCAGCAAT
Organism: Clonorchis sinensis; assembly: GCA_003604175.2. Lineage (NCBI taxonomy): Eukaryota > Metazoa > Platyhelminthes > Trematoda > Opisthorchiida > Opisthorchiidae > Clonorchis > Clonorchis sinensis. Next base: position 8,753,480 of record CM030370.1, read on the forward strand.
GTGATTAACTCGTGAGGTGCGCACTGCCGATGATTCCGAATAAGGACGAAAGTGTACGGTGCTTCTCGGCACAGATTGGCTTCACTTACAAAACGGAACTTCCATAGGAGATCTTCATTGTGTTGAATCGACTCATTCTAAACATTGAATTCCTAGAAGTGGGCCTGTGACTCAGGTCACAACAGCATTCACATTTTTCGACTTGAGAATCTCAGAACTATTTCAACTGACAGGCTAGTGAATGGGATGCACAGCCTATGCAAAATAAGGCAGAAAGGACTCCTGGTATGCAAAATTGGGGTTATCTCTATGCATCCGAAGAGCGCGCACCCTCAATACCGGCCAAAACTGCGCCCTTCTTGAAGGTGCACGAGTTGTTGACTTCATAGCTGTGAAATCAATGAATAAACGTGTTTTTGACGATTTGCTTGAACTAGTACGTGACATCAATTGCAGTGGAATGAAAAGCTCATCTAAAATATTTTTGCATCAGTGGCTCAGTCCCCGCGAATTGGCAGTACTTGGTGAGGTGACCGCCAAAAGAACCTGTGAAACTTGGCTAAGTACAGTCGAAATGAGTTGTCACTAGTCGATACATACTGCCCTGTGAGGTGACCGCCAAAAGAACCTGTGAAACCTGGCTAAGTACAGTGGACATGAGTTGTCACTCGTCGATACATACTGCCCTTTTGGTTTGCTTTCTCCGTAATTCCTTGTCGTCATGCTTGCTCCATTGTTTTGATAATGATGGATTTTACTGGCGTCAAAGCTGTTGTTTGGTGTTCGAGTCACTCTTGTACAAACAGCTGTCCTCCTGTTCTGTGGCAGTTGTCCTAGTGAGTCATACAAAGCTGGAGTACTAGACCCGAAGATAGTATCAGTGCATATCCTTGACCATACCGAGTTGAACAGTTGACACGCGAGGTGAGTATGTTGTCACTGGTTCACCAGCGCACGCTGGACGCAACTGACCTATCAAGCCTGAACGGGTGATTGTGTTCCCGCTTGTTTGCCCCTTATTCTTCTGCAGTAGCTGATCGTTTCTTTCGTTTTTCGTCCCTTTGAGCCGTAGTAATGATCAGATCGGTATCGAAATCTCAGTAAAGGTACGATCGCTTGTGCGGAATCTCCAGCACGCTCAAACGTGTGTTCCAATCGTCCTCGTTGCTGTGAACATGCTGGGACAGAATTATCTTCATGTGACACCGTAAATACTAGGCACATTGGACAGACATTACCGGACGTAACTAACACTGGTCGATTACTTTCACCGTGTGGAAGCGAATGCCCCAGCAGATACGAAATGCTTCCGGCCACGGATTCAGCGGTGTTGATGAATGTGCACAAAATTCAGTGGGATAAGTACCACGACCAGTCGAACGCCTATTTTCTAGCTCCCGGAGGAATTGAATCCCGTCTGTTTTTCACCAGTCGGAGCTTGTGCAGCAAAACACTTCCCAGGACCGACAAAACGCGGTCATCTTGAGGACATTTCTCTTGGGGCACCGTACCTCTCTCAGTATAAATGAATTTGGGACCAGTCAGGTTAATTCTTCTCTTAGAAGTAGTCTCTTGGGCAGTGCACTGGGCGGTGGTCTTCCTTGCTGCATGTTGTGGAGAATTCCAATGGTTTCACGCTACTCAGCGGCTTTGAAGTAGTCCCATGAAAGTTTGTTTAGGTTATGCCGCTTGATTTGATCTTCTCCCCCACCCCCTGATACTACTGTTGACATCCAATAAGTATGCACTGATGGGCGGAGATTGTATTCAGAATATAACACGGAGTTCTGCTGACATCTTAGCTCACAATCTGGAACTGTTCACGATAAAGGAGAAATTGTGATGCGATCTTCTACAATGTGTGTGAACCAATTAAATTATGCTCCCTAATCCTGGTCAGTGCCAAATGAATATGAAAAAATCGTGGAAATGAGGTCAGCTTCATTAAGAGGCCATTGGTGCTAACAGGAAACCAATTCATCATTACCTAGACCTAAACAGTTTATGTCGTTCGTGACTGTTTCCCAGCAGTACTAGCGAATTAGCTCTGAATTTTAGAGTGCCTCATATATGGTCAAACTGTCAGCTACGACGAATTCATCATTTATCCAGGACCAACACAAAACAAAACAGTATTCCCCCATCAAGTCAGCTACCGGACTAACAGGAAATAAGGTGCGAGAAACAGTTGAGTTTTTATGTGACTATATTTGGAGAGAGTTGCAGTATCTTACTGGTGAACCAACTGCAGCAGAGCGCCGAAAACAAACGGGGATCTATTTCATCATTGAGTTCTTCCCAATCCTTGGATGGCATTCGCTTGTATTGATCAACAATGGCTGTTCTTAAGCTATGGCTGTGGCTTTCAATAGAACAAATCGTTGTACTCAAGAGACCTTGTACATATCAAGATTCACCTCATCCTATGATCCGGTTCAAAACCTTCAACCATTGATTTGGTTCTGTTACTTTCTAGCGGCTCATAGCAGCGTACTCAGCCGTGTACTATGCAAGATCCGCTGGGTTCATGTGTTCTTTTTAGCTGTGTTACTGATCGGGTCATTTATCATTCGCCGAGTGCGTTGATTTATTAGACATGTAACCAGGTTAACCGGCCCGAAATCGCAGCCTGTTGGGATACTAACGACATTGAATGAACCAAGCTGGGCAGTGTTAATCACGGCTGAAAAATGTAAGATTCTACTGGAAAAGTTGGTACAGTGAAATTGAAATAATGCAACCCGATTTTAGCCAAAGTGAGTCGAGTCAAAGTGGGCACGCTTAATGTGGTATCAGCTTAGCTGTCGAGAATATGGTGCCTCTAATGCCTGTGTCAGTCGGATGCTAAAGTATTGTCACCGTCTGGCCATCCGTTCCTCAGGCATCTGTCGCACACACAGCGCCCGATTTCGATTAGGTGACACGCAAAGGCGTTGGTGGGGTTCCATAACAAGGTTTTTTTCAGAGCTTTTCTCGCTTAGGCAAGCGCAAGGTGGGTAAGACCTAGGATCCTCACGATCTAACGAGGAAACAAAGCTCTATTCAGTCCAAAGATACATCCACAAACCAGTTAAACATTCAGTGACATTTTCATCTTGGGTAAACGCCTTCCTTATATTACTAAATCAACATCTGAAACAGTCATGCTGCCATGAAGGTTAGATGAGGGTAAACGCCTTCCTTATATTACTAAATCGACATCTGAAACAGTCATGCTGCTATGAAGATTCGATGTAGGTAAATGGAAAGAATCCTCCGTTTTTCATATTCCAATACGTTATGGATTCATAGAATCAGGGACCGTGTGACAACCGTTGAGCGAGTTTTGTTCAAAAAAAACAAAGCCACCTCAAATATCGACCCGAACTCGTTAAAATTCATTATTCACGGCTAACAAACAGCTCCCTTTGGGCGAGAGCTGAATATAGCATCAAGGTCAAAACGTGATCTCCTGATTAAAGGATCCACGATCCAATTTCTCCTGTTCCGACCGTCTGGCAGTGTAGCAATCTCGGTGCTTTCCGTGGGTCACACGACAACTATGCATCTGACAGATCCTGTAGCCAGATGATTTCCTTTCAACTTAGTCTACGTTAAAGTAATTGTACCAGCCCCATGCCTAACCGTCACTAGCGCACATCCTAGGAAATAATCAGATAACCGGTCACGTGATCTGAACCCGTTCACTCTAGTAACTCGTTAGTCTGTTCAAAATCCAAACAGATATTTACATAAGTATCCAAATACATGAAACTATAGACGCGTCTGGGTTCAACACCCAGTGGACACCTTGAAATCGGCTGTCTACCAACGTGTTCTGAATACATACACTTATTCCCGTAACCGCCGTGGAGTGTGCTTTCCTATTTTTTATTGCAGGAATTTCAAGAAGAGGCGAAGAAAATCAACCGTTCCATCGATCGATATAACTTGATGGTACCTGCGCTCCACCTGCAGCGTTGTCACGTCGACGCTTCCACTATCATACAGGAGATACTAAAGTCCAAGGAGGCAAACGTAGATGATACAACCAAAGAGTCGTCGGACAGCGCACCAAACGGGCGTAGTTTGGATGATGAAGATGAAGGACTAGGTTCGAATAACGACAATATCGGCGAGATCAGTGATAAAAATATATGGGACCCGCGCTACATAGGCGAGCTGATGCGAGACTTTTACCGTGAACTGGCTAAAGCTTTTGTGAGTTCTCTGCGAGGCTTTAAAAACCATCGATAACTCAAAGCCTTGGCGGATTTTGTACCTGCAGTCTAATCTGTCATGTATTTATACTTAATTTTTTCAGTGAGCTGTTTTCAACCACAGATGGGTGTCAGCATTTTTCGCAAGTGATAGTTTGCATCGTATCACATAGCCAATCGGTCGGATAGATGTGGTTTCCGAAAATATTTTGTTGAAGCATCTTAAAAGTTGGCCGAAACAAACATCCAGATGTCCAAAATCTAGTTTAAAAATGTGTCGTGCGGCGTGCCTTGTGAGGTAGAATTACTAACTATAATACATGTACTAGCTTTTGAAACGGTCTTATATTCTTGCCTGCGTATGGATGCATGGCTGAGGACTATAAAACCTCCAGAAAGAGACCACTTCCCCCCAGGTGAGTTAACGTGACCTAGAAAACAATTTCTACGAGCTTACACGTATCCTATATGTGGTCGCTTTCTGCCAATGGGCATCCATTAGTGCCATTGCAGGGAGATACTTTTCCATTGTCCAATTTGCGGCACGTCCGCCTCAGGTTGCTGGGCTTTTGGGTCTGTCGGCTTAAACTGTGTATTTGGATCGACGCATGCACAAAGCACTGTTTGTGCACAGGACTGTCGATTCCATTCCCTAAAACTTTCTCCGTGCGCGGTGATGTACCATTGCCATAAGCTTGCACGCGTGCATAACGCAGTTTATACTTGTTTCCTTCGAACTGAAAGCTGAGGACGCACCAGAAGGAAGCATGAGGGCTGGGATACTGCCACGTTGCCCAGGGGAAGTCAAGATACGGAGGTCGGGTTCGAACCACGGACCTTCTAATCAGTAAATTCGCGCTCGAACCAATGGGTCATCTCGTCCCTTGATGATTTAAGGTCACTTTTAAATCATTTCGTGATCAGTGGAAGATGAGCGGAATTTAGTGAGGAACGGGACCTTCATCGACCACTGCTAGAAGTTGCGTACTTATGTCGAACCGAATGGTTTGGCACGGGTATATCTGAAGAGTCGTCGAATGATCAAGTCATTATCATCTCAGAAGGATCCGATGTGCGGTTGACATGCCGAAAACTGTATCATATGGTTGGTGCTTATAGTGTGGCGCGCAAGCCGTACTCCAACAAGTTTTCCTCTGAATGATGATCTCAAAGCCGTCGAAACTAGTATAGTTCACCGAGGAAGCAGAGGTCCACTAAGGGCTGATTGAATAACTGGGTTCCTTTGATCTGTTTCGTTAGGACAGATGTAGGATGCCAGCATTCTGAATAAGCTTTTAGAATCGACTTATCACAATAATTGAACTGGATCAACCGGTGCGTGCGGCGAAACTATTTGAACAGTCAAGAAGAATCCTATTAAAAATTAAACCTGAAAACCACTGAATGGACAACTGCAGTTCGATAGTGTGACGCCAATTCCTTTGGATGCAAGAGACAGACTGAAACCGTTCGCTCGATAGAGCATTCTAACATTCAGGTCTTTTTTCTGGGAAGGGGAGGGGATGGACATCAACACTGCCACACTACCAAGCGTACTTTGAACTTTTTGCTTACCAGAATGTGGTCCGACCCTTTTCTGTGTCCAGCAACAGCTTCTCGGGAAGACCAACAGTCCCAAGTAGAAATGCAACACGATTGGACGATTATGCGGTCCAACTGACTGTCCGTTCGTCGTTCCGTACAGTACAAGAAAGTATCTTCTTGGACAGACACAGCTGGTTAACAGCTGCAGCACCGAGACCGAATTCGCGAAGAATATAGGTGGTTGAATTTTCCGATGAACCGAGACAAGCATTATTATTATCATATTTTTATTATTACATGGGCATTCCATCAGTTAGCTCTACTAGAATACCATGTTGCGGAACACGGTTGGTAGCGGCTACAAATGCTCCAAAAAAATCCGTCTTTGACGCTCGAATGACCAAACATACTGTATGCAGGGATCACTGAGACAAATGATGTCGATTCTTATATAGAATCCTACGAAACGAGATCGTTGGTGATTTTTTAGTCTAAAGAAAGTGTAACTCCGCATTGCCTCCTCCGGTATCATTCGCGTTTGACACCTCCAGATCCGCAGCATCATATGCGTACCTCGGTATCTACGTGGTACTTACGCGAAGTCTGCATGACGGCAGTTAGGTAGTCCTAATCACTCTAACCTAAGTTTTATTTACTGCTCTAGTGCTTTTGCTTCGTTTCACAATATACGCTTACACACCACTTCGTTGCGTCCACACTACAGCCAGCTGACTTTTGTTATTGTCACAAAGGCACCGGTGATCAGAGGTTCGAGGCTGCTTAGAAACCTTGGATCAGAAAACCCAGGTTTCGCGGCCATAAAGTAAGATTGTAGTTACAGTTGTGTCCTGTACATACGGCCCTTCAACTTCAGTGAAATCATATCAAATAACGCACGTTAGCGAATATAGCTCGAGCTTTGCTACCAGATGCATTGGTCTCATCTGTCAGATTACGATCGCAGTTTGTGCAGCTGCGTTAAGCGATCAACAGCCTCAAACTTTTCACAAGAGGGCTCAAAATCCTGGATCAATACTTTGCACCTCGAAAGTGGAATCGAACGTTAAAACAAAAGACCAGTTCCCACATTCTAATTAGGACTAGTGACTAGTGATAGCAAAACGATATCGTCTGCGCAATCCAAGTCCACTGGTTTTTCTTCAGTCTTCCGTGTGGACTCAGAAGAATGACTGCACCAGGATATAAGAGGGACTGGTAGAACGAGATTGATATTATTGCAAATAAACAAATGGCTAAAGTCACTGTCATCGATTTAGTACAAACGTAACGTAGGATCAACGTAAGAAGCCAAGTGGACCACCTGATACAAGTACTGACAAAATAGTTTGTAATAACTCGACCGCCAACCCCAGGAGAACAGTTGTGCTGGAATACAACTCTCACCATCTACATCCCATTAGAGTATTTCTGGAGGCGTTTGGATACCCACTGATTTCTTGACCATTTTAGATCAGTGTACTACGACATCTACGGCCCTAACCCCTATGTAACACTTTATTCGATATGCGTCTTCTCTGTGGAAGACTCACTGGACGTAGTTTGTTTCTTTCTTACCGCTCAATCACTGTTGAATCTTGTTTTCATACTGTTTGAAAGTTTATTATACATTTGTTGTACAAAATGCGTTCAGCCATGTCAAATCCAAACAACCCGTGGGATTTTCGTTCTCTTCAGGCACCGTTATTCTGCCAACGTTATCGGGCCTCGAAGACGCTCACTAAAAAGACAGGATAAAAGTCTTTTAGGAACGCAAAGAGTACATATTTGCTGATAACCCTATTGATCAGGGAGACTCTGAACGTATAAGAACAGGCTACTGAATCAGCAGTAGCCTGCGTCGATAACTGAGATAAACCAACCCTCTTTTTGTTTGCAAGAAGAGCGTGGTGCAATTTGGCGTGAACATAGTATGTTTGCAAAGAAGGCAACTGGGGTGGGGAAGAAAGGACTACGACGAAGCAGTCGACCCTTCCTGCAGCTACTGAAGACAAAGGGACTGTTCCCACGATAGTCATATTCTCAAAACCTGCATGTCCATCTGCTGAGATCTTGTTGAGGATTACCAAGTGTGGACGAATGCGGCCACCGACAATTATGGGGCCGACTCATCTGCTCGTAGGTTTAAGCTGCAATAAAGTGAAATAGGCGTGCCTGAAGAAGCTTACTGTCCTCCTAAGACAAGAGGAGCATGGCCTTTAAATACAGCGGGGACGGGATTTGAGCGGCGGTGTAAATTCCACCGATTCATCTAATTGCGCAACGTCCATTCTGATCATTTAACCTTAACCTAATATGGTTCATTATTCTAGAGGTTCACCTGAGTTTGAGATCCTGGACGATATCCCACTGATTCAGCCAAATTGTCGAAACGACACCGGAAAGAAGTCTCTGTGGCCTGCATTCAGGCATCCTGTGGAAGACTCTATGGAACAAACACTGAGTCACGTATCAGTCAATTGGGAAACACATATTAGCCAACGAGAGAACAAGACCACCATAAGAACCTGCGAAATTTCAAGAGTTCGGGCTGAATTCAGGGCAAGAAAACTTGGCAGTGTAGTCCTCGAAAGCTGCATGCTAGTATACGGGGCCAGGTTTCAACATAAGCACAACAATTGTCTGAATACGCACTGGTAAGATTTATTTACAAGCTCAATACAGGTGGGCCGACTGCGCACAACCAACGCACTGCTCCTCACCGCACCATAACAACGGACTGATGACGTCACCTCAATCGGTGACGAAACATCTGCAACCCAGCAAATAACCCGACCACCATACTACAGCAGAAACAGGCACATAATCATACTTGTGCAACAGAATAGATTAACTGAGCAAACTTACTTCGCTTTGAACGCTTTTTGTACAGAACTCGATGCCCACATTCCAGACAGCGAACTAGTTCTCGCGGTCGGATTTCATTCTCTGCACGACATTCTACATAAAAAACGAGCACAAAAACTTCAATGAAGGCGGCAAGCCAGGTTGGAAATTTAGCTTCCCGAAAACCCCAGCCGTACATTCACTGTAATACTGTGAAAAACGATCTGAAACTGCTAACTCTCAGACATTATCCATTCGTCAACTCAAGTTTATGACTCCAAACAAGGGATAGAATAATTTGCCTAGGAACCTTATAACCTCCCGATTTCATGGTATGGACCAAGTGTTATGGAGAACATATCCTATTAGATGGTTGGGGGCGAGATGGCTCAAGTGGTTAGAGAGCGAATTTACTGACCGGAAGGTCTGTGGTTCGAACCCGACCTCTGCCTCTCGACTTCCCCTGTCTAGGCTTGGGCAACCTGGCAGTATCCCAGCCCTCGTGCTTCCTTCGGGTAGCATAGCAGCTAGGCACCGGAAGGGTGTTACAGCTGGACGATTAGATGGTTGATACCTGTACACGGGTAAATCGGTTCGATTATATCACATTACATTACACTAAACCGTGACAACTTGTAATTACGTACAACAGTGATGTGTACAAGAAGGTATGATCCATTGTCTAGGATTTGGGAATCTAGCTCTGGTAACTCCAACCTTCGTGTTTCCTTCAGGGTGCACGTTAAATATGCACCGAAATGGTATCGCACTGAACCATTACTTTGCCAAAGCACAGACGAACAGTGTAAACCGACAAGATTAAAGAGTCCCTTACAATAAGTAGTCATGTTACAGGTTCTTAGTTTTTTTTTACACGAAAAGCGAACAAGGTAGCCCAGGGACTTTGAACGACGATCCATAAGCAGTTTCAACGGGTTGCGCGATGGCACTCCTCCGGATGACGGTATCAGCAGCCTACTTATGAAAGGAACATGCCTTTTTCAAATGAACTCATTGAATATAGATGGAAAAAATAACGAAGTCTCCCGGACTCAGTTTTTAATCCAATTCGTGGTCTTCCCTTTACTAGTTTTAATCCTACATAAACCCAACTGATGGGGGTCACTAACCAGAGTAAGAGTCGTCAAAAGAATGCAGTTGTAACCCAGACTTGGACAAACGCATTTGCAGACCAGCAATGGGCTTCAACCAGATGCCGCTGGAGTGAGGACATTACAATGTGGTCACTACTCTACCTTGAGATATCAAGCAACCAGGATGCGGCCTAATTGAGGTTGCTGAATAACACAGTTCCAGTGACGTTTGAACCTGGTCAGTAAGCTATTAAATCTTAACTATCACCGTCGTGTTGGAGCATTGTTAAGTGAAAACAAAGGAAATAATAGGAATCGGTTGAGATGATTTAACTTATACGTAATACCACGACTCACCACCGCATATGTAAGACACGGTTTTTGAGAATTGTGTAACGGTGGTACCAGCGCCCGGGGTTTCCCCACCGCGCTTTGCGGAGTCCATCGGCTTTAGCGCAAAGCGAGAGTTCCTTATTTACGACAAACCCCAGCCAAGACAAGGGCGAGCGAAAACCTGGAAGAAATTCAAAACTGGATAGAAAACTTTGGGTCCGATTCAAAACAGAACATTTGGACACACAAATTACTTAGAAAGAAAATATCGCAAGCCGGTCAAAACCAGATGGCAAATCGAATGAGTCGGAATTTCGGACATAAAGTTAGGAGTAAAAAAATTGGTCCAGTTGAGTAAACTGAAGTGTATACATCCAACGAAGAAAATTTGGAAGTCATATTAGCTCAGGCATGTTGGTAATTAGAAAATTGGTAGTTCGAATGCATTTGCCGACTGTCGATCCATTCGCCGAGCCTTGCGGGCTTGGCCAGAGGAAAGCTTTGGGCACACAGTATTCAGAGTGGTTTTTGTGCGCTCATGATGGTTGAAATCATATACGGGTGAAATATCAGAAGGATCTCCCTATAACCAATAGCATTCATAACGTCGAGCTGACTTTTCGACGTGTCCTGGGCGGATTTCAGAGTAAAGGGTACAAAGAGATCCAAATCCTTCTCCCACGCGAAACACCTCGGCGAATAGTGCCTGGCTGCTACGCAGAGACATTTGGTCAACAAGTTTATACTTGAGAAACACGTGAAAATGACCATATGAGCAAACCTCAGGTCGAGTAAGGACCTATGATCGAATAATTACACGCACGTTCGCCGAATACGGTTATCACCGTTCCCGATCAACTTCGCCATCGACGACATCGCAAAGAACGCCGTTGCTAACTGGTCACATGGATGTGTAGAGGTGGCCCCAAATGATAGACTAAGAAATCTGGATTACACAGATGATCATCTTTCATTATCATCATCTTCAGCTGTAAGCCGTGTACATCGTCGTTCAGCTGTAGTACCCTTTCGGTGCCTAAATGCCATGCCACCCGAAAGAAACACGAGGGCTGGGATACTGCCCAAGCCTAGACAGGGGAAGTCGAGATTCCGAGGTCGGGTTCGAACCACGGACCTTCCCGTCAGTAAATCTGGGCTCTAACCACTGAGCCATCTCGCCATGTACGTTGTGAAGCGGTTGCTGCCTTCACTGGTGGGCTGGGAAGAGAGCGGTGGATACCTATGCACTGGAGGCAATACCTGATACGACTAAGGCGTGCATCAAAAAGTGAAAGTGGACTTTTCATTGAAAAGATCGGGAAAGAAAAGAGAAATTGGGGACAAGAAGCTTGGATGTATGCAGACCATTAGACGCCTGACTGGGCTATATGTCATGTCTCTAAGCATTAACGTGTCCGGGATCGAGGTACCCATCTGGGAAGACGACAATAAAATGTACAGCTGAGTTTTCTGGCAATGGCTTTTATATTCCTTTGCTACGTCACTGGTTCGTTTCCATCCTCCATGTCGTTTTTCGGAAAGGGTTCCCCAAGGAGGTTGGTCAACTAGCGTATGGAGCACTTGACCGTGCCAATGCAACTTATGTAGCGTGATCAGCTCATCTATCGTGGGGGCTCGTTTCCTCAGTAAAACATCTAACGTACTTCAGTGTTACTGATCCGATGTTCACATCAGACCCGGATAATGCCCCCAAGACAATGAAAGATCTTCCGCGCCCTGAGTTCGAAACGGACAGGTTGTTGACCTACTTAACGAAAGGGAACGCACTGCAGCGTCGTAAATCCGACCCTTGAAATAAGCTGACGTGATAACCGCGCCACAGGCGATGTAGGCTGGCAGAAGCTGCTGTAGGCTTCCAGATCCGGATGGAAATATCGTCCTCAGCTAGACCACCACCAAAGCTACCTCAATCGACGCATCCGTAAGCACAGGGTTCGGGTTCCAGCCTACGCAGATTAGACGCAGCACTCCGTAATTTGCAACTGTGAAGCGGATGCCAAACGGTGAGAAAGAATCATGTAAATTATTATATATCGTCTGCATGACGATGACGTCATGTCCAAGAAGAGCTATGTCTTCCGCGTATTCAATGTCTGCAAACGCTCTGAGGGTATTTCGATTCCACAGGAATATTGACGACGAAGTTGAAGACAAAAGTTGAAAGGGGGAAAACTTGCCTGACACCACCTGATGTAGTGGACCTAAACAAGAACCTAGCGTAGATCTTCGCGCGTCCATTGGAGTTGGTGTACAGCGTTTTAAGGACGATCAAGTGAAAGGCAGCTTTCAAGTCAAGAAAAACGACAACGTCAGGCACTGTAGTGGCAGTGTAGTGCCGCTGTTCCAAGATCTGTCGAAAGACCGAATGTGTGAGCAACGATTCCCCAAGGAGGATGAAACCCAGAATCCAAGAAACCAAGAATCCGTCCCTTTACTGTTCAGACAGCCTCCAAAGGATAAACAAGGAAGCACTTTCGATGGCACAGTTGTCAGGTTATTGTGACGGTGAGTTTAACACAGCGACGCGTACCATTTCTGTACATAAGAATGGTCGTTTTATCAGGTGGGTAACCAGAGGTCCTCCACCTTATTTCAACAGGTCTGGATACAAACCATCCGGTCCTAGTGCCTTCTCAAGTTCGAGAATGATATTTCACACTTTCCTCATTCTGACGGGCAATTAGGGTTTATAATCCATTCGCACGCATGTAAATTATAGGTACGGCGGTTCCCGGTGGTAAAAGCCCTCTCTATCCACCATGCTTTCATTGTCCACCAGATCTCTAGCCTTTCCTCTGACTCTTCCCTATTATGGCGTCTGAGGGATTTGCGTGCGCCGTCGTACTCGGGGCCTGCTGGTATGAACTTCCTAGCGGCAATCAGTTTTCAATATGCTTCACCACTTCCAGATGCAAGGGTATGTTAGTTGGCTGGAACGGGTCTAACCCATAATTAAATCTTGGAAAAGGTCCACTAAAAACCATTAAAAAGCCCACTCATCTGGAGAGCTGTTTTGGCTGTTTTGAGTCGCAAACGTATGTTATTCTGTTGAGGGGCGTATGTAATATCCCTGTATGCACGATCGTATATACGATACTGGAACCCGGCGTTCTTGTGCCGGAAATAACGCCCGGTAGTTTTCAACCACCAATGTATGCGTAGCATCGCGTGTGTGAGGGGACATCGCGTGGATAATGGTCAGGTTCGCTGACGTTGGTTCCGTGCAGGACAGTTTAAAAACCATGGAATGTGATGATCGCACACAACAAGCCGCGATGGTTGGTAGTATCTTCAGATGCCAGTGTATCATCTGCCTAGACACACAGTAAACACAAGACTGGAATACAACCAGATACAACTAAGCTTGTAAGTTAGAAAACAACACCTTAGGTGGGTCCTTCGCCTTTAGCATGCGCTAAATTGTCCAATGCGCAGATTTCAGACCCCTGAAGAGATTATCAGGCGTGCTTGTTTGAGAATGCATGGCATCACTGTATACGGGCTGTTGATGCTACAAATAGGTCCACAGCTAGCGGTTAGTAGCCGCTGACCATATTTGAATATAGATATGACGGCATCCTCCTAGGTGGACGGGACGGCTGGCTGCCGAGAATTTCATCGTGCTGCAGCAGCGTAAACCCAAGTGAAAGTACTACCACCAAGGGGCGGCAACGGCACTCTGGCTACGGTGTTACCTGAGGGCGATGGACAATTGGTTGGCAACTATGCTTCCCACAGGATACGATATATGCAACACTACACCACATAGTGAGCCTCATCCCGCAGCAACTTTTTGACCCCTGCAACCCGTACTCTGTGACGCTGTTACTACGTCACCACTGTAAAAAAAAGTGAAAAAATAATGCTCGTTCAGCAGCTACATCCCTTCCGTTTCGAGCCACCTGTTCAGCTGTAGCACCCTTCCGGTGCCTGGCTGCCATGCCAACGGAAGGAAACACGAGGGCTGATACTATGCCAAATTACTCAAGCCTAGGCAGGAACGATCTAGATTCAGTGGTTGAGTTCGAACCATGGACCTGCCGGTCAGTAGGTTCACGCCTTGACCGCTGAGCTATCTCAAGCTCCGTAAAACGAAAAGGCTCCTGAGGAATAACAATGAGTAAAGTTTACTTTTATTCCATGCCCTGTGAAGTACGCCGCACTGCAGTGACTACTTCAGATGCGTACAGTTGGTAGTCTGAGATACACTGAGCGTGTTGTCGGCGGGCATCCTCAGGTCAGGTACTTATCATCAGTCTGAAATTGTCAATCGTAGCGCCGTAACAACAATAATTGGTAGGCTGTTCAAAAGTTCACTGCTCTGATTGGTAGGTTATAACTGGGGACGTACAATAAAGACGCAATTTCTCCATCATAGTCATCAGCATCATGGACAGCACGACATCAGTGTTCAAAACCAATGCTTCGCTGCCGTACAATGATTTAGTTGAAAACCTTATTCTGAAGAAAAGAATAAAGGAGGACAGGGAAGGGACTTGGTGCTTGCTTACGACAACCATTCCAAGATGCCTAACCTCCAAACACTTACTCAAGCAATCTGGATAGAAACTGACAAGAACGCCACTGACATCGGCTGGCAGTCATATCTTACAGTGCCTCCAACCAGGCGCAGTGGGGATCACGCGGTTCACATCCTGGAAGGCGAGTAGCCCCGACAGCACCCAAACGTTTCGTCATCTCCTGCATCCCCCTCTGCTTCCGCCAGTCTGAAGTGGACACGGAAGACGGAACTCTACTCGGCAAACCATTGTTTGGCAAACGCAGTACATGGCCTAACCAACGATGTCAGCTTCTGGTGCTGGACACATTCTTCAATGGAAGTTCCCGTTGCACAACCCAACACTCGCTTTGATTGTCTGGTTACGGATTCAGCAACACCAAGTCACAAAAGCCTTGGTTCTGGGACGACTGTCGATTACCTGAATACGCCTCAGTTCCTCTGCTCGAACAGGCCAAGTCCCACAGTCGTGCAACAAAACAGCCCGCACTGTAACCTGATGTACACGTCCCTTGATATTCAGGGACATACCCCTTTGAGGCCATAGGTGCTCCAAATTCGCAAATACGACCCGAGCCTTGCAGATTCGTCATTGATATCATCTGTCACACTGAAATTAGAATTAATACAACTTCCAAGGTACGTAAAACGGTCCACAATTTTCAGTGTCTCTGCACGGATTGCAAGTGGCGTGTTTAGTGACTGCATGTCCAGGAGCATGACCTTACACTTTGTGAGTTCAAAGTGCATATCAAACGAGATGACTTTGATCAGTTCATCCAAAAACACCTGCGCATTCTCCTTCTCTTCGAATACGAAAATGTTGTCTGGATATTTCAGATTGACAAAGATTTCGTCAGTCTATTTGAACACCAGGGTTTTGAATATCTCCCACGTTCATCTCATCACTTCATCGATGGCGAAATTATTTATGACAGCGATGTTGTCTTTCTCTGGGAAGGGACGAGTTGAAAATGATCAGTCCTAACATCCGCGCACTGCGGTCGACCGTGACCGCCAGCACATTATACAGTAAGGTCGGACTATCTTAAAAACCAAAGTAAGGCGCTGCTCAAAAGGTACTACAGTAAGGTCGGACTATCTTAAAAACCAGAGTAAGGCGCTGCTCAAAAGGTATCTGTTGTGCGCAGCCACATTAGGAGCTATGTCTTACTCGCTGCGTCCACTGGCCAGGCCATTTCCAAGTGACTCAGACAACTGAGTCACGGATTGGAAAGCTTCATCAAGAAAGTGTTATCCACTGACTCGCGATTCCAACTTTTGAGTCATAAGGGAAGGATCTCCCGATGAAACCCTGCATCCTGCCACTGCCTCGCGGGTCAAAGATTCAAGATGGAGTACCGCAACCAAACCCCCCTTCTTCGGCCTGGGAAACCGAGAAGTACCGATCGTCCTTGCAGCTCTTCACTAACTGGCTTCTTCCTCGCACAAACCCTTCCGGTTCACTTAGCTGTCAAGTAACTGTCACTTCGTACCTAAGCCCAGTAAAATCAATCAAAATGGTAATGAAATAACAATAACCGTTGAGTTGCGAAACCCTTTAGCTGACATGCCGCCCGAGGTCTGCGACACCTTCAGACTGCCAAAGTCTAGATAGGGCAGCCAAGATTCGAATGTTGGATTCGAACAATGGACCTCCCGTCAGTAAGTTTGTGCCTCAACCAATGACCAGCCGCAAGCTGATTGGCGAATGTGTGACGCTTGCCAAGTTGCTACCTACCGAGGTGAGCGTCGTTTTCCACGCTCACTCCGGTGTGGCGGAAACCTAGTCGCCAGAAATTGACATGGTATAATGGAAGGGAAGATGTCACGAAAAGCAAAATAAAAAGCACAAAGGACGTCCGGAAGACGCAGGAGACAGCAACCGAGCAACAGACCGGCTGCCGCATGTATGGCAAGCTAGCTACGGACCGAACGAGGGCATGCATTGGTCGGTCTGTAGGTGAGCCAATGAGGGTCCAGCATTTATGGTTCAACGCTTCTCGCCATAATACAGAGGTTCTCCCATGACCTCTGGAATCACCCCATAAATAGGATACAAAAATCTTGTTTTGTCTACATAAAGGACCCTCCGATATCGCCATATCTTTTGATACATGGTAAGAAGGTTTTTAAGCTCAGAGCGCACACCTTCATTAGGCAAACTTTTTTCTCATTTCGGCAGTTGTCGCGTGGAATAACCTTCCTCAGACAGTTGTCCACGCTCCCTCTAGAACTCAGTTCAAAACACTATTAGACACTTATTTACGCGAGTCCTCGCGCTGGGAAGCATACTGCCCCGCGCCGAGAACTTAAAGAGCAGTGCTACACCCTTTTTTTACTTGTGCCTTTCAGGTGAACGACAGCCGCTGAGCGACAAGAACAAACCGACCCGGGAAACTTGGGCGAAAGCCTCGATCCTGTGTATCAATCCGTGAATCCGTGAATCCGTGATACGCTGAAGTGTGCAGAAAACCAACACGGATTCAACCCAAACCGTTCTTGCGTGATGAGCATGCTCGTATACGTGGACAGCTTAACCCAAGCAAGGGACGAGGGAATCATATCGGATGGCGCATTTTTCCACTTCTCGAAAACAGTGCTGTCAACTCTCACGAGTTTTGTTGCTTCATAGGCTCGAGTTTTATAGGATTCTATAGGTAATTTACTCTGGATTAAGGCGCTCCTACCAGGTAGAACATTCTGAGTGAAGGTAGGCTCGACCTAAACTTCTTCGGCATGGGTCTTCATTGGGGTTCCTCAAGGCCAAAGTTGGGGACCGATTTCGCTTCTGATCTACGTCAACGATCGTACAAATGCTCCTTCATGTTCGCGTCTATTTTTGCAGGCCAATTGAAACCCTGGATTCCAAAAGTCCACATTGGTGTAGACGCTGCAAATTAGTAGTCATTGGGCTGTCGCTTTCCCCTGAATGACAAAAAGTGCGTCCATATGTCATTTGGAAGAGGCCCACCAAACGCATTTTTCGTGCATGGTGAGAATGAGCCGGAAAGCATCGCGAGAACGGACGCCGGAAAAAGTTTAGGTTTTTGGCTACTTTCAAGAGTATCCCCCTCAATTCACCATGAAAAATCGGCCCCAAAAGCATTCGTCGTCCCACAACAGTTCGGCGCACCTCTCCCCGTAATACCCGCATGAACTTCCGGATACTCTATGGGGCTTACATCAGACGGCTTTTTGAACATGCCAACCAAGTTGTTTACCCATGGAGCAAGAAAGACGTAACCCTCATTGAGCGTGTCCAGTGAGTCGCTTAGAAAATGGTCGCCGGTCTTAAATCCGTTGATCATGAAACGCTTCTCGTGGAACTTGACTTCTCTCCTCTGCGGTATCTTCGCCCCTGAGGAGATCTAATACTTATACCCTTTATGAACAATATTAGGCCAACAGCTTTTTCACCGTTGCCTCAACTAACCCGTGGTGGAGACACGATAATAGGATTTTCAAGCTCAGAGCGCACAATGTTATTACGCGTCAAATTTTCTCATTTCTGGTGGAATGACCCTTCTCAGACGGTTGTTCACACTGCATTTAATACGCAGTTCAAAGCACTTTTAGAGGCTTTTTTTATGTGAATCCACACGCTGGCAAGCTTACCGCTCCGTGCTAAATACTTTCTAGTTTATACCTTTTAGGTGAACGAACTTCGCTGAACGACAAGAACAAATCGGACTCGGGAAGCTTGAGCAAATACCTCGATCCTCTGAGTCACTCCATGAATCCTTGAAACTGTGAATGACCGAAATGAGAGTTGCATGGTTGCCACAAGTTATAAAAACGAAAAAATGAATGGTCCAGTTCAACGCACATGTTTTGGGAGGAGCGGCGGCAATGATAGATTCTTGCCAGTTGTAACTGGTAGCACTATGATCCATAGGGGTTCCTGGCCGCTCCGCAGGTAGGCATTGAGGGGCTGTAATATATCCGTTCTACCGGAGCTTCATGCTGCAAAGGAAGTCTGTGATCAGAAGGCACTCTCCGTTATTGGTAAGTCTCGTGTCCAATCCCAATGACCATCCAAACAAGCCTTAGTGACATTAAGCCCACTCTGTGCCTACATGCCACAAGAGGTTATAATGCTGCCCGCCAATTAAAGGACACCTGGAGAATTCGAAAAACAGTGTTTGATAAACCCAGACATGCAGCCTCTCCAAACATAGGTGAATGCAATATACAGGGAGCGTTAAACCACCGTTTGGTTTTTACGGACGTTTTAAAATGAAACCGCGTAGAAGCGACTACCAGCGTGAATGAAGAAAATGGGGACTGTTCCGTCTGAGGACCCAGCGCAGTACCCACCTTGATGTGTCCAACTGCAGCCGCGTCATAATTATTATTTGTACGACAGCTTAACCCAAGCAAGGGACGAGGGAATCATATCGGATGGCGCATTTTTCCACTTCTCGAAAACAGTGCTGTCAACTCTCACGAGTTTTGTTGCTTCATAGGCTCGAGTTTTATAGGATTCTATAGGTAATTTACTCTGGATTAAGGCGCTCCTACCAGGTAGAACATTCTGAGTGAAGGTAGGCTCGACCTAAACTTCTTCGGCATGGGTCTTCATTGGGGTTCCTCAAGGCCCAATTTGGGGACCGATTTCGCTTCTGATCTACGTCAACGATCGTACAAATGCTCCTTCATGTTCGCGTCTATTTTTGCAGGCCAATTGAAACCCTGGATTCCAAAAGTCCACATTGGTGTAGACGCTGCAAATTAGTAGTCATTGGGCTGTCGCTTTCCCCTGAATGACAAAAAGTGCGTCCATATGTCATTTGGAAGAGGCCCACCAAACGCATTTTTCGTGCATGGTGAGAATGAGCCGGAAAGCATCGCGAGAACGGACGCCGGAAAAAGTTTAGGTTTTTGGCTACTTTCAAGAGTATCCCCCTCAATTCACCATGAAAAATCGGCCCCAAAAGCATTCGTCGTCCCACAACAGTTCGGCGCACCTCTCCCCGTAATACCCGCATGAACTTCCGGATACTCTATGGGGCTTACATCAGACGGCTTTTTGAACATGCCAACCAAGTTGTTTACCCATGGAGCAAGAAAGACGTAACCCTCATTGAGCGTGTCCAGTGAGTCGCTTAGAAAATGGTCGCCGGTCTTAAATCCGTTGATCATGAAACGCTTCTAGTGGAACTTGACTTCTCTCCTCTGCGGTATCTTCGCCCCTGAGGAGATCTAATACTTATACCCTTTATGAACAATATTAGGCCAACAGCTTTTTCACCGTTGCCTCAACTAACCCGTGGTGGAGACACGATAATAGGATTTTCAAGCTCAGAGCGCACAATGTTATTACGCGTCAAATTTTCTCATTTCTGGTGGAATGACCCTTCTCAGACGGTTGTTCACACTGCATTTAATACGCAGTTCAAAGCGCTTTAAGAGGCTTTTTTATGTGAATCCACATGCTGGCAAGCTTACCGCTCCGTGCTAAATACTTTCTAGTTTATACCTTTTAGGTGAACGAACTTCGCTGAACGACAAGAACAAATCGGACCCGGGAAGCTTGAGCAAATACCTCGATCCTCTGAGTCACTCCATGAATCCTTGAAACTGTGAATGACCGAAATGAGAGTTGCATGGTTGCCACAAGTTATAAAAACGAAAAAATGAATGGTCCAGTTCAACGCACATGTTTTGGGAGGAGCGGCGGCAATGATAGATTCTTGCCAGTTGTAACTGGTAGCACTATGATCCATAGGGGTTCCTGGCCGCTCCGCAGGTAGGCATTGAGGGGCTGTAATGTATCCGTTCTACCGGAGCTTCATGCTGCAAAGGAAGTCTGTGATCAGAAGGCACTCTCCGTTATTGGTAAGTCTCGTGTCCAATCCCAATGACCATCCAAACAAGCCTTAGTGACATTAAGCCCACTCTGTGCCTACATGCCACAAGAGGTTATAATGCTGCCCGCCAATTAAAGGACACCTGGAGAATCCGAAAAAGTGTTTGATAAACCCAGACATGCAGCCTCTCCAAACATAGGTGAATGCAATATACAGGGAGCGTTAAACCACCGTTTGGTTTTTACGGACGTTTTAAAATGAAACCGCGTAGAAGCGACTACCAGCGTGAATGAAGAAAATGGGGACTGTTCCGTCTGAGGACCCAGCGCAGTACCCACCTTGATGTGTCCAACTGCAGCCGCGTCATAATTATTATTTGTACTCACCCCGAAAAGGAAAAACAGTGAAGGCCAGCCAATTCAAATACGATACCTGCATCCTGGATTCTCGCTTCTGACCGGCAACTTACGTTAAGGCTGAAGATCTATATTATGCACTCAGCTGCCAGTCCTTGACCCGCTGTCTTCAGTATGTAGACATCAGAAGCAGCCGTGTAAACCAGCTTTCCATACTTGAATCACGCTGCAAGATGCTTGTGATTGTCACCAAAAATTGCGTTGAAAAGTTTCGAACGAGTGTGTCGGAAGCCAAAAAGAAGGCCGCTGATGGTTTTGTAACCTGCTGGGTTTGTCTTCGCGATGGGGTGGAAAGCGCGAAAAGAAATGAGTAGAGATTGGGGGATTTACCACATTCAGCTGAGCGTACAAGGCCTCATCCTGTTCTTACTGTATATTAACAGTGTCTTCGGGGGCATGTCCCATGGTAGGGCCTTCCTCTTTGTGGACGATACAAAAATCGGCTTAACATTTCATCCCTCTACAAAAGCTCTTGTATTTCACCAGATCCAACAACACTTAGACCCTTTGACTCGCTATTCAAATGCCTGTGGCCTACGGCTCTAGTCTACCAAGTCCCAAATAACTTACTGCCATTGCGCTCCCCAAGCTGATGCGTTCACAATTATTGGCAAACCTGCTGCTCACCCCACAGAGATTAGGGACCATATTCTCAAATACCCCCGTATCTTTAGCTTTTCTCCTCAAATTCAGTTCCAGGTCGCCCAAGCATGTAGGCTCCGCTTTCTAATATTAGACCCGTTTAATCTTCGATACACAAGGTTCACATCCACCTAACAATGCGTATGAGCAATCATGGAATTATATCCCACACCATCATCATTCTGTACCCAAAGTCGTATACTAGCACTTGAAAGCGTCTGGCGCTCATTCATCAAAACGTTGTTTCCGCTGTCCAGCCCCCTTTCATACCGTTTTCGCCGTGCAATCATGGGCCTCAAAGCACTATGGTTCAGACGGCTTAAGCTAAATTTAACTCTCCTCCATGGTCCGTTGCACCAACACGCCCTTAGGTCAGACTCTAGGCCATACATCACGTCCTGGCTATAAATCCCGGAAATCCGACAGCCTATCAAGATCTCAGCCAGTTCGTATCAACCTACGGAGTTACTTCTTCCAAGTTTATTACGTTCGAATCTGGACAGCTTCGAAAAAGCATACACCATGAGTTTTCGTAGTCTGCAGATAAGTCTTTACTTGTTAGGCTGTTGCCGCACCAAGTTATACCCAGCTAATCCCGGTTTCATGTTTGAGTACGGTCCAATGCACCCTTGAGTTTAAGACGATATAACCGGTGGTTTGTGCTTTGCATCTAAAGAGATCTCCAACCAAACCAAAACTACCCATGAGCCTGCATTGGTTTTGTTCCGCCCTTGGGATCTCCCTGGCCTACCTAAAATCCCGCTGTCCACGGGGTTGTGAATCCTTAGTCCGATCATCTCAAACACGAAGTCCGTTACGGCGCTGTTCGGAATCCGAAGTATGTCAGTCTAATGATGGCACGGCACTGCCATCCCATTCCGATGGCTCACCTGCGACTATTTCCCCCAAGCTCTCGACTGTGCCCTCCCAATCACTTGTTATTTTTCCTTCAACTAAGAACAAGTTGGCCCCGGCCGCCTCTGGGACGAGTTTGTTTCAATCAGCTGATTCACTCGTTTGGATCTAACCAACTCGGTGGGTTTCGTTTTGTGCTCCTCACAAATCCACTTAACCTTCTTACAGTCCTGTCCTGTGCGTTAACATCTACTCACACTATCAAGGAACTTTACACCTGACTCCGCCACAGAAGTGACCCCAGCGAGTCTATACGGTTCCAGTATACACCGTGGCTCTGATATTTAGGCTATCATATACCCATATTTCAAATTTCTCCACTTCATTATCCACCATTACTCCTCCTGTGACCATGACCGTAAGACCAAATGTCCAGGGCCATGTAACCTCAACAATGTGTTTGGTTTTTAGTTCGGATCGACCGGCGGGATTCCTGCAAAATTGTCGCTCCACAGGATTCGTTGGTGTGGCCCCTCGTTTTCCGAAATTTGCAGTTTTCCTATCATGCGCCAGACAGGAGGTTTTAGTTTTGCTCTACTACATTATGTTGTTGCCCGCCATCTTCATAGCGTAGTGGCTTGACCTTGCTCAAGCTTGATACATTCCCCAAAAGATAGAAAATCCCTAATGAATATGTTTCTTTGCCCTCAGTGTCTACGGCATTCTAGGTTAGACCTGACCGCATCTGCGTAGGATGATGCACGGTCTGTGTGACTGCTTGGTTTTCGCGCAGTCCTGTGTTCCCACAAATCTCGACGGTCATGCTTCTGTTCTGCCTGTACCGTTATGCTCATGGCAGACGGCATGCCACCCACCAACTCGGAATAAACGTTTTTATTCTTCTTCCTAATAATAATAGTAATAATAAA
This sequence comes from Clonorchis sinensis, assembly GCA_003604175.2. Taxonomy (NCBI): domain Eukaryota; kingdom Metazoa; phylum Platyhelminthes; class Trematoda; order Opisthorchiida; family Opisthorchiidae; genus Clonorchis; species Clonorchis sinensis. Next base: position 8,776,690 of record CM030370.1, read on the forward strand.
AATAATGTATATTCCCAAATTGTGGGTAACATCCCGTCTGGCATGATCATACGTTTACAGTCAGAATGAAGCATGACTGGGGGATTTGCGGGTAGTGCGGATTGCGCGAAATGAGGACAATGTCATAAACAGTGGGAAATATCCGATGAAATAATAATAGGTTGCTTTCCCAACTTGTAGGGAACAATGGTCAGGAGGTCCGATTAGTTCAAAGACATGAACATGGCATGAACTAAAACTGAAAACCATTGCTGGCCATGAGCGACCCTGGGCGGTTGGGTAAATGGCCGGAGTCACAACGAGCAAAAGTGGAGATGGAGGTGGAATAATTCGAATTGGGAGCGCATGGCGAGTTTTTGTCTCAAAAATGTGGTCTAATCTGAAACTAAGCAGACTCACTGGTTGCACTGTTGTAGGGAGTGCCATCACACTGGGTATGACAGTGCCATGCCATCATTGCACTGACATGCTTCGGTTTATGGGCAACCCCGTAACGGTCGTCAAGGCTGCCGCGATCGGAGAAGGGATACGCAGTTCCGTGGCAGCTGGATCTGGGTGAGACGGAGATTGACACAGAGAGTCAGGCGGATGCAGGGTCACAGATAATTTCCCTTTCGTTTAAGGGCCGTGTGAGTGTAGACCGGGGACCAGCCAGTTTGAATAAATAACAGTCCTACGGGGCGTTTGGGAAACTGCAGTAGAAGTTTGAAGCTTGGGAAGAGGGGCAACGAGGAGGAAATAGAATGAAAGCAGTAACATGTGGCGAGTGTCAGGAGGCATATGATACAACGGTGTCAACAGAAAAAAATCTAAAATGGGATGACAGCAAGCTAAATGGACCCAGGAGAGGTGGATACATTTGCTGATCTAGAAACCAAGTACTAGTTGGGCCAGAGTAGGTGCCTAGTTTTAGGAAGGTAAGAACTTTGTCGTCGAGGTAGCTAGCAGGGAGGCTAACCGTTGGACTAGTCGGAACGGGCGGCAGTTTTTAGCTTACCAGAGAATCTTCGTTGTGCAAAAAGGGTTAGTGTGAGCAGTGACAGTAGACAGGTAAAAACGCGGATAGGCAAAAGGCTCCCAGATAATGGATAAGAAGCGTGGCTTAACTGAGCTCTACTATTTCAACGTAACAGGAAAGGAAGATTAGGGATCCCCAGTCGCCGAGTCACTGCTGTCAACTCCAGAGAACGAATGATGCATAGCAAAAAACCAGCCATTAAGCGCTAGCTGTGACTGGTTGTAACCAGGTTGTAATCATTAAAAGATCCCGTTATTATATCCTGGATCATTAATAAAACGATTGACGTCCTTTTGCAGTTGTATCTTGCTCGCCTCCACACATACACGGGGATCGTTAAATTAAAATAACCCACATTTTTCATGGCTCCTCTCATGTCCATCTATCGAGTCATAATTGCTCATTCATCAGCCTACGGCACCCCAGATCAGAGACTGAAAACGGCACACCCTCGGGAATTGCTGGTTTGGCACGCACAATCGTTATTGTTATTAGTTTCAAACAGCCACAGCTTCCGGCACTGCACATTAGGAATGTGCTTGCCGTGTCCACTGAAGGACACATGACTATTGTTTTGTCACTCAGAGGAAAGCTTCAGCACAGCAGCCACTTCTTTACCACCTCGTCATCCAGTTTAGACGCACCAAGAGGTCGTTGAGTCAGGGCGGAAAAAGAAACTGCCCTAGGACAGGCCCATGGGGGATTCCAACGAAAACCTAACGCAGGTGAGTACAATAGACCAACGTCCACTCGAAGTGCCTTACTGGAGAAAGGCCTTGATTTAGCGTGCAGGCTTCTGGTGGATCCCTTTGGCCTCAAGCTTTTGGAGCACTGAGATTTAAAGGACACAGTAAACTGCTTCTTTAAACTTAAAAAATATGGCTTGGTCACGATGCTGGCTTCCAGCAGTCATAGCTAACACCTAATGGCTGTTTTTGCCATGCACCATTGGTTTCTTGGAGCTGATAGCAGCGACTTGGTGACTGGCGACCCATGCTCCCACCTTCCTGTTGGGTTGACCTCCTAGACTCCAGTTAACTTACAGTTTTAATCCATTATCTCTGACGATGTTGCCCAACCGCTTGTTATTTTCTGGTATCCCTGCTTACAATAACACCCCCTATGGTCAACTGCGAACATATGATTGGAATTTTGCTGAGCTAAAAACTACCACCATGTAATCTCACCACCTAATCGCCTGTTCCAAATGGTCCAGCGACTACCCTTCCCGCCTCGGCGGCTGAGTCCTTATCTTCCCAAAAATTAAGCACCTACTCTGGCCTAGCTAGTACCCGGTTTCTGGGTTAGCCAAAATTACCCACACCTTCCTGGGCTCATTTAGCTTGCTGTCATTCCGTTTTGGATTTTATTGTATTGAGTGCCTCCTGGCACTCGCCAGATGCTGCTGCCCCCATCCGATTCCGTCCTTATTCCCCCTCTTTCTAAGCTGGCCTTCGGCTGAAGTTGCGCAAACTCCCCGTGCAATTCACTCAAGCTGGCTCGTCTCCGGTAGAAAAGGACGGCGCGGTACGTTCGAAATTGGTTTCGTTTTCCCTCGTGCTAATTCGTGAAAGAATTCTTTCACTATTCAAACTATTTACAGAGTTTATACGTGTTATTTGTTGAATTTTCTCACACCAACATAACATTTACGTTATAATCCCCGTTACTTTGCACCCAGTTTCTACTCTGCATCTAGTCGCACTCATGTCACTAGTCAATGCAGGCTGCTCTCTGCAGTCATCGATGGTCCACAACAGATGTGGGCGAAATGGCTGTCCATCGAACGTGAGACGGGGTATGCAATGCCACACCTGCAAGGCCTGGTGGCACTTTAAATGCACGGGTTTACAGGACGACCAGGTAAGCCAACTGGCTAACTCTCCTGACGTTTGTACGCCAGCTGCCTCTACATTAAGGGTGCAATGCATTCCCCAACTAGGAAAAGCCATAAAAAACAAGACCAATTCCTCACTACCGAATCACAGACCAGTGTAAGTGCTCCTCGTTAATCGATGTACTCGCGACGAAACTCGAGCTTCTCTCTAAAGCTCTGACAGACGCAAACACTAAAAATGCAGCGATCTGGACGAAAGTTGACAAGGAACTTTCCTCGCTGAACGAGTACCTTGCACTATCCACCCCTGGTCTGCTGGCTGCGAAAAAGGTTATCCAGCTCTCCGATGCGGCAATAAAGACCGCCACGGCGTCTCTAGTGGACAGACGCGTAAGGGAGAGCAGACTGATAATCTGGGGGTCATTCTCTAGAAAAGTCACGCCAACGAAGCAGGCACAATCGCTCCTTGGCAGTGTCCTCTCAAAGCCTGACCACGAATCGCTTCACGCAGACTGGTTACGCCAGAAGGGAAGCAAGCGAACACTCGGGCTTCTCGTTACCCTTTCCTCGCCGTCGGCCGTACAGAAGATTTTGGTCGGGCTGTCAGCGTCCAAAGGGCAAATCCAACGATCAGGCGTCTATCTGAGGATCGCCCTCTAGACGCACGGAAGCCAGGCCACAGCAGTTCTAGGGAAGAGATGCGGAAAAGCTTCCGGATGGCGCCAATTCGGCCGATCCCAAACTTAAGGCCAAACCGATTGTAGTTATAGCCCCTTGTGCTCCTGAAAGCACGCCGAGGCAAACGACCGCGACTCCGGACAGCAGTTTCTACTCAACCACCGCGGACCCCTCGAATTCTATAGGCAGTGACGCTCTGGAGGAGCAAGCCTCACGTGGACGGAGCGCCCAAAGTACGTACAGTTATCAGCACTTCTTTCCGTAACAGACGTCAAAGGTGCAACAGTGAACTCCACACCCAAGCTACAACCGAGCTGGATTGGGTCAGACGAGCGGAGTCAAGTGGTGAAGCCTACCGGCAAACCAACCACATGCGCTGACGTCGACATCGGGGAATGCTGCGAGAACCGTACATCCACTGAGGCTGTGAAATTGCCAATCTCTAGCTCCACTCCGTCTAAAGTAGCCTCTTTGATTGTGGACACAACTCTTGCCCAGGACCATGACAATCAAAGCCACAAGCCTGACCACGGCGAGCCGAACAGTCCCTCATACACCCAGTTGGCCACGCTGATCGCGGGTGACTCGGATGACCACACAGGCGCGAAAGAAAGGCGACTGCGGCCAAACAAGCCATATACAACTCGCCAAATCAGAAAACTGCTGGCTGGCTTCAAGGTGCAGTCCTCTGAGAAAACCAGCCTCATGGGAGCACCACCAAAAGAACTACCCGGTGCTGCACCCAGCGCTCAAAGCATCACAGAGGCACCTTTCCGACCAAATCGCGCCAAAATGCCCAAGAAACCAAACAGACGCGAGATCGCCCATTGAGCAACAGCAACCTGGCCGTCCAGAAGAAGTTAAAGAAAGGGCTACAAGTAGCAATGGTCGAAATTTTCGCCCACGGGGAAAAACTTCGTCCACCAAAACTAATAGGCCCGCGCAAACCGGGCTCCCACAGGGCGAAAAAACCCTGCAAATGAAAAGCAACCCACGAAACCACCAATCGAGGGAGCAGACAAATATGCCTCAGAGGTCCCTTCGGAGCCCTCGACTCAAACCCGACGTGCAGCTATTAAGCCTGCTAACCTCCCTGGTTACACAACTCTCGGCCTCCTCACCTTCAGGCAGCAGAGACAGTGTTGAAATGCTTGTCCACAAACTGTCTTAGCCTCTTCAACAAACTTTGTGATATTAAACAGTCAGTTTGTCTTGAACAGCCGTCCATTATCGCACTCACAGAGACCTGGCTCACACCAGATGTCTCTGACGCGGAGATCTCAATAGACGGCTACTTTTTTTCGAGCTGACTCAAAACGAGGGAGAGCTGGTGGGGTTGCTTTATACTTACATGCGGCCCTGCCAATCCCGATTGTCCTCTCTGATACCACTCCTGCACCTTTTTGTGATGCACTGTGGCTTCAAGTCCCGCTGCGCGGGTCCGATTCTCTCCTTCTCGGTGTGGTCTACCGTAGCCCCTCGAGTCCTCCGGAAGATGACCACTTCCTCATACGAACCCTTGGGCAACTCTCTCCAGCTACCACTTCACTCATCTCCTGCTGGTAGGTGACTTCAACGCTCCAAAGGCCCCCTGGACGGAGCTCCAGTGCGTCGGATCAAGTGGACCCTTTGCAGCGGCGTTGACCGAAGTCGTTCAACAGAGCGCTTGGACTCAACATGTCGTTGCACCCACCAGATACCGCGCGGGCCAACAACCGTCCCTCCTGGATTTGGTCATCACCAACGAAAGACATTTCGTTGATCAGGTGACAATTAACGCTCCACTGGGACATAGCGACCACTGTGTGCTCACCTTTGATTTCATCTGCTATTGGGCCAGAAATCCCGAACCCCAAACGTGGATTCGAAACTTCTGCCGTGCAGACTTTTCGGGAATGCGCATCTTTCTTAACCAAGTTAAACTGGGGCCAGCCTCAGTGGAAGACTTATAGGACTATTGTCCAGAAAGTTCACGAGGCTGACGCGATGTTCGTCCCAAAAAACCAGCACGCAGTCGGATGAGCCGTAAACTACCCAAAAGGATCCGGCGTCTTCTGGAAAAGAGGTCACAACTATTTCTCAAAAGTTGACTACAGGAGACACAGAAGATGAGCTGGCATTTCGTAAAATGCGGAACCGCTGTAAATCGGAAATCCGCCAATGGAACATACGAAAACAAGCCACCATTCTAGACCTCGCCCGGAAGAACAGAAATGTGCTGTTCAAATACATGCGGCATCGCCGAAGAAACAAGCCATCCGCGTTCTCCTGAGGGACAGGAACGGGGAACCCACGAGTGACCCAATAGTGGTATCTGAGTTCTACAGAGATCACTATGCAGGTCTGTATTCAGTCCCAGCGTCCTCGTCACATCCAACCTTGTCAAGGCGTACCTACGAACGGCCTCTAACCGACTTGGTATTCACGGTGGAGGACATTCGTCAACTCCTGCACAAGATCAACCCATTCTGCGCGTTGGGGCCCGACGAAGTCCACCCAAGGATCCTGAAGGAAACGTCGTACACACTGGCAACTCATTTCCATCTGCTGTTTCGTCAGTCGCTTGACGAAGGCCACCTTCCCTCTGTTTGAAGGAAGCGATTGTCACGCCAATCTACAAAACTGGTGACCGACTATCGCCTGGCAGCTACAGGCCTATAAGCCTCACTAGCGTGCCATGCAAGGTGATGGAACGCATTCTGAAGCGAGCCATTCTAGATCACCTTACTTCCAACAACTTGATTTCTCAAACTCAACACGGATTTCTCCCAAACCGTTCCTGCGTGACGAACATGCTCGTATTTATGGACAGCTTAACCCAAGCCAAGGACGAGGGACTCATATCGGATGCCATATTTTCGACTTCAAAAGCATTTGATCGAGTCCCACACGTCCCTGCTCCACAAACTCGAGTCTTACGGGATTCAAGGGAAAATCCTACACTGGATCAAGGCATTCCTATCAGACAGATCATTCCGAGTGAAAGTAGGCTCGACCTACTCTTCTGCGGCGCCGGTCTCCATTGGAGTTCCTCAGGGCTCCGTTTTGGGACCTTTGCTGTTTCTGATATACGTCAATGACCTTCCAGATGTTCTTTCAAGTCCATGTCTACTTTTTGGACGGACTTGAAATCGTGGAGTTCCAATGCCAGTGCCCTCCAAATTGATGTGGACGCCGCAAAGCAGTGGTCGTTGGACTGGCACCTTCCTCTGAATGACGAAAAGTGCGTCCATATGTCATTTGGAGGAGACTCAGCGAACTCCTTTGTCATGCATGGTGAGAAAGGACCAGAAGACATCACGAGGATAGATGCCAAAAAGGATTTGGGTATCTGGCTCTCTCCAAACCTGTCCTTCTCACTGCACCTTGAGAAATCGGCTCAGAAGGCATTCGCTGTTCTACGGATGATTCGTACCTTCTCTCGTATTACTCGCACGGACTTCCAAATACTCTATGGGGCCTATGTCAGACCGCTCCTTGAATATGCCAACCCGGTTGTCTACTCAGGACGCACGAAAGACGTAATCCTCATTGAGCGTGTCCAGCGAGCTGCTACGAAAATGGTTGCCGGTCTCAAGTCCATGGACTACGAAACGCGTCTCGTGGTGCTCGACCTCTTTCCCTTGGAGTATCGTCGCCTCCGAGGGACTTAATTCTTACTTACGCCCTGTTTGAACAAGGCTTGGCCAACAGGTTTTTCACCGTTGACCCAGCAAACACACGGCGGGGACATGGTAAGAAGATTTTTAAGCTCAGAGCGCACACCTTCATTAGGCAAACTTTTTCTCATTTCGGGTAGTTGCTGCGTGGAATAACCTTCCTGAGACGGTTGTCCACGCTCCCTCTAGAACTCAGTTCAAAACACTATTAGACACTTATTTACGCGAGTCCTCGCTGGCAAACATACTGCCCCGCGCTGAGAACTTAAAGAGCAGTGCTACACCCTTTTTTCACTTGTGCCTTTCAGGTGAACGACAGCTGCTGAACGACAAGAACAAAACCGACCCGGGAAACTTGGGCAAAAGCCTCGCTCCTGTGTATCAATCCGTGAATCCGTGATACACTGGCATGTGATCCCCCTACTGATTGAAAATTTTCCGTGGCTCTGCATCGGCCTGACTCAATCTGTGTCAATCTCCCTGTCAAACGAATCCAGCTGCCACGGGAATGCGTAACCGCTGTCAAATTGCAGCAACCTTGACGTCCGTTGCGTCCAGAAACCGAAGTATGTCAGTGCAGTGATGGCATGGCACTGACATACCAAGCCTGATGGCACTCCCGCAACTATTTTCTTCAGAATCTCGACCGCAACCTCTCGCCCACTTGAGCGTGTAATCGCAAATACAGACAAGTTTTTCACCTGGCCACAACCCCCTCGTTCTAAACCGCTGAACCTATCGTTCGGAGTTAACCAACCTAGTCTCCTGCTGTAACCTTGGGTTTCCTGTTCCACAAGTTCAATTCCCTTGACGGTGTTCGTTTGGCCCTACGCATTGGCGCTATCTCCCCATCAAAACTATCCTTTACACCTGACTCCCTATAACAGTGAGGCCAGTGAGTCTACTCGACTTCAATTTAAACCGTACTATTGAGAAAAAACTTGTCATTTGTCTCCAGATCAAATGCTTCAATCTCCATCCCCATTTTCGCTTTTTGTGACCCTAGCCATTTACTCTACCTCCCAAGGTCACTCATGGCTGACAAGGGTCTTCAGTTTTGGTTCATGTTAGCTGACGTCACCTTTCAACTATTCGCGCCACAAGCCCACTGCCATCGCTCTTTTCGGTTCCCATAACTGCGGTGGCACTTCACTCAATAAGCATGCCTCTTCGGTTGTAACTTCCTCCCCATTGTGTATTTGCCTGCCGCGTTCAAGTTGTAACGACCTGGTGATTCTTCAATCGGCATGTCCCTACAGGTTGAGAAATAACCCTATTATTATGATAAACTCCTGGTAATTTTGTTTCGTTTCCCATGCCGGTTTAGGCGTGACCAAGTCTGTTGCCTACTGTTTATGATTACCTTCTTCTTTGCGCAATCCTCAGTACCCGCCAATCCCATCCAGTCGTGCTTTATTTGACTGTAACCGTGGGATCATGCCTCACGGTATGTCACCCACTGGTTGGGTATACGCAGTATTATTCTTAGTAGTAGTAAGCTGCTAATTTACAAACCAGTGATTAGTTTGGCACGGGTTTATTGTCAGGCAATGCCAGGGAATGAAGTTTATGAGGTTACTATGTGAGCTGCGGTTTTGGCACTGATGGATGGTGGCGCAGCAGGTTTGGGTCCGTCGAAGTGTAAGGCGTGTTTTAATAAGGATTTGGTAGCGCAGGGTTCCAGGAATATCCATTGTTTGCACTGACAGACGGTCATCAGTGCTCACGCCTTCGGGGTTGACCAAGGGACTGGTCACGCGGGACGTCCAGGTATCTAGTAAACCAGTTGTGGAGTGTTGCTTGGCCTGAGTTTGGCCGGCATAGTTTGTTTGACAGCGCATAGGATTCTGAGCCGGCACAAGCTTTGGTCTGGAGTAGGATACAGTTACGTGGCCAGAGCATAAAGCGCGCCGTACAGGAAAGTCAGGGATCCCAAAGGGTTTGGTTTGACTGCATAAGAGGCCCTAGTTTTTGGTAGATTCAGTGGGCTTAGTTCCAAGTGGTGTGTTCTGGATCGTTATTTTGCCACACATTGAAAGCAATTCGGTTCGCTTTGTTGCCGAAAGGGCTGTCCCGAGGAAAGTTTACCATTAGGTTATGGCAATGAGTCGGTTTGCTTGGACGAAGAAGGGCAAGAACCTTTCATTTGGTGGCTTTGAATACTCTATGCTTTCCGGATAACTGGGGGTTTCTCAGTAAGCTAACTTTGCTGCAGATTATGCGCGGTATGATCTTTGCAGTTTATATCCCCAGGAAAGTTTTGACATGAGCTTCTATGTATCTAAGCGCGTGGTGCCCTTTTTGTCCTTAAAAGGCACTACCATCAGAGCATGTGGGGTGGTTTGTACTACTCGAGCCCTGGGATTGTGAAGATGGTTCTAAACATGCCACACGCTGTTTGGATAACAGCTTTCGCGCGTCGAAAACATATTCGGTCAGGTGTACTTTATCTTAGAACTTGGTGAGGATGCTTATTGCACTGATGAGTCGAAGGGGCCAAAATTCCGACAGGGATTGACGCTTTTCCAGTTTTTCCTTTCCCAGTTATTGTTGCCCTTTCTCTCCAACTTGCTTTGCGTTGAACCTGCTTCAATTTGACATGCTCCATCAAAGATTGAAAAGCCCCGACAACTGCGTTTCTCTGCTCTCGCTATCCGCCACAATGCCGTACATGAACTCACCGGCGCTGGATAATGTCGAATAGTTGTTTGACTTCTCAGCTTGCGTGCATTCCTGAGTACTCACAATCGACATCAGTCGTGCCTTTATTCTGATTGCGCCGTTACGATCATTCCTAATGGTGTGCCACCCGCCAGCTGGAGACAGACATTGTCGTCTGTCATGTCATTTAGAATTGATAAGCGTTAAGAAACACTTCAACTACACGAATGCTGACTGGCCACAGGAATGTATTACCGCCAAGTCTACAAAGAAGAGAGCATCGTAACAAAAATTCTAACATTTTACAAGTTGAAAGTTAAAGTGGTCTAGACGTAACCGCAAAAGTGCAACTTACGCTCCACAAAATCAAAAGTTTGAAGCAAATGGAACTGTAGTCTAACGAAACGTTCCTCACAAAGGAACAAAAAGATCTGAATTCACCAGGGCAAGATGGAGGCCAATACACGCCCTTCAGCTCCGCAAGATGGAAAGCTGTGTAGAACTACTGACTTCTCTTATTCTTCTGGTGTCTCACATAATTACCGCTCACCGCCTTTGAAAGGGGAATAGCCTAAACGCTTGTCCGTAAACTAATGCAGACTTAATCGACTTATCTGATATTTATCAGCCGGCATGTTCTGATCGACGCTTAATTTACAGATACCTGCCTCCTACACAGACGCCAACCCGTCCACTCCGAGAGCTCTTCTCAACACACCTCCTTCGCTACTTTGTGGCGCACTATACAACGAGATCTTACACGCAGGACAGAGTTCCTTCCAGTTGGCATCGTTCGTAGTAATTTTTCAAGCCCATTAATCGCTCGCTCTCATACAACCACCTTAGCAACCCTCTTTTAGCTATTAACGTGCACATCTTTCATTAGAAATTGGTTTAAATACTTTCAACACCACACTGAGCGGAGTCCCAGCACGTCAGTGCGGGTAGGTCCCCTGAAACGACGCTGGCCCAACTCGTGCCACGGAGCGCTTTGACTCGGCCCGTCGTTGTGCCAACCGGATAGAGCACAGGACGGCTACCATCCCTGCTGCACCTCGTTATTATCATTGAACGAAGCTATGCCGAGCAACTGGCAACTGTGGTTCCTCTGGTACTAGTAGCCCCTGGTTGTCCGTTTTTCACTACTTCCGTTACTTAGTTTGTGACTCTGAACCTCCAACGGTGATTCGTCAGTTCCACCGAGCAGCTTTTGCAGGTGTCCCTAAATCCCTCGCTCAGTCAGAGTCAGGACCGTTTTGACAGAAGAAATACAAGGCCAGTATCCAGATCGACGTTTACCCTCGAGAAAGCGGGTGCTCCGGTCTCCTCCAAAAACACGAAGTAAAATATTCCTCGGTAAAATGGCTACAGTAACCACAAAGAAGGAGATTGATCGAATTAGCTTGGGAAGTTGGGTCGTGGTAGTGAGCCTCACCAAGAGGCAAAAATGCATTCTTTGCGCCGAACAAACAAGCCGCCTTCACCTTAAGGAGCGGAGACCGACAGCCTAAGTACAGGCTTATATGGGCGGTCGCACCTTACAGTTAGTGCCAGGCAGGCGTGCATTCTGCCCAAAAATCTTCATCGCATTCAGCTTTAGCAAGAACCATAAATGGCCTCTTGCCACTATGCGCCTTAAGAGACCAGAAGCTCTTAGACCTCTGCTCTTTGGTCATTTACCGGGGTCGGATGAAGCGGAAAAGATACTTGTGTTAGCCGGCTGCCCTGCAGTGCGCTGTGGTTTCTTTTTATCCGTCGTATTATCCAACGACCAGCACCGACGTTTCGCGAAGTGATATGTAGCGGAGTTTTTTGAACAGGCATTGCGTACGGGAGTATCTAGCCCGTCAACCACGTTTTCGATTCGGGAGTAGTTCAACTGGACCGAAATACTTGGGCTCTGAGTCACTAACTTGATGCGGAAAAAAATCGTAAGGGCATATAACACGGACCTCGTCGCTGTTATGAGATATTCTCGTCCTTCCTTTAAGAGGAAGAGTATTAGAACCAGACGATTTTGCTTAGGAAGATAATTATTTCCAGATAGCTTCCACGGCGATTAGCGAGACGCAGATTAGCCGGATTTACGGAGGTTTTTCGATTGTAGTTGTGGTCCACTGTCAGGGTGGGGTGAGCACCTCTTCCGGAGTGATACGTGGTATTGTTTAATGTGGGATTTTCAGCGATGGGGTCACGACCCAAACGGAACATTTGGCGGTCTTTGCGGAATCTGGTTTGTGTGGTGGGATATTGAAGCCACCCAGTTGAGTCGCTTGAATATAGAGGGCCCGTGACTTCACTTGAGTGAGACAAAAACACTGAGTGAGGTCAGTGTTCTCCAGCCACTGGATGACACGTGGCAGTCCCTCAGGACCAAGTAGCATAGTAAGACGAAGAATGGGGAAAGTTGAACAGGAGGGAATCCCCTTCTGTGGGGAACGCAACAAAGCGGTCCATACATGGTGGATACCTTTGCGTACACCTAGCTGAGACCTAATTGGCTCTATAAATGGGAGTGATGCGAAAGAGATTGGTTCTACAGTCATGCAATAATAATGTTTATTCCCAACTATTGGGTGAGGAGTCCTGCACAAGGACACAAACAGTCAGAACCACGCATGCTTGAAGGACTACTTTGGAGTAAACATTTTTATTAAGTAAAAGCAGATGCAGGCACCGGTGATATTAATTCACAGTGCTAGAATCGCTTATTACACACACTTGCGCTGTTTGCGTAGACGCAGTTCTGCGGTGTCTATTGTCGTTCGTCAGGTCGTTCTTCGCCAAAGGGAAGGGATTGTGACGCGGGTGGTACAGAGGTAGGTGTGGTGGAATAGGAGTGCGGTGTGGACTGGTTCATGCTAAGTGAAGGGAACGGGGCCTGGGTGGGAAAGACAAATCGTGTTGAAAGAAGATTGGGAGATACGGGAGGGATAACTGGCGTGGAATTAGGCCTGTGGGCAGGGGGTGGGTGGCAGCTGAGTCTTCTAAGAAAGGGGCGGTAGCGGTGCGGTATATGCCGGAGGGGAACACTTAAGCCCCAGGCATGGGGGGTGGAAAGATAAATGGGTTGTGCACCGGGCTAAGACCGACAGGAATCATGATGATGAGAAACAGTACACACGAAAATTGGCCGGTTCTGTATGCGACCAGGAGGGAAGATAGTTCGCGGGTGTGGGTTTACCGGTTTTTTCGGTTTTTTCAGTGTTACATTTTGGGTTCACTTTAGTCGCCATAGGAAACGGACGCATTGGTTATGTGGCCTATACTGCTCTTTGAAGACTTTCCGCTGATTTACTGAGGGCGTAGTTTGGGTCCTGGTGGTAGGGGAACTGGCTTGATTCTGGAGGCTGGCTAGCTGGGAACCGTTTGTTTTGAGTTCGCCGCCGGAAATGCTTCTGCGGTGAGCGTTTAATTGAACGATTCTGCGGAGCTAAAGGCGGGATTAGGTGGTGAGATTTGAAAAGGTGGGTGAAGGTGAAACGATGAGATCGGTGAAATTGATGCTGATGTTAGCGTTTTGAGCTTTGATTTAAGTTTCTTTGGACACGGAAGTTTCAGAAATGTAGAGACTTCGTTTAAAGCTGCTTTTCTGAGTTCCGGCTCTGCATCATTGCGGAAGTGACGAGTATTTGATGAGTGAAGACTGGGTCCTTGTTGAAAAAAACGGATCGGTTTGGCTAACCAAATTTGGTGCTGAGTGATTACCATAATAGGAAGTGGATGACTATCTGTCTGTGACGCTCGGGCGAAGAAAGGCTTCCCGGAAAAATTGGGTGAGGGTTACCGTATACCTTGAATTGGCCAAGAGACTGGCTGCGGCTGACAGCAGCAGAAGAGAAGTGCCAAGAAGCTGACTGTTGTCCTGTAGGGAACAGGCCAATGGTAGGTTTCCTTTTGCAAGCAGTTTTCTGGGTTTGGGACAAAGCCGTGTGATTCCTTTTGAGGGGTTTTTTGGGATAGGAGTTTAAGGCGGGAAGACGGGAGACAGTAGAATAGAGGAGAGATCAACATTAAAACAGGCATCAGTGATACCCACCACAAACATGAGGCCATGTTCCTTTCCGAATAAGGAATGTACTGTTCATGGAAGAGAACGGCATTTTTATGGCGCCACTATGAACTGCATAGCTTTGGCAACGTACCTTTCTACGCCAGACACAGCGGCCACACTGCATATTCGTTTCCCACGAATTTTTCCAAAGGAAGAGAGAATTGGAGGACCATTGAAGAAGTTTCCTCGGGTAGCAAGATTCTCCGCACCCAGGAGATCGTGTGGTCTCGGGAAAGAATTTCTCTGGATCTACTTCGCGCTGCATAAAAGGATAATATATGGATGGGAGTGCATAGGAAACTGGGGAACAAAAAAATCTTGCACAGGAAAAATGGAACCATTTTCCAACATATGATTTCATGCCCTCTGAAAAACCTGGTCTATAACACCAACAGGTTAGGGTAGTTTTTGTACCTTTATGTGCCTTATTTTCATTGTCAAATCAAGATGTTTACCAGACGAAAAATCATTTTTCACTGTCACTAGCCTTTTGAATGACAAGAACAAGTCTGCTCCGAGAAACTTTGACGAAAACCCAAGTCTCTATAAACTGGAATGTTTTGTTTATCTGTACCCTTATTCGGGGGGCGAACACAAGCGCGCAGTTGAGGCCTTGCACTAAGATGGAGCAGGGTTACGAAAAAAGACTGCTGGGATCTCCTTACAAATCTGTACGCCTCCGCCCTATAATTTTTACTGTCAAACTTTAGCCTATCAAACCAAATAGCCCACTGAAAACACCCACGAAGGAGAATTACCTCGACAGATATATACCAATGCGCGCTAATGCAAAATGGAAAACATCATCCTCGTTTGAAGTAAGCTGGCATTTTCCTACATTCCTGACCAAATAGCCGACCGGTTCTCACATCAGGAAGTTATTTTCAACTGGCCTCCCTCCCCATGTCGATAATGCTAATGGCCACGAGCAGGTGACCTCGCAGTCTAATCAGCAGAGTCATTCTGCTGGTGCAGAATCGAGTTGGAGAGTAAGTGCTAACCGCACCACTGGTACACCTCCTGGCCGAATTCCTTCACGGGATCCAGCCATTCCAGCTGAATCTCATGTCAACGATCTGTTGGCGGCACTTGTTGCAAACGAGGTCGCTGACTCTTCTATGGGGGGTTCGTTTAGTCCAACGAAGCCAGACTATATTTCCAACGTTGGATCTTCATCCGTACTGGCTGCGAAAGAAAATGGGAACATGTTTTCGGTAAGTGGGGATTCTGCACGTTCTCTGCTATGGTAAAGTTTAGGTCGTGTACTTTGTCACCAATTCGCTGGACCTAGTGACGATATCCAGGTTTAACACCAAAATCACTAGAACAATAAGTCTCCCCCATGCAGCCGTGGAGGTTAAATTCTCACCACCATTAAGGAGCTTTATATATCACCCGATTCAACAAATGGCGTTTTGCAACGTTAAAAATGCTGAGGCTGCCAAACGCCATTTGGGAAGCTCCGTGACTACAGAGCAGGTGGCAGCTGGACTTTTCTGTCACCTAGGATACTAGGGGTAACTTCGTACGCAGCTATAGCAAAACATCGCAGGAGTAGTGCAATAAGTGCAGATGGATGTGGATGAATGGTGGATGTAGAGCGGGGTTCAGTGTCTCTGGACGCGCTTCCAAGTTGCCGGTGAAATGACTTGCAAGTCATTTGGGGGATTGTGTGGTCACTGAGATTAAGTACTTTGAGCAATCACAGAATTGCTGGGCGGTGCTATCAGGGGAAGGGGAGGTTGGGTTGTGGCCCGCCGCATAGGCCCAACGGTTGGTAGTGTCAAGGTGTCCTTCACAGAGAGTAAGTGACGAGAAGAATGTATAGTTAGGACAAGTCCTAGGGATAGCTCAGTTGCAGGAGGGTCAGCCACTTGTTCTCGGGAGGGATCATTTGACCAGCTTTCTGGAGAGGCCGACAAGGATGACACACGAGGACTTATTCGGCTCGCCCATTTCGGTGTAACTTGGGATCCAGTTAATCTGGGGTCTACTGGCATACATGGTGGTAAGGTTTACTGAACTTCCCGGGTTGAATCCTTACCACCAGACGGCATGTGGACCGAGTCCTCGGCCGCCAGTCTCCAGAAGAATGTGGACTCCGCAATTGGGTCGGATCACAACCAAAAGCCCATGGTAGGACCAGAAAGTCAATCGTCCTCCCCTAACTAGGTAATAGGAAACAGTCTGCGTACACCACTAAAGAAAATAACGAATTCGAAGCTTCGATGCCCTTAAATCATTCGCCAGTGGTCCAGGTGACAGTGGCCCGCATGCCTGTTGTATTCTCGAAGTTACCTCAGCAACTTCATTTTAGCCCCTCCAAGTCAGCATAATTTCCATAGGGATATTGTCATTCGCTGTACACTTGCCACAACAACCGGAAGTATCACGAAGAAATCTTACTACATAACTGCCGGATATAAACCAAGTGTTCAATCTTCTCACATCCTTTAAAGTCGCGGCTTATATAGCCCGGTCTGTATATCACAGCACAGATAGCAAGCTGCACTTGCCCAAGCAATATCCACGCTCAATATTGATGTTTGCTGCCTTTCCAGAACAAGACTTCAAAACGCTTATACAGTACTTTCACTCTTATCATCTGGTGTTCACAATCACATTGCGTACACTCATCCCGAAGCCTGGGGATGCTGTTCCACAACCTCCAGAGCTCGGGGTACCTCATTGGTTAAAGTGCCAATTTACTGACCGAATGGTCCGTGGCTTGAGCCCAACCTCTGCATCTCGTCTGTTCCTGCCTAGGCAACCTAGCAGGACAACATGGTTGACATGCAGCTAGACACGGAAAGGACGTTACAGCTGAACGATCATTTACTGTAGCGTCACTCCGTAACAGGTGTGCTGAAAATTGTACGTTTCACAGCATGACTGCATTATGTGGGTGCGAAGCGCATGTAAAGAACTGGATGACCCTGGTCAGTTCTAGTAATGCTTGCGCTTCTTGGTCGTCTGCATATTCCAGTTCGACAAGTTTCTCGCTCGGAGAGCTCTGGACACCAGGCTTTTTGGATCTTCCAGACCTCACCTTATTCTCTCATCAATGACAAAATTAAACAAAAATGGAGAGATTGGGCATCCTTGTTGGATATCACTACTTGTAAAGTGCTCTAAGAGAGGACCCCCGTACGCTCTCACGCACTCGCGACTTCTGTGGCACCGTGTCGCGCCAGCGTGGTGAAAAGAAAGAACCGGTCAACATAATGGAACGCACTCTTGAAATCAAGGAACATTAAGATTGTGGGGCGTCTATATGCATGCCGTCGCTCTAACACTTGGAGTGTGATGATGTCCATATAGCCCCTTTTATGGCTGCTGTTCTTCGGCCCAGACCTTCCAGCGTTCGTCTCATTATTTCATCGATCACAAAGTTAAACAGGAACGGGGAGATTGGGCATCCTTGTTGGATATCACTACTTGTAAAGTGCTCTAAGAGAGGACCCCCGTACGCTCTCACGCACTCGCGACTTCTGTGGCACCGTGTCGCGCCAGCGTGGTGAAAAGAAAGAACCGGTCAACATAATGGAACGCACTCTTGAAATCAAGGAACATTAAGATTGTGGGGCGTCTATATGCATGCCGTCGCTCTAACACTTGGAGTGTGATGATGTCCATATAGCCCCTTTTATGGCTGCTGTTCTTCGGCCCCGTCTTCACATGCCTCCGTAAGGCGACGTAGAATAAGCGACCCAGGGGATCTAGTTATAATGGAAATCAAGCCTATTCCTTTGTGATTGCTACTCACTGCGAACACCTTTTTAAAAAGGGCACTACTTTCGACTCATCGTAATCGGTCGGGATGGTGGCTTTCGTCCAAATGGAGGCAAATCAGTTAGGCGGATTATATTTCCGTCTTTAAACAGAACGGGTGGGAGTTCGTCAGAACCAGCAGCTCGGTGACAGTTCAGGGAGAAAAGCGAATCACTTATTCCCGAAGCCTTCCGGTTCAAAGGTTCACTGTCCATGGCTACGTTGCGGGTCGGAAGACCGGCTGAGCAACTGCATGGCCAGCTGAATTATCATCGAACAATTCAGCCCAACGATTCAGGCTTTCTTTTCTAGACACGAGCTGGCCGCTTCTACCGTTTTTCGCCCGTTATACGTATCAGCACATTGCCGCAGTTTCCCACCTCTGTCACTTCAGCTTCCTGGACCCACCAAGCTTCTCGGTCCGCGCAGATGCTACTTTTCACCCGACAGTTCGTCGAGTGGCACTGTGTCTTCAACATGTTCGAGCACTCATCGTCATCAGAGACAGCAACATCAGTGTTACCCCGATGCTCCACTGTCGTACAACCACAAAATTTATTTATTTATTTAAAGGCTTACAATGAGAAACGAGTGGATAAGGAAGGGGCCTGGTGCTAGCCTGTCGCAACCACTCGGAAGTGCCTATAATTCGAAGCGCCTACTCAGATAATCTGCAAAGAAACTGACGGCGCGAATGTCTATGACACCGAATAGCCGCCATTTGTTGCAGTGTGTTGCATAGTCCACGGAAGGTAACGGGGACCATATCCTGGGAGGCTGACTGCACCAACAACAAATCATATCGAATCGGTGCCCAGCTGCCGTACCAACGGAAGGAGGCACGAGGGCTGGGATACTGCCAGGTTGCCCAAGCCTAGACAGGAGCAGTCAAGATGCTGAGATTTGGTTCGAATGACGGACCTTCCTGTGGCGCCTTAACCAATGAGCTATGTCTATCACGCACCACCAACACCCACTCTTCGTAATCTCATTGTTCTCTCACCTCGAAGTTTGAGTCATTCCGATGGAAGCATGCAGGCTTCCTGATGGACTAAGCATCGGAGTCTGAAGAAGGATTTCGAAGTGTCCACCAATGTAGCGGCTGTAACGTTGATGCCATCCAAAACCAGCAGAGATGTCTCTGGCAAATACATAAGGCGGAGAGAATATGTGAAAGAGGAAAACACCACGCAGTGATGACTGTGGCTTGCGGTAATCCGTAATTGCGCACTTTGTGGTTGTGCATGGGCTGGGATTTTCGAACGACGCCTAGGCCTATACAAGGGATATGTGAGGTGTAAGAGGATTTCTGAGACGACGCTTGAGCTGCAGCCTGATGACCTGTCGAACCAGCTACTAAAAGAAATATAGGAAGTGGAAATTACGGTGGTGACTGAAACAAACTTACCTCTTCAACTTATTCGTAGCACCGCTCCGACAGAATTGCCGGGTAGTTAGGTTTCCACCGAGAAAGATGGCTAAAGAATCAATTGATCCTCGTCGTTGGATAATAGAGAGCGGCTTCTTCAGTTGTGTGCAGATCATCGTCTGTTCCTGGCCAGTACGAACTTCCAACACAAACGCTCACACCGAGTTACTTGGAGGCCATCTACCACAAGACAGCCGTGGACTCATTGGACCATATGGCTATCAGTTACCGATGGAGAGCCTCAGTTAAGGACTGTCGTTGCTCCTGGGGTACGCAACTTGACTCTGATCACGCCATCGTGCGGGCCCGCTTAGCACTTCGTTTCCGCCAGCAGTACGCGTGCCGAAGAGGCAGCTCCGTTCATCAACTTCGACAAGTTTCAGTAGCTGAAGAGTATCGAGCTGATCTGGCTAGAAAGCTGCTGGAAACGCACAGTCATGTGGACGACGAAGATTGCTTGGAGGATGGATGGAGGCGAGTTAAAGAAGCAATGCTCTCAGCTTTCAGAACTGCTTGTCCAGCCCATCTGACTCGACTCAATGAACACTGGATATCTTCGAGATCAGCAGATCTTATTGCTGCCAGAAAGTCCATACCAGCAACTAGCGACTATGATGGCGCACGCAGATCCCTCAAACGCCGGATAATCAGGAGCTTGAAGAATGACAGAGAACGCTGGTGGATTTCGAAGGCCCAGGAAATGGAGAAGGCTTTGCTGCAGGCAACAGCCGCGCCCTGTTTCAACTGATTCGATCAACGGGTCAAAAGAAGGCAGGTGTCAGTGAGACAATATGCGAAAAAGACGGAACAACAATTCACTCCCTCAATCGCCGTCTTGAGCGGTGGGCTGAGCACTTCAAAGAACAGTTCACCTGGTCCCCTTCAACACAACCACTGGAAGAACCAAGCAGGCCCGAATGGAACATTGACACCAACCCACCATCAGCAACCGAAATCCAGCGTGAGATTTCAATTCTGAAGCGCGACAAGGCACCTGGCCCGGATGGTCTACACCCGCGCTCTTCAAAGAAGGTGGCGAGGTCCTGGTGAACAGTCTGACAACCATACTGCAGAAGATTTGGAACGAAAACAGAATACCAGCCGAATGGAGCTCCTCGACCGTCATCCCAGTTTTCAAAAGGGAGCAAGAACGTCATGTGAAAACCATCGTGGTATCAGTCTGGTATCCGTCGCATCTAAGGTACTCTCTGGCATTATTTTGCGCAGGTTGATGGATTATCGCGAGAGACAGATTCGTGAGAATCAAGCTGGGTTTCGCCCGGTCGAGGATGCATCGACCATATCTTCACCTTGAGACAAATTCTTGAACAGCGCCACTCCTTCAGTTGGTCGTTTTCTGGATTTGAAAGCTGCTTTTGATTCTGTCGATCGTCAGCAACTTTGGCAGTGTCTGGCGATCAAAGGTGTCCTTCCAAATTTCTATCTCTTATCAAGGCACTGTATGCGGACTCCTGTGGGCGCGTACGAGTATACGGGAAGCTCTCGCCTGAGTTCACCACGTCCAGTGAAGACAAGGCTGTCCTCTTTCCCCTTTCCTCTTCAACTTTGTTATTGACATGCTGCTTGAATTTCTCTGCCTGACTCTGAAACCTCGGGAGTCGAAATGCTCCCGGGACGTTCCCTCGCAGACATTGAGTATGCGGACGATATTGCTCTCCTTGGTTCAGACCCTTCCGAAATGCAAATGATTTTAAATAACCTAAATAACTCTGCTGCACGGTTTGGCATGCGCTTCACACCCGCAAAGTGTAAAGTGCTGCTACAAGACTGGGTGGGATCAAACCCGCACCTCATGCTTGCAGGTGAGCCAATCGACGTGAGCAGCTGTATAAGTTCCGTGGACTGGCTGGAGATGAGATCATTTCTCGAATCGGAAAGGCCAGGGCAGCTTTTGCCAACCTCCGACACCTGTGGCGCCGACGTGACGTGAGCTTGTCTGTCAAGGGAAGAGTTTACACTGCGGTGGTGCGATCCATACTGCTTTATGGATCAGAACGTTCAGCTGTAACACCCTTCCGGTGCCTAGCTGCCATGCCGCCCGAAGGAAGCACGAGGGCTGAGATACTGCCAGGTTGTCAAGCCTAGACAGGGGAATCGAGAGGCAGAGGTGGGGTTCGAACACAGACCTTCCGGTCAGTAAATTCGCGCTCTAACCAGATTTAGCCATCTCGCCCCGACCAATGGATCAGAGACGTGGCCCCTACGTGCGCAGAGGACGTACGGAAGATGTCAGTGTTTGATCATCGATGTCTCCGCAGCATTGGTCAGGTTTGGTGGGAACATCGGATTAGTAATGCTGAGGTACGTCAGATGGTCTTAGGAAGAAGGAACTTTCCGCGATAGATGAATTACTCACGCTTCATAGGTTACGCTGGTTGGGACATGTACTTTGCATGCCAGAAGACCGTCTGCCCCGCAGAGCTCTTTTTGCCCAGCCCTGTGCTGAGTGGAAGCGACCGAGAGGTTTACAGTGTATGACCTGGCAACGAAGTACGAAAGCGCTAACCAGTAAACTTAGTCGGGCGGGCAACTGCCGCCTCTCTGGATGGGGACCCCGGGACTCAAATCACCAGTGGTTAACGACACTGGCGGAAATGGCCCAATCGCGCAGTCAGTGGCGCTCGTGCATCAAAGCTATCGCCTTCAATGCGTAGCTACTCAATTTCGAACAAACCGAACATACCTTCGCCACTAAGGCTTCGGTGTACGTCCCACATTCCCGTTTTCCGGTGATCGAAACTGTAGCAGCTGGAACCATTGTGCCTATGGTACACGGTTTATAGCTGATAAATTGAATTGATTGTTGGAGAACAGAACACTTGGAAGAACAGTTTAGCTGGCTTGTGTTGCTCAGCTTAACGACGAATGTCGAACCGGTCTCAAGTTAGGATGTAAACTGCTCGATTCCAAGGGAGAATGAGAGTAAAAGCGAAATTAATCTTTTGCAGGGAACAAGTCACCCGATCCTGGCCACCTCTGCTGTGTGTAGGCTTGGAGATGGAAGACTAGTTCACAGTGACAACTCTCTTGCAAACCCCGACCCAAAGCTGTCACCTTGTCGTGGTGGTCGGGCTTCTTTGCTGCAACGATCCTGCGGGCTATACTGGCTGGAACTCAATTCCTAAAGGTTTAACCATGTCAGGAAGGCCAACGGGGAGTAGCCCGACGAAGAACAGTGAGTCCCCGTACTGCAACTAATCGTATTACGAGGCGGTCTGGAGGTAAAGTACTGTCCTCTGCGATAGGAGTGTGAAGGCAGTAAGGCGTTCTCCCCAGGCCACTAGCATCTCCATATTTATAGAAGCAGCGACGTTGCCTTCCTCCGAGGAAGGACGGGTTAGAAAAAGTCGGCCTCAAAAACCGCACACTCCGACCGCCCAACGGTTGAGCCAGTGCATTATCCACTACGGTCGAAATACTTTTAAAGCCAAAGAGCCCGGTGCTGCTCAAAAGACACCTGCTGTGCGCAGCCGTATCAAGAGTGAGACACTAATGCCCTACTCCCTGCGCCCCCGGGCTAGGCCGGCCCCCTACAGCCAAGTAGGTCAGACTATTAAGTCATTGGCTCCGAGAAGGGTCCTCCAAGAAACCCTTCTAAGGCCTGGGCAACCGGGAAGTATCATTTGCCCTTGCAGCTCTTCGCTCAGCAGCTCTTGCAAAACATTTTCAAGATGAAAGGGCTGCCGGCGCAATGACATATCCAGCTTCGTTCCTGTCTTAAAAACTGGTGAATCTGCGCATGAGAACGATCGATATCCGCCCGGTCACCGTCATTTCCAAAACAACTTGGATTCATGTGCACATCTACTAGAGTCGAATGGAGTTTCGGATGCATCCTTTTCGCACTTGAGGGGAAGCAGTCCAGTCCTGTGGTACATCCTACAGAAAGCTGTCCGTACGTCTTTCCTGGTCTTCCATCTAAGCTGCAACTTTTGGTACCCATCACACTGTTCTTGACACTTTAAGCTTTTACAACATTGGGGGGTCGGTTGACTTTACCGAAACCTGTCATGTGTTGACAGTATTGCCACAGTTTGTCCTCGATTGCCTCCCTTCTCCGGTCGGCTACGTCACAGTTAGCTCCCATTGGAGGCTGTTCCTGCTCTCGCAACGTACGAATTCGCCCGGAGGTAATTAGGTTTCTCCCATTCCGTGTATTTCATGTGCTCGGTTTGGCGCTGAAGGAGAGAACGAGGGGTACGGACGTTGGAAGCTTTTAAGCCGAGGTTACCTCTTGGATCACCTGGTGTATTGTGTTGAGACCAGTCGGTAGTGGATTAGAACTACAGGCTTATAGTCAGCTAGTCAGCTATTGTTTTCCAGCTCATTGAAAAGCTTCAGTGCCTCCCGTCCTTTGGCCTAAAACTCTATTGCATAAGTAAGTGGAGTAGCTCCCTTCTCCGTTCGGCTACGTCACAGTTAGCTCCCATCGGAGGCTGTTCCTGCTCTCGCAATGTACGAATTCGCCCGGAGTTAATTACGTTTCTCCCATTCCGTGTATTTCATGTGCTCGGTTTGGTGCTGAAGGAAAGTTGAGCTGAGAACGAGGGGTATGGACGTTGGAAGCTTTTAAGCCGAGGTTACCTCTTGGATCACCTGGTGTATTGTGTTGAGACCAGTCGGTAGTGGATTAGAACTACAGGCTTATAGTCAGCTAGTCAGCTAT
The DNA here is from genome assembly GCA_003604175.2 of Clonorchis sinensis. NCBI lineage: Eukaryota > Metazoa > Platyhelminthes > Trematoda > Opisthorchiida > Opisthorchiidae > Clonorchis > Clonorchis sinensis. Next base: position 8,800,484 of record CM030370.1, read on the forward strand.
TGTTTTCCAGCTCATTGAAAAGCTTCAGTGCCTCCCGTCCTTTGGCCTAAAACTCTATTGCATAAGTAAGTGGTGTAGTTGAGGTCCTCTTTCGGGATTCTGTCAGTGTCCTTCGGTTCATCGGTCGGACTAAGTGTTCACCCCACAATTGATTCTGGAGTGGCAGTGTGGGTTCCAACGACCGCGCTACTCTGACTGTATCACCAGCCTTCATGGCAACGCCTTCCCATTGCATAAATCAACACCACTGCTTTCATTTTCTCGAGTATTTTCCTCAGAAGCACTGCAAAAATTAGGAAAGCGTTTATTACGAACCTGATTGCCTCGTGGTTCATCATCGTGACATTTAGGAAATGTGCAATAAAAAGAAAAGGTTTCAAAGAAGGTGTGATAGACTGGAACTTCACCCTTTCGGTGTTTGTATGCTGAAGTGTTTCACTCGTCATTTAGAAGTATGGCTTTCAGACAGCCCTAAAACAATTGATGGGTTTTTCTAAACCGACTTGACAGACTCAGGCGGTGACTTTTCCTAGGTAGCGGCTGACTTTTAATTTTTCCTGAGCTTGCTGTTTGATTTCCCTTCGGAAATGTTATTTTACTGGAAACCATGAGCACACAAGCCCTGCTGATCCCGTTTCGCTTTTTTGTGAAGTAAAGGGAAAGTGAACTTTGATGTCAAGAATCATTGTCATCAGAGGCAGCAACAGTCAGCAGTGCGAGCACTGTTGGCAACAAACAGGCTGTCTGGAAATTCATTTGCGTATATATCCAATAAAATTGAATTGCCTTGCTACATGCAGAGTTCCAGCAGTAGCCACACACTATTACATGGTGTCATAGAAAAGAGAACAGCTCTGCAGAAAAGCCTGGAAGGACACTAGGATAGACAACGGGGAGGACATAGGTAGATGTGCGGTATGTAATCGAGCGTTCCACTGAAAAGTGACATTCCTAGAGTAGTCATAGGTCCGAAGTCTTCGTCTTTTTTTGCACCGAAGCGTTAAACCCATTTCAGATCGAAGTCCATCATTACACTGAAATTCGACCCGGAAACTAGCATTCCGTCGTTCAAACAAACAAAAAACACTTCATTGTATGTAGCCCGTCAAATAAGCCAGCCTAACTCATCCTAAAACCGTTGTTTCAAACGAAGTAATATGGAGGAAGATGGGAAATGACATAATGACTAATAGGCAAACATATGGCAACAAGGAATACAAGTAAGAATGCAACAATTCAGTTAATTGGTTCAATTAATTGCAATTAAGGTGACGACACATTGGACATTGAGGGGCGTGGGAACGGTGATGGACAAATAGATGTATAAATGGGTGAGGCGGAAGTGTGACCCCGTGAATGAATGTTTTATAGGCACCCTGCATGAAAAGCTGCTTACTCTTGGTTTAGCTGATCGTTTAGCAGACTGGTCAGCACTCAAACTCGACACAGATGAACTCCGGCTGCGTTCCGAGGTAACCCCATCTTTGGTACGCATGCGTTTTCCTTCACGAATGGTTGCCGGACTGGAAGAGGCAGAACATTCACTGTCTGCTGAATTGCTGCTTGCTTCACCAGACTGAAGCGTAGTATCGCCGGCTGGAGGTTGTGGGCGTTTCCGCCGCTCCTGACGAGCGGAGATGAAAGGTGGTCTAATGAGCCTTTGGTGTCGAAATCGACGTCGTTTCCAGCGAAGTACATCTCTTCTGGCCACGACTAATCTAATCCAGCATCGTAGCCTGGTTGTCGAAAGATAGGACACTGTGTGCAAGCCACAATCAGTAACGGTACACTGATTTTTATGCCCATTGCACAATTTATAGCATTTTCATCAATCAGTGAGAATTGACCCATGCATCGGTAATAACCAGCTGGCATTAGTGCATCTTTGATTTCAGTGGTTTGATGTGTAGGCACGTTGTCGGTTACGATTCCCATGGTTATATGTAAGTTGAGTTCCAGCATTTATTAGCGCGTTGCTGTCGTTGATGTTCATGATATACATGTTGAGTTCGTCGCGAGTGTTACCGTAATGGTGTTTGTGATATCTGGGTGATGCCAACACGGATGAAAAATCGATGTTCAGCCTTATCGTACAAGTATTTGGGTTATTTTAGCAACAGCTTCGCTTGTTTATGAAGTTTGTTTCTCGTCCATTTCGGGTTCTAAGCTCGCGGAGCTAACCAGAGCTATTCGAATCTCGTCCGAACCCGAGTGATTTGACCTTACATCAATCCTACAACCTACATGGTCGCTACATATTTGAGCGGTTGTACATTTCGCTCACAGACCTTCATTTATTTAAGTATTGGTCAAGGAAAGCCATTTTCAAGTAATGAATGGACGATGATTACACACGAGAGTTGTTTTTCTTACCGTAGTTGAGCGAAGTTATGACAGTACTTTTTAGAAGATAGTCTGAAGGTACACAGAAGCGATCTACAAGCCAAGGGACAAATCTGCTTTTTACTTTTCCCATCCGTTCATCAGCTAGGTACATTTTTCTCTCCTCTATTACTTTACAGTACAAAATCCGGAAAGACAACGCGGCAAAAATGAAAACGTCGCCTTATTCCATGTCTCCGGTTTCGGAAAAAAGCCAAAGTCTTTTAAAATATCCACAAAAAGTAAGCACCGATTGGTTTGTTTTATTTCATCTTGATTGTGGGTATAGTGTGGTCACACGTGAAACAATGTACTCTTACTTTATTCCCTGGGTAACACAAATCTACGACTTGGTGTAGGCTGACAAGCTCAACCGAGTGTTGAAGCCCTGTGTCCCTTCGACCTGTACTGCGAAATTTCTGAGCTTATGATTTCCTGTAATGGTATCTGTTATTCCTTCGACTGTTTGCAGTTGTTTTGGCTCTCCTGTATGGAGTGCTTTTGACTCTTGAAAATATTTTGGTATCTGTTATTCCTTCGACTGTTTGCAAGTGTTTTGGCTCTCTCCTGTATGGAGTGCTTCTGACTCTTGAAAATATTCTCGGTACTATTTTCCATCACTTGGGTCCCATTGTTACCTGGCGAGCATCGCTTTTTACCGACACAAATCGTTCAAATTTCAGCAAACACGTCGAATATCCCGTGTTCCGTACAAGGTCCTTGATGCTCCGGAATTGCAGGACGATTTTTATCTAAACCTCGTCGATTGGTCCTCGCAAAATGTGCTTGCGGTTGGCCTTGGGACTTGCGTGTATCTGTGGAATGCTTTCAACAGTCAGGTGAGTTCTCTGTTTACTTTGAGTTGTTACTAGGTATTTGGCGTTTCACTTTGAATGAACTATCCGAAATTTTTCATTCGCTCTGTCATTTGAGCTTGATACGTTGCGTATGCTGAGGTTGAACGTCCATACCTAAAGGTCCTTTCTTCGAGTCGAAGCTGACGTTTTGAGGGTTGCTGTCTATCTATGGACAGCCTCATTTCAGGGTGTTGCGTTGGTAACGAAGCTTAATGCTGTTTTTCGCTTACTGACCCACGTGACCGCGCGAAACTCGTGGGGACATATGACAGGGGGACATTCAAAGTAGTTTTTCGTATCGTGATGCATATTCTTAATTAAGTACGTATAAGTGTGCATTGCCCCATGAGACTGGTTGAGGAACTCCATTCCGTATCAGCAGCGTTTGTTCTGTTTTTCGCTTATGAAACAAACATTCTTAATATGTTTTTATCAACCGTTTTAGGTTACTCGTTTGTGTGATGTTTCACGAGAGGGTGATGTGATATCTTCCGTTGCTTGGTCCAAAAAGGTGAGTATCAATTTTATGGTTACAGTGCTTCTTGTCATATTGATGTGAACTAAGGTCGTCATTCGTGAGGTAACATTGATGTAGAAACTGTGAAGGTGGGTTCAAAGCTATTGGACGCAAATCACACGCATTATTGGTTGATCACCTGTGGTCATTTACAGGACACTTTACGGAGATCAGGGATTGTATTTGGCACGGTACTCGTTGTCTGAGGAGATGCCGTATTTGCACTGTCGTATTCACTAAATTGGTATAAACGCTTCGGTTACGTTTCTGTTTCCTTTGTTAGAATTCGCTGGACGATGTCGTCAGTTGTGGTGGAATCCTTGTAGCATATTACCTTCAGCTGTTTCATCGCGCATATTCTGAACAAGCCTGTTATTTGCGAAATGCACTCATTTGCATTCCAGTCTGGTTTTGACGGGAGACTAAGCTGGAACACAGCCGAATCTCTCGTTTATGATGTAGTGTATTACGTCTAAACCTGTCATTTGTTTCATATGGAACACAGCCGAATCTCTCGTCTATGATGTAGTGTATCACGTCTAAACCTGTCATGTGTTTCATATCAACTACTTTCTAAAGGAGGACAAATCAGTTTCCAAAATATCTTGTGCAGTTACTATGAACAACTGGCGACAGGCAACTATGTATGATGATGATAATAATGATGGTGACTCATTCCTGGTTCCCTTGAAGAGTTTTCTCCATATCGGCTTTAACCTTTCTGAGAGTGGATTTTATTGTTTGTCCCTCTGGTTGATGTAGTGTTTTTATCTATTTATAAAGTCAACGTCATTTGTGTACGGGCCGCTGTGTTCCTCTTTGAAAGACGAGGTTGGCGACCCCTCCATCCTTTATCTTTGAACTTCACATATTTGTAGTCATGCGTTTCTAACTTTTGAAGAGAAAGTGCCATACGATTCCTACCGTGCGAACACGAATTAGAGCTGCCATGCTGTGGTTTGATGAACGTGGTTAATTTCCATAAACTCCATGGGTACGATAGGGTTCCATCGTTCACTAGCCACCATGGGCCTGCCAACCTGTGTTTAGTGCATGTGTTTATTTTGACTTACGCACAGTAGGACAATCGTGACTGAACCGAACGCACTGGATACCTTCACTTACGATCATTCTGGCCTCTACAGATCATATTGGCTTTTCTTCTACCTGACTGTTGCACACAACTTTAATCAGTGATGATCGAGCAACTCACAAAGCCGTGATCTATTTCAAACTGCTCTATTTATCACATGGTCACATTTTATTTCGGCCACTCTAGTTCCTGTTTTTTTCATGATAAGTTCAAAATTAGACAGATGATTTTTGCATGGTTGTATGCTGGAGATGGCACACTTGACACTTTCAAGGTAGGGTAGTAGCAAGGTCACATCTCTCGCTTGCATATCAAAAAAGCTATTTGGGTAGAAAATTTGTCCTTTTGGATAATCCTCATTCCAGATAGCTCTTGGCCCCTCGCTTATTAGGGAAAGCCACCAAAACTACGCTCTACAATTGCGGTGACCATAGCCTAGTCTCTATACTTCACTTCGCTGAGCCTCAGTTTTGGTTTTCACTATCGAAGCCGAGATTTCGACCTTCGTATTCCTGCCTGTTAATTATAATGTCAGATTGAGCACTGGACTGAAACGGAAATGACAGTTCCAACAATCTTTCCAACGGTGAGACACCGGTTGAACAGCATAGTCACTGGTGTGGTAAAATGTCAGTACCTACTTTAAGGAAGGGAGTTTACTTAGTTAGAACACGTAAAAACCAGCAAACATGAACCTTAGGTAATAAGACACTGCTCTGTTGTGGCTGGCTCAGCTTCAATTTAAATGCCGTCTAACAGACTCCGCTCGATCTGTCTGACGACGATTAGGACGCGCTGTTTAGTCTATCAAATGTGACTGATCATCGCCGTCAAGCATCCGACTGCACGATAGTCACCACCGTGGTTCACCCATTGTCTTGGCCTCTGAATGTTGCTCCTGTTTGCCGTTGCGCAGATTGGAGGGTCTACACGAGACGATCGAACGCATGTATAGGAATTTTTGCCAATTTAGACACACGTATCCTCTGCGGCCAAACAGATGTGCTTGAAGAACATGAGTTTTCACAACGGTTCTCGATCACAACGTTAAACACCGTATTATCGCGAAGTAGTAAAACACCAAGATGTCGGGGTTTAGACTAATAAGCTGATGCCCAGGCTTTTTAGACATGAAAAGCGACATTCTCTATCTTTGTTGCCGACGATTTTCCGGACAAACGTTCGGAGTAACGAATCCATCCATGTAACGACCCCGATGCGCTTCATCTGCTATTCGGATGCAAATCGTTTAACCTGAAACAACATCCCCGTCCTCACTGTTATCGCACCCTCCGTATTAACATGGGTTTGTTGGGCGGGCGTGAAATGAGTGACAAAAGTGGTCTTCATTGAGCCAAAGAAAACCGTGAAAGTACTGGTTTTTATCGATAGATTACACAATACAGAATAAATGAGAACCACACTCCATTCTTTCTTTCTTGTTAACTTATGAATGTCTGTCCCCGTTTTTTATACCAATAGTTATGATTTTGATTAATTCTCGTTGTACTCTTATTCAGGTCTTTCTTGCAGTGGCAACTGGCTTTGAACGAACCTTTTGGCGCGCGTGCCAGTTTTGGGTCAGCAAAGCAGGTGTCGATTGACATTACCACCCCCTATTGAGAAAACCTCGCAGTTTAGCCAAGTCAACAGGTGTAATGGTGTGAGCGTAAAAGTCAGGTGACCGGTTACTCTGTAGTTACGATCAGAGTTCATTTGGTCACTTGACCTCTGTGAGTTACGTCGCACCAACCGGAATCAAGTGGAACATGTCAGCTATCTGGCCAGCACTGGCAAACACACTAATTCGTCACGGTGCTAACTAGTACTGGACGCAATGCACTGGAAACTTCACCGTCACTCGAATATATCTTGTGCGCACACTAGCGGAAAAACCATTGACCACTCATATGTATTTACTGACCGGTTTAGCACGACAATAGTAAAATAGTAACACAAGGAACTGCTGTTTGTTTAGACAAAATCTGGTGCTTTTCACGGGGTCATGCGTTTGAGACACCTGCTTCCATAGAACACCATCTGGTGGGATCGGGGCAGATAAAATTACTAGGCTTACATTCGAAGCGTGGTATTTTTAACACTTGAATACATACTGACCTGACCAGCCTCCTGGTAGCTGATTATGTGCACACAACACCAGTTACCCTTTTGTTGACGTACTAGTGAACCGGAGTCACAAGTGATCCGAATACATTGATAAAACATTCTAGTCCATATTCCTTTTGGTTTTCATTGTGGAAGCGTAAACATTGTTTTTCACCAGGGTGAACATCTGGCAATCGGAACTTACCGAGGTCACGTTCAAATATGGGACGTCACAAAAGCCTCGTGTCTCCGGTCATTAACTGGTCATATCGCCCGAGTCGGTGCCCTAGCATGGAATGCCGACCTTCTCGCATCCGGCAGCCGAGACCGCTACATTCTTCTACGCGATACGCGGGCTTCAGCAACTTCCGGAGGAGGTCTTTCAGATCCCGTCCCTTCGGCTCACCATCCATCATCCAACACCGTTGCTATACCAGCAACCGAGATGAACGAACAACCAATGCTCATAGACGGTTCCGATCCCGACTCACCTTCAACTCCCTATCACGTTCCTTCAATGGATACTGATCTAACAGATCTCTTAGGCAGGCCCGATGCAAGTTCTTCCCCTCCGAATAATGGTACAGGAGCCACTGATCTTAATACCACTGACTCGGATGTGAGGACCACTCGGGCAACCAATGATCTCGATGTTTCCCGCAGTTTAGGTTTCAGTGGACCCCGATGGACCGGTTCTTCCAATTTGCTGGGTACACACACAAATGCTGGTACAGCTTTGCAGACTGTAGAGAACGGTGCCGATCGCTCCATTTCTGGTGCGGTACGTGTGTTGAAAGATCACCGCCAAGAAGTGAGTCGGGCTGTCCACGTGTTAATTTTGATTTGTGCCCTAAGTTGGCTTGTTCTGTCATTTTGTACAATTCGTCGGTAAATGTTTTCAATGTCTTCACTGTTTTCACATGACTACTCGTAGTCAGTCAGATATAAGCAATGATTGTGATATGCATTCCGTGCCATCTCGTTTCGCACATCTTCCTAATGTTGGTCTCTGAGGCAATAACAGTTGTTCTTTTTTCCAGGTTTGTGGTTTAAAGTGGTCTCCAGATAGTCAGTATTTGGCGTCTGGTGGGAATGACAATCGACTGCTTGTGTGGAGTCAGCACGCTCCGGCGTCCGGTGGTCCAGTGCTCACCTACGAAGAACACGTGGCTGCAGTAAAGGCCATAGCTTGGTCACCTCACCAGCACGGTTTATTAGCAAGCGGCGGGGGCACAGCTGATCGGTGTATTCGGTTTTGGAATACCTTGACAGGACAGGCACTACGCTGGGTTGATACTGGAAGCCAGGTTAGAAGAGTGCTGTTAGTTTTGTCTGCATTTTCGTTCGCCGATTTATCTTGACAACAGTAGTAATATAAACACCTTTTACGATACAGCTTTCGAAAAGCGAGCGGACTGTTTGCTCTTGAGGAGAGGCAACTTACCGGTTCCATACCCTTGGGAAAGTGCACCAAGATGTCTTCCGACGCCCCACTTTTCTTTTTGATATTATTTATAAAACGGGCTGTTAAGATTTGCTGTTCAAACGTCGTCGAAACTTTGCTGCTGTGTCAAGTCCATATTACGTTTTGGTACATAGCGTAATGCCGGAGTAAGATTCTGGCACGGAACCAGCCTGTAATTTCCGCTCCTACCGCGTCTGTGGGAGCTCTGTCCGGTGTGGGAACGTGTTTCGCGCTCATGTGTATTACCAACTGGGTAATGTATTGCTGTATGAACTTTTGCAGGCCTTTAATTAACAAACTGCCATAGCCGGTGTGTAGTGTAGTAAATATTCGTATATTCGTTTTTTTTCTGGTTGTTCAAACCATATCCTAGTACCTGGTCGCAAAGTACTCCATAAGGCCACAACAGTCCCTCAGGCCAGGCTACTCATGAATGCTGACTGTTGGAAGGTCAATTCGTCTTGAAAGCAGTCCACATTGCGTGAATCCCCATCCATTGTCTTGATGTCATTCCTTGTGTCGTTCGTCGGCCTGTTTATTCGTACAATTCTTGCTCATTCTTGCTCACTTTGGAGAATAAGACTCCATAAGTTATCCGTTGTCGCCTACTTTCCTATTTAACATCAGGTGTGCAACATCGCTTGGTCCGTACATAGCAATGAACTAGTCAGCACACACGGATATTCGCAGAACCAAATATTGGTCTGGCGCTATCCAAGTTTAACGCAGCTAGTCAAACTAACCGGCCATTCCTATCGGGTCCTCTACTTGGCCATTAGCCCCGACGGAGAGAACATAGTCACTGGTGCCGGTGACGAAACACTTCGTTTCTGGAACATTTTTACCAAATCCAAGACCCCAAAGGTAAGGATATTTAGCATGTCAGATGATTTTTTTTACAAGTTCTCAGTTGTAGGAAAAAATGATTCAAAAACCCCTTGTTTTTAACCTGGAATAAGCAGACGACACTCTTAAAGAGCATTACTAGAAAAGCTGATCAGCTTCACTCAGTACTCCGGCATGTACTTCGCACAGTGCAAGATGATGCTGCTTGACGTACAGCTTTTGAACATGCCCTCAATATTTCAAGGGGTGACAGTGGAAGTTTTGGAACACTACGTATCTCGGCAATTGCATTACCTCCAACGGTAGCGTGACAGACGAAGTTGATGCACGAATCTCACAGGCCGGAATTACGTCTACCACTTTCGCTCCATTTGATACCAGTTATTGCATCAGAAAGCCATATCACCGAGTCTCAAAGGGCGCGTGTATCAGATCTGTGGTCTGTACTGTTGTACGGCTGAGAGACCTGGAAGTTTCGGGGGAAGGATCTGAAAAATCAGCTGTTTGGCCAGAACCGGCTGGAACCAGCTAATTCGCGATGTTATCAGGAAACGGGTGTGAGGTAAAGTGTTTCGTTCAAGGAGTGTGTCGATCACTGCACTCTAAGGTGACTGGCATGTGTTACCCATGCGAAGCATTGCTTCGCGTGTCTAATTCGGAATGGCGGAAACCTAGAGGTGGACGGAGTGTAGCATTGTAGAAGGGAATGCAGTATGTTACGAAAATTTGGATGTTGATGCTGTTCGCTTTCCAAGATGAGGTACACGTTACCCGCGTGCTTGGCTAGGGGCAGTGAACGATATGGCGGCCAACCGGTGTCATTGGCGTTCATGTTGTCAGTTTCTATCCAGACTGTCTGACTGGGTGCTGGAAGTGTAACCACCCCGGATTTTTGTGATAGTTTAGCCCTAGGTCTCTCTTGTCCCATTTTTCTTCCCAATATTCTAATAAATTGACATGGTTGTACGGCAGCGAAGCACTGGCGTTCCCATCTGATATTGCTGTCACTCATGATGAATTTTGCCAACTGTTCTTGTTTGGACATCGTGTGGTGTGTGACCCAGCAATCCTACAGTTGGATAGCATGAATGTAACCTCATGGTGTTCAGGTGGATATTGAGGATAAATGCACATATATCTCGATTGCCCAGTAATCGGCCTTCGAAAGGATGACCAGTTTTACCCTTTGGCATGACTTTTGTCGCTTCCAGCCTTCAAAAACCCCTTGTTTTTAACCTGGAATAAGCAGACGACACTTTTAAAGAGCATTACTAGAAAAGCTGATCAGCTTCACCCAGTACTTCGGCAGTACTGGGGTACTTCGCACAGTGCAAGGTGATGCTGCTTGACGTACAGCTTTTGAACATGCCCTCGACATGTCAAGTTTTACCCTTTGGCATGACTTTTGTCGCTTCCATCCTTCAGTTCTTAAGTACATACACATTGTTGTCACTTATTTCGTAAACTAAGGGTGGTGATTTTGGCGCCATTCGCTTTTTCTTCAAGAGAGAATTACATTGACACCTAGTTGCGTAGTTTTACCACCCAACCGCTGAGAAGGGTCACACCAAGGGTTTATTTTCCGGTTATTTTATTTGCTCATGGCGGACATCTTCGTGGCATGGACGCTTGATACACTTCCGAACTTTCCTTGTCATAAGTACTCACGCAATTGCATTTCAGGGTCTGTGAACGCATTTCACGGGACACAACCTGTTTGCATTACTTTCTATCCACCTTCCTATGTAATCGCTTTTGCACACATCATTGACTAATAGAGTTTCTACATCGATCAGTTTAAAGTGTGGTAGCCATGAACCATCTTGAGGTTTTTGTGGAGAAGCTTAGTTACCACTGGAAGAAACAGTCAGTTTGAGCTCAGGAGTGTATTCCCTCTTGTGAGTCATCGGCTGTATGCACTTGGTTTTGTTCACGTATTTTTCCGGATACCAGTGAACCGCTTTTCTTTTCACCCTCATGTGGCTGATCAGCGGTTTGGACGGATTTACTATTTCCACATTCCACTTGACCATGTTAGAACGATGGAACAGAAGGGAAAGGATTTTACATTAGGCTGACTGACGGGATCCGTTTTGAGATAAGATGACCACATGATGCCAAACTGTTAGTTTGGTCCTAACGCAGCTCTTGTTTTTCGTCTTCAGCTTCCACCTTCGCCATTGAATCTGTTCAACGGAATTCGATGAACATGGCATTATCAGAACGGTCTTTCAACTCCATACCCATTATATATGCATATTTTGTCCAATGCATCAATCTATGTCCACCGCATGTCTTTTACCCCTCATTACGGCTCCCACCAATCGACCAGTGGTCAATGGTCCCTACCATAATATGTCATTTCTATTTTTTCATGGTATCTCCTGCATTGACCGACTGACAATAACGATCGCCCACATCAACTGTGTACATACGTCAACTAGGCCAGTGACCCTATATATATATTTTCTTCTGTGCCCATCAGTGATTTCATTCGCTTCTGTCTGCAACATTGTCTGATTACTGAGCTCTCTTCTGCCTCTACACTGTTCTGGCCAAAATAGAATGACCATGATTTAGCCTGCTTCGCATTCGGTTGATCCCTAGCCTCATTCTAATGTGCATATGCTTTGTTTTTGCATACCGTGGCCTCTACCGTAGCTCTACGACGACGACGACCACCACCACCACCATCCTAATTCTGGTGATACTGCGAAATGTCCGACTGCAACCCGTATCTGTTCGACACCAACTGCCATGTGCGCTATTTTTCGACACGTCGATTTTCATTTTTCTCTATCCTCACGTGTAAAAATGTGAATAGTGACTGCTATTATCCTTGCTTTTTCCCTTGTTTCGTAAATGCATGATATTTTGCTTTTTCCCTGTCATACACAGCAGCTCCACACTTTCGAGCATAGGCTGCTTGATCAACGTGGTTCCAACGTTTCCTCCTCGCGCTCTGTGTACTCGACGTCATGTGATAGTCCATGTCTATCTCGCTTCCTTGATATCTCAGTATAATAAACCACTCCTATGCATGCTCTCAGTTTATTAAATTCGCTTCTGTCCAGTATGAGACCGTTTGTATTTGTAAAGGAAGTAATAATACCCTCCAGCGTGAGAGGTCCTTCAGATGGCAAGATGTTGAGGCGTAAGATCCTGATTAGAAAAGCTCCTGACTCCAGTACTGTTCTCTCAAATTCTTGGTGAAGCGGTGCTGCCATCACCGTGGTTCGTGAGAGAGCATCTCATTGAGTGATTTCCTATTTAGGTGTTTGATGATTAGTTAGACTTAGCTTTCCTTAGCTACATTTGGGCTCCCTTTTGTGACTACAGCTTCATTTTGAACTGAGCATTGAACTTAATTGCTCCGGTTTCGTGCTTGAGTATATGACTGAATCCGAACGTTTTATAGGTCTATCCACTATTTTCCAAAAAGGCCAACTAGATTGTCCAGATTGGCTTGCATGTGCCTATGGGATTTGGGCACATCCGATCAGCTAGTTCGTTTTACTACCTCATCGGATGCCTGTCTGCTTGACAAGCCAGTAATTTTTACTTTTATTTTGATGGCCTTGAAGGATACCGAAAGTTATTCGTCGTATATGTTCCAATCCACATTGCTGTCTGCTCACTTGGTCCGCATGTTACACTGCAACTGGGTACGAAGTCCGTGCAGTTTAAGACGAATTGCAGTGAAGGCCTTGAGTGATCGTCTGTGTTCCATGGGCTACTGAAAGTAGCCGGTGTACATTGAGTGCACTAGTCATATATTTCGCAGTGATCCAATGACTGCAGTTTTATCTGAGAGAGTGTTCAGGATAGAAAACTTCTCGGCACAAGATCTTGCGATGGTGTCCGATGGGTTTAAGCTACTTGGATTTACTTGGGCGACGAAACGAGGCAAGGTGATTGGAAGACTGAATTCTGCCCGTGTCATTGCTCGGAAGGTCAGTGAACGGGGTTTTCATGCACGCTTAGTGGATCTTTGTCTTGAACCGTTTCTGCTAGAAATGTTGCTACGACTTCAAACGGATGACTGGTCTTAAAGGACTTGACGCGGAAGCGCTCAGGAACTGACGCATGATAGGTCCCGTAATTTAGAAGTACATATTTCTTGATCACAAACGGTCTTTAATAAGATAGTAAATGAAACGAGTGACCAGGTCGTAGGACAGCAACTCAAGCGTAGTGGCGGTAGACATCCTGTGTATTTTTGGGGGAATAGTGTGTTTCGAATCGGTAACTCATCGGACTATCTCAGTGATCTTAACCGAATCAGTTCTGCACTATATCGCAACCTCCTGAACGGTGCCTCTCCACGTGTCCGTCTCACCAGCCTCGAAATTCCGGAATCACTTTACCTATGGCATTTCCATCCACCGAGATCGTCCCGTAAATCAGATATTCACATCGGCGTTCGAACTAGAGATGGTCAACATTCTGACGTATCTGAGCCTAGTCTTCATGTGACTCGGCTCTTGCAGTGCCTTGTGTGTTAACCACATTGAAAAGTTTGAACCACAGTTTCAAATCTGTTTTACAAGACCAATGTACTAAGCCGCAGCCAAAATTCCATGGATCTGATTGCGGGACGCGTGATCAAAGTATGTCACCATGTGCGTTTTCACATGGTAGTTTGCGGTCTTCACATAGAACACGTGGCAGCGCAGTAAAAGGAAACCTTGCTGTCACGTCCGCAATCTTTGTGTTTCACTGGAGTTTTATCTATCGGCCGTTTGATACGCAGTTTCCAAGTGGTCAAACTTCTGCGTACCTTAGCAATATCCACACATCCAGTGACTTTGTCCTGACTTGCACCCCGCGAAAGTAAACGAACCACATTTTTTTCGATAGAGATTCAGAACAACTGACGATCGAAATCGCGGTTAAATAACATTTAAGTTTTTGATGATAGAGATTCAGAACAACTGACGATCGAAGTCACGGTTAAATAACACATTTAAGTTTTTGACAGCAAGTCCGAGAAAAACGAAAAATGACCGTTGATTGTATGATCACCCTTATTCTTGATCTCAGACTCTCTGTTAATCAGTAATGGCTATATTTAGTCGGGATTGCATTGCCGAACGATAAAACACCTGTTTTCTCAGCCTGACTTCAATGCTATATTCCGGAACATTGTAACTTCACAAGTTGGTGAACAGAACACGAATTCTACTGCTTGAATTCGGCACTCAAGACTTTCGGGGAGATTTATCGGAAGAAAACAAAAACGGTTACGACAAACGTATATGATCGCCCTGATAGATGGCATCAGCCTGACTAGCGCTTCACCGAAACGAAATATTTGTTTGAGATTCTTCCGTAAAACAGACCAGGATTTTTTTTAAAGTTTTACTTTTTGTTCACTACCTCATTCAGGCACACATTCCTAACTTGACGTTCACAACAGTTCACTCCTGTTTCCAGTGGTTTTGAACTATGCATCACGGTTCTAAGCCCAACACAGCCATTGTACATCCTTGACAAAACCATGAGAACATTCAAGTGTTTCACCAGAATTTTACTGACCGTTGGAACGAATTTAATTTCTTTCAGAAGATCGCAATCCCTATCTGTGAAAGTTATGACACAATCACTTAGATGGTCTACTGAAAACACCAAGAAGTGGAAAATGGGTGCAACTACCACACGATATCTTTTACGGTATCGCGGAACATTCCTACAACTTTGTCTCGAAATCTCCACTTAATTTGTCCATACTTGTAACGGATGATATTCCGAGCTTTGTTTCTTCACATTTGTTTGGAGACTAACTACACAGCGGTCATATCAACTGAAGCGGTCCGACGTTTCGACCACCGAAAGTGGTCGTTATCAAAAAACTTCAAAACGCTATCATAATCACTAGTTAGAGACTGCTAAGTGTATTGTTGTTGTGTGCCTTGATGGGTGTGAGAGTTATGTATCCTGGCCGTTGTTTCTGTGTTACGTCATGTGCGTTTTTGACACCTGGCCTTGAGACCGAATTGTTGTGTCACGTGCGACCTATCACGCTTGAGTTGCCTTTGTATGATGAATTAGGCCGGACCGTGTCTGATAGATAACACTATCAGACACATACGAATCTGTCGTGTGAATAGATATTGACACGTTAGTTACCATAAAGGCCTATCGCGTGAATCAGTTCTTATCGTATTTCAGTATTTTGTTCTTTACTAAAGAATGATTTTTTTCTCGACCGTAAGGTTTCCTTGATATCGATACGACGTTTTTGTTAAGTAATAAGACCAGGTTTATTAGTTCCCTCTATCCATATTCATCAAGGCTTTGCGGAGAAACTTTGTAACTCGTGTAAAATACGTTTGAGCTACTAAATGGACAACCATCTTTTAAGGAGTACGCGGTATTGATCGTTTCTTAGGGTGAGTGGTATTTACGGGTTAGTGGAGCACTGATGCATTACATATCAAGAGACGGGAACACCTAATATTACCTATCGTTGCCAGAGGTCTTTGAACAAGATAACATGAAAATTGCGCTTCTCAGACCATAAAGACCTGGCTCTTCTTACACTACGGGCGGGTTCCGTTCCAGCGGCCAGTAGTTCGCAATCTTTTCAGCTTCTGGTCTTAGCCCATTGTCTATCAGGCACTCACCTTCGTGTATATCCAGGATGCGAATAGGAAAACCACAAGCTTCGAACATACATATTCAAATATACTCCAATTGACGTTTTCAACTGATTTGCCAATTAGGTATCGATCGTTCCGGATCCGTCGATTGATCTTTCATTCATCTTCCTTTTACTAGGAACCGCACACCGATGTGGTAGCTTACCAACACGCGTTCTCCTAACCTAGTGGGTCGGCTGAGTTTCGATACCCTAGTGATGAATGGTGCGGTTACCAAAGCAGGTACTGAAATTCCAAGTCATGTAGGCGGGAACGCTTTGTATGAAAAACAGTTACACAGTCGGAATCAGTTGGACTGATCTCATATTGAGCCAACTGGCGTCCTAACCGCAAGGGAAGTATCAGGGCCGGAAGCCCCGGCTTGGTGTGCTAGATTCCCGGAAAATTCACTTCATACGAATAAACAGTCCAAACAAGATGTAGGTGTTCAGCTTACTATCTCCGCAATATCAGTAATTATTTTGATCACAAGTTTGGCCTCATAAGAGATATTTTCACGATCTCTACAAGATGCCCGCACAAATAGTTTTGAAACTGTCGCAGCGGGAACAAATTTGTGAACTTGCACTCATCACACAGGGCTTTTGAAACGCCGTATTCATTTCCGTTTCAAAAGACCTGTTCGGCCGATCTAGCAGCCGCTAATATCGGAATGTTTGATAGATAAGTTCGTGTGGAGGGACCTGATAGCAGTGAGGTCTGTGCCATTTCGGTAAGCCTTTTGTTGTCATCAAGCGAATGTCAATGGCCGTTACCTAAGTCATCGTAGCTTGATGAACAGATGGGCACAATGTACACCGAGAGCAATTTTTTCAACGGTACAGGTGAATACTTGCTAAACTTACAGACAGACAGAAAAATATGAATGGCTTTTGCCTCAAATCGAATAAGTGGCATTTAGTGAAATATGCGGTATTTGCCCTTGAGATGTAGGAAGAAATAGCGCCATTAAAAACATCCGTTCTTCAACTAATTCGAACACCGTTTTCACGGTTTTCTGAGAAAACTGGTTTGCATTTAACACCCGTCAACCAGAGGGACCCTTCAGCAGTCTTTTAGGCAAAAGCGTCGATTAAGTTTGGTCCTAGGCATTTCGGTTTTCTTTTTTGTGAACTCACGCCAATTTTCCTTATAGCCTGAATCCATCTTTCAGGGTGGTCTCTGACATTTCTGCGTATGTCACCACAACGGTGACCGCACATCAATTTCTATTGATAGCCTAAATTCAGTTCGCGAACACAGACATCTGCAAATGGAAACCAAATTGAGATGAATAAAGAAGGTTTGACTCTCACACAGCCAGGAAGTCCCTTAAGCCAGTGTACTCCTTCCGGCTTGTTTTTCTTACAGTTCACGAACTCTTCGTTGTCCGTAATTGACGACTAAGAGTATTCGAACTTGCGCGTCATTATTTATAGTACGTGTTTTTTGTGCCCAAGTAAATCGCGTTTCGTGGAAGTCCTCCCGGTCCTACTACACATAAGCTGAGTAACAAAACTAGTGAGAACGTGCTGGCGAGAATGGTGGTGATGTAAAACACGTTTTCGGATTTTTTCAGAAATTCGCCACGATTACGCGCTGCACACAATCAAACCCATCCTGTAAGCAACAAAACTTACGTACTAGCCCGTCTGTGCAACTGTGTAAAGAGGATTATTAACGGAGCGATGCCTTGCTGATTACTTAGCGCTGTCACATCACATTGTGATACCTCCCATCCAGAGAGGGCATGTTATGCGAGCACTACATTGTACCCATCCTGAAGTAACACTGACACAGTTCCACGTGTTGGCCAGGGGTTCACCGAAAAATTGTGCACTAGTGTGAACAGTGCCCAGGTGGTGCGAAAACATCAATAAAAGCCGAGATGCACTCCTGGCCCATACAAGGTGTCCGCTGCTAACTACTTAGTGCAGGCTTCGCTGGCGCATTTAATGGTTAATGATTTTTTGCCCTCGTAGGTACCTGTTCCACGACTATTATCTTCTATCTGCTCGGGTCAAGACTCTAGTCAAGGCTCTCCCAAAGTGATTCGGTACACACCGCTACGTTTCATGGCCGCGTATGTGGTTGAATACCAAGAACTGTGGTTCACCTCCTAGGTCACTTGTCACATGAACTCGGTTGAGAGCAAGAACGGAGCTCACGCATCGGAAATCTGACAGCGGTACCCCAAAATCTATAATGGAAGCGGAAATCCTCAAGATACTTTGCACTACTGACAAGTTCGAGTAAAGGCAACATGTAGGAAAACGCAACAGTTATTCGAGCTTTACGGCAAACTCGGACTTCAATAAGACTTCTCAGTGCGGGTCACTTCAAAAGTCAAACGAATTTCGGCCGGTCAACCCAGGAGGATAGTGGACAGGAAGTAGACCGTCAGTTTTGTGGTCGCACACACACTGTTTATTCAAGCCATTTATGTGAAATGGCAGACTAGTCAGTCATATGTGCCAAAGTTCACCGCTTGACCAGTTAGTTTTTTGGTTCTTTCACATTTGTATGTGTATCTCGAGTATGGCTGTTTGGTCCAATTAGATTCACTAACGGTGTAATGCGGGTTCTTCCTACCTGGTGTGGTAAGCTATCAGAAACTTTGTTATAGAGGAGAATGTTGGTAGCTCAGGTAGTATAGATGGTCGTTGGTTTATTCAGCTCAGCGAACAAACCAACGACCATCTATCAGAAACTGTTTAAACAAAGCATACCACTTTGCAAAACAATCCAGATGGTGATACAGTGGCACCACGAGTGTTTCAGGTCACGCCCTTTGTAGGTAGACAGAAGTATTCATTGTCACACGAATTATCCTGCGATTACATCGAAGATATCCAATCCCCCAAGCAGGTCTCCTATATCAAATTGCATCCGAATACAACAACCCCAGTGTATTTTACAAAGTCGCAATACCATGTCTTACCAAAACGTGAATAACTCTGAGCAAGAACCAATAAAGTTATGGCAACATACCAAAGTTGTTCTGGAAGCTGTCGTAATTCATTAAAACTGATTTCCACTGACTTATTTAGCATTCTCCTGTTGTCTAGAGATGTTTGTAACTCTGTAGGAGGATAATTTCATCAGATTATGAACGACTTTACACACTCTCAAAACCCCACAACCAGGGGATGCCCAGCTTAGGGCATTCGTTTTAGTGTCGAGTTCTCCGCACCATAAATTCGTCCGTACGATTTCTGAAACCTGTCTGTGATCAGCTTCCCATCAATATTCTACGGGACGAATTTCATATAGCAACAGTTCTACTCACTCTGAAAACTCTAGGGATAAATACCTTGCCTCTGTGGACACCACTTTCCTTTTCACCAAGTTGTTTGATGAAACGGTAGAGTTGCTACGTGATACTTTTGAACTGCATCGAAACTGGCCACCTGACTGAATCGCCTACTTTGAGTGTGTGCAACAAATATCCGCCTCCATTTTGGTGGTTCCTATCACAGGTAACTAAACGGGGTGCCTATGTGAAGCGAGTCATGATCCATTTTTATAGCCGGCTCGGAACGCAGAATGAAAGCCTCCATCAAAATATTACCATTCTAATTTACAAATATGGATGATATCTTGCCAACCCGACGGTAAATCTCTTCCGAACTCTCAGTTACTCTGATCCTAATGTCCAATATAAATAAGACAGCTGGATAACGTTATTGTGAATTGGATTACATCACCCCCGACGATGGAAGTGTGTACTTTGCTGTCCGTAGCAGACACTTGTACTGGCCGGTAATTGCACCTCACCAGTTTTTGTTAATGAGTTACAAACAGGGATGGGTGCGAGTGCAAAATGGGGACACCACCAGTTTTGAGCCATGTTCGCTCTCATTCTACGACCGTGTGTTCAACTCTTCTTTCACTAAGCCCTTAGAGAACACACCCGACCCATAGCTGAGTTTCTGTTGTCTGCAACCCAAACTTCAGTTCGGTTCCTCCCTAGTCTGGTGAATTACTACCGTTGGTTTAAACTCCGTTTCATACAAGCTATGTAACTGGTTTCAGCAAAGCCTAGTTGAGGTCACTTTTGGCGACTAATTCAAGGAGTTTTAGAAATTCCGTATGTCTATTGAGATAAGCGAACCAAATTGGCATATTCTTGCCCCACGGCAAAGCATGGTATACGCCCCAATGACTGACTGCACACCAAGACCCACCAGCCCTGCTATAAGAATGAAACAAGTTGAAACGACTAACCGTCGCAATGACCTTAGCAGTGACATTAGTAGTACACGTACGCCGTCTCTTGTTAGGGAAGCATTTGGCGGCATTGAGCTACCGTTTCGTTGTTTGCAGCCAAATAACTGACACTTAGAACCACGAATCTTTTGTTCGAATATTTTTCTAGACTTTCGCGGTGGGGGCCATTTCCTTCTGAGTATCTTTAGGGTCAACTGGTGTGCATCGGAATCCCAGGTCTACATCCTGAGCACTCAGCAGCATTATCCCGGTGGCTCTAAATATTGCAGATCAAAGTTCTGTACAAAACGATGAAATTCTTGGACGGGATGGAGATTGTGCGATGCATGGCAGCAATACGTCCAGGCATCGTCCACAATTATGGTCGCGGTATTTAGCCAAAGAAACCTGAGGAGAAATGAAAAATATGACGAAGAAAACCAAAGTAAAAAATGGTTTGATGGTCTTTTTGGGGTCTTTTCTTGACTCCGGGTTTGGCAAAGCAGACCTTTTGGAGAGTATTTACAGTCTCTGATATGAGATAATCGGAGGTGAGGGTGAAGCATGGGGTGTTTATGGGCGCAGACGTGGAAATCACTATATCTCACAGCTCGGTGATGCGAGAAGTTCTATTGCCTTGGGGCAAAAGTACAATTTGATCGTTTGGACGTCACCTAAACATGGCTCGCGTGTAGATAGACAGGCGTGGTGAAACCGAGGTGAAATCTCAAGGAACGCACGGGAACCGTTTCAGTTAAACCGCAAAACAGGTTACAACAAGCCCTCCACAATAAATAAACGACAGTGTGAATAAATAATAAACAGTGCCATTCAGAGGACCGGGTTGATGTCTTCCAACAACATTCTACTTAGACACGTGACAATGTAACGGTAATTTTCACTTGACCCGTTCAGTTTAGATGTGGTCCATGAGTTTGTACCCTCCATCAGTTTCTGAAGTGCCCATGTGTCCTGCAGTAAAGCGCCACGAACTGTTTTACAAAGTCTGAAGGATGATCCTTATCTAAAACGGTCATTTCAACATAGACGTAGAAGGAATCCGTTGATCGTTCAGATAACTGACACTCCAAGTCCGAGTTGGAGCTACTTTGATAATGTTAGCTCACACCTCACTTCGTTCTCTGTTTAGGCAAAGAATTTAAGGAAAAAAACATCAAGTAGTGTTAGAATTTATGTCACACCATAACTAATCTGTCCTCGTTTACTATTTATGCCAATTTGTTGCGAACGCCTTTTCAGCGGATTGCTACTACTAATTGACGGTCCTTTTATCAGCTCACGGTTCAGTCCACAGAAATTTACACAGATAACTGTATATCAAAGGATGAGGGATTTCGTACTGATAAAGTACGAAACGCATTGCTTTTAATCACGTGGTAATTAAAATTCTCCCCTGTTAGATGAGAGTCTGGAGAGAAGACGTACCGTATCATGGAGTTGTTATGCTCACTGAAATTTTTCTAGTGGTTTAAGAAGCGACCTACGCGAACACTAAATGCCCAATCAACCAGTCACAAGTTTTTATTCCGGGAAAGACTTCATATATCCCTATTGCTGTTTTGTTTTTAAAGGGGGGGGGTGCGAAAATATAACTCTAGATATGTTCAGTGCATATGAAAGGGATGCAAATCAATGCTTGAATTATTGTCCCAAGTTTGGTTTTCCGTAAACATAGCCCATGCAACACGGTACATTCCAGCTCAACTGCCAATTATTCACCACTGTCGTACGTCTCGCGTGCTCGGATACACCCGATAAGTTTCACTGCTTAGCATTTCGGAGCTCCATTTAGAAAGTCAAGTTTTTTTACGCTACATAATAGAAGAAATCGGTGGAACTAAATAGAATACCCCACCGGACGTAAGTTATTTGTTGCAACTTTGTTCCTTAACACCAAGTTTATCAAGTACCAACGGTGCAGACAATCAGTTTGAAAGTGTTCGTGACACTGAATTCAGCGTGAGAGAAACGGTCACTGAAAGTTTTACTCGCTGCTATCCTCGCCAATCACGATTAGAACAGCAACTCTTTGGTTACATCTACGTAATTCCCGAGAAAAACCTCTGAACTTGAACTGGTCTGAGAAAAATCCGGTTCCACAAGCCTGTCTGAC
Organism: Clonorchis sinensis; assembly: GCA_003604175.2. Lineage (NCBI taxonomy): Eukaryota > Metazoa > Platyhelminthes > Trematoda > Opisthorchiida > Opisthorchiidae > Clonorchis > Clonorchis sinensis. Next base: position 8,822,734 of record CM030370.1, read on the forward strand.
ATTGATGTCACATTGATGTCACCTGATCCCGTGACCCATTCAACCCCCCTTCTTTTGGCTTCTATTTCACTAAAGTTTGTGTACTCAGGCTTTTTAACGTGATTTCTGGTACCATATAAATTTTTGACGTATTAGCAAAGAGGAAAAATCACAGAAAACAAGCTTTTTTTTCGCTACCTTCATTGTTCTCATGACTTATCATTTTGCTGTCCAGTAACCATAGAGTCTAGGCACACGACTCGAGCATCAAAACCTCCACCCTATCTTCCGGATTGCGCATGAAGGGCGGATTCCTGCGACCAATTTTTATTGAATCAAACAATCACTATAGTATTCGGGCAGGCCGCCTCGAAATATCAAGATCTAAAGCATGTGGCCACTTTGTCTCAAGTTCCCGTTGTAGTCGATGACTCGATCAATTTGCCTTGATACTCCTGTGAATCGTGGTTAGCGGTTATTTTCCTTTCTGTTCCGACTACTCATGAGTAGTGTGATTTATATCTGTTCATTGTTCCCCGTCCCCCGGGTTTTTTCTCCTGCTTATTCTCCTGTGACTGATGTCAATACTTTGTTGTCTGTCCGTCTTTGCTCGCAGGTTCGTGTCAGTTCTGCCTATTTGTGAGTGTCCGCTATGAAGGGAAAACGGACCGGCAGGAGATCGAACTCAGAGTCCCGTTGGCGATCGCGTCATCCGCTGCACCAACTCGACATCCTAGGATACCCTATTTTGTGTATTAGCTTTATACCTCATCTGCCAGACAACCTTTGCTGAGATTTGTTTTAAACGGACCTAGGCGCGCAATCTGATTTTACACGTGTTAAGAGCTGCTGCAACTCGCCGTCAGCCAAAGACAGTTCCTTATCTGCCGAACGTACTGATTGTTTTCTGAGCCGTCATCTCTGTATATGGCTAATTTACACTGTCTGACTGCCCGTAACTGCAGTTACTTGTTACTGCTTCCCTAAAGCCCTGCTGCTTCACTGACCATTTTTCTGCTTCTATCGATTGTACGCTTTGCTTACATCAAGATTGCCCACTAAACCAGTTCTTGACAGTTCTCAACACAGCATCTACTACCCTCATTCTTCTGTTCCTACTGCCCACTGAGTGCGAACTGCGTATGGTCCGATAGCCGCAATTGTCCTCTGAGATCCCTAGCTGCCCGGATCTTACAACCGCATATCTGATAAAGCCCGTTGATGATTTCTTCGCTTGCTTGCCTCTTCTCAATTCATTTACGAGAATTTTTCGCTCAAAAAGTAACTGAAAACAAGCGTGTCGAAATCAGTTTTCAGTCCAGAACAAATATCATAGACTACACCTTGACCATGATATCTTTTGTGATAAAGCAAGCTTGAGCTTGCCTACACAAGTACTCATTGGCATTTGACAAACAAATGTAAGCCGCATGTTAAAAAATAGCATTCTGAAATCCGGAAATATGAAAACGCCTTTGAGGACTGTATGATTTTCGTTGGTAGTCGATCTTGACGCCTTATTAAACAGTAGCTAGTGAGTGCTAGGTAGCTTCTAAGACGCGCTTCAAAATGAGTGGAAACCTACTGAGAAAAAGCCACAATACATCATGTATCGTAAACTGGTCATCGAACAAATAGAGATCATGAAGTGCAAATGGCCAGAGTAGTCCGATCACACCCTGCTTGTTATAAAAACCACAATACCATCTAAAGCAATAGGTTAGGGTTCCATGCTGAAAATTCCTTTCCGATTTACAGTATTTTTGTTCGAAGGAAAACCTTTAAGAAAGATTTTGACTCTAGTTTTTAGCAATCGTAACGGCTCAACACTAGGTCACGTAACCCAAACTGTATAATGGTTTAGAGTGCATCTAGTTCTGTCAGTCCCAAGTCTGAGTATCACTAATGATTTTGGTTTCATCAATTAATTCCATGGGCTTGCACTTGGTTGTTTTATCATGAGAATACCGTTTTGCGTTGCTATTCAGCATGGTGTTGACAATTTATGGGATTACCAAGCTTGTATATGGACTGACGCTATGTATTCCACAAATAGGATAAAATAGTTCACGAGATCCTGATCGCAAATTACCAAACTACAGTAAGTAGTAGCATGCGTTACTCGAGGAACGCGGTGGTTAAACCTTATTTTTGGAGTATTTCGCAAAAAGGTGCAATGAATAAAGGCTATTGAGTTATGAACGGGGGGAAGTTTGTCAATGAAAACACGTGCAAAAACCAGCGAATGGCAGTGGCGTTTCATGCTGTCCAAGATTATCGCCCTAAGGATTTCACTCCAATGAGCTCCAGAGAAGTTTCAATGATTGTCTAGTTGAAATTGCGAAAACTGTCCAATCTAAGTGCCATTGCCTTGGGTTCTGCGGTAACTATAAAAATAATCTTTTCGGTCGGGATTGTCTCGAGTGTTTGTAGGTCACACGGCACATTAAGTTCTACTTGCGGATAGCGTCAGCGTATTCCTGGAGAGTCCAAGAGACCAACGTCTGAAGGTGAAAAAATCCTAGGGCTTTGAGTTCAAATGCAGTGGCACTATTAGTTACTATCCACACTCATGGTGGAGCAAAGAACGCCCTTCTCGGATGTTACCTAATAGTAAACACGAACCCAACATTTACAAGCCATTAGACACGAAAGCAAATATCTCATGCACAGAGTTTTTAAAAGTGAACATTTCCACGCATCCTGTTGAACTTTTCTGGACGTTCATTGACTACTAGACGAAGGCTGTTAAACGAACACTCCAAAACGGCCCCGCAATTTCCGTAACAAATTTAACCTTCCATCAAATGAAAGGAGGCGGAGCTTGAACACCATGGGCTGAGACCACAGGCTACGTGCATGCTCCATCAGTAGTATACACCGTTACCGTATACCAAAATTAGCACAATCAGATCATTAGGCAGAAACAACGGAGAAACAACGGCCCTTGCTAGAAATGTGTAACCGTAAACTTTCGCTTGAGGTTGTTAACTTTGGTGTTCACAGTGTGAAACAGTCCTTCCGAAGAACACGCTTATAAACTGCGTAGCACCTCCTTTCTCTGTGTTTTCTTTCAAAATTGAATTGTAAGTGTTTAGGAACATATGGGGGACCGCCTGGTTTGGCAATCGGAAATCGGACAATCCAACACCCATGCGACGTAGATGACGATCAAAGGGGACTTTGAAAGCAGCTGTCTGTCAAAGGGACGCCCCGAATGAAATCAGCCAGTCGTGCTATGGTAATGATTTGATTTCATAGGGTTTATTATATATATATATATATATATAAAGCTGTTGTCTACTGTCACCGAAAGAATGATGGTAGTATTTTACATGCACTTGGTGTGATTTGGAAGGATAGGCGGGCTAATTTCAACAATATAATACGAGCAGGCGTAGAATGAGTTGGGGAAGTGTTTTATAGCTTTCCAAGTTGGATATAGGGCCGGACTGCGGGTGACTGACAGCTGGACGGTTTTGGCTGGGATATGAGGCACAACGGTTGAGTGTACAAATACCGCTGAGTGTATTTCCGCTTGATTTGGCAGAGGACGTGCAGTGACGAGGAGAACGAAAAATAGACCTGGACCGGTTTTTTTTTGCGTAATTGGGTTATTATCATGGCAGTTTTCAACACGCTGGCTCAAGGGTTTTGACGGTACAACCCAGGAAAGGATAGAGGAGATTCAAAGAGGTGGGCGGAAAAAGTGAGCGGGATTCTCACTGGGTTGAATGTGCCACAAGGCACAGAGCCAGAACGAGTGGAGAGGTACGTGATTTCCTGTCCATGGAGGGATAGAAGTGCAGAGGGTGTTCTTCGTGGCAATGTTGTGGAATATAGGTAGCTTGGGTGAGCTGATTGATTGTTGGTCTGTTCGCCGAGCTTGGCAGTTGGATTGCAAACGTTTCATCACCAATCGAGGTGACATCGTCAGCGAGGGGTTGATTATGTTATTTGTATATGGTGCAAGGCCAGAAGGTCTGACATAAGAATTTCTGTTTAAGGACATCACCAGATCTAGATGGGCACAAGAGTGGCAGCAGTTTTGCCCTGCGTGTTTACCGGATTAGTGCGCGTGGCTACGCGTGGCTAGGCAAGGTAAGGCTAATCTTGGGGATTTGTGCAAAACCGAGCCACTCAGGATAGTGCGCTTTCCAAGCGGTTGAAATGGGAAAACTACATGTAATAAAAACAAGTTGAGAATGCGACCTGGATAGGCGGAATCGTTGTGAACAAATGCTCCAACTTTGCACTTACAGGTGAATTTATAGCAGCACTAAAAACAAACCTCAGGCATAATGCCTTGGAATCACCGTGCCATAGATGGGAACAAAGCTATAAACGAATGTATTTCAAAGTTATGTTTCTGTAGTTCGAACTGTGGAAAGAGTCCCTTTAAATTCCCGTTCAAATTTCTGCCGACACTGCGGGTAGCTTTACGTACAACAGTAAAAGAATTCTCACTATATTCGGAATTCACTTGTGGGTTTGTATCGCGCAAGTTTGGCCCAATTTTCCACATAAAAATACATAAATATAAATATGAGACTATCGGATACAAATTACTAATCAGAAGTTTTCAGAAGATGGTCATTGGCTTACGATATTGCTTAGTAAATGAATGTTAGCGTGATTGATATGCCACAAGATCGAAATGCAGCAAACTATATTCTACTGGCAAAAATGAAAACCGATGTTGCTCTGGTTAATAGAGAATTTGAGATAATTCCTCTTCCACACGCTCCGAGATAAAATAACCACGGTGGAAAACACTCCCGTAAAGTAATGTTCCAAATACTGGCGTTTTATCCAGATGAAGGATTTTCAGTTAGTAGCAAGTATCCTAAAACTGTAGGACAATCACCCCTCTTGATTTATCTTGTTCGAGCAAGCTTAAGTAAGTTGATTGGGACCAACATATTGGTCTGCGAGGCGACCAAAACGATTCCTCACTAGAGATGTGCGGATGAGGCTCAAAATATTTCAAAACTTACCCTGAATGAACCGCAAGTTGAGAATCCCGTTGAAGATAGGACGGAGATCATGAGTGGTCACAGAAAAGCACCTATCTGATGGACAGCCCATTTTTTGCACTTTTGGCGGTGTTATTCTCAGGCGCGATCTGTGGAAAACATTCACGGTTTCATATGCAAGTGCCACGTCTGTCGAAAACCCGCCCAGAATAAAGACAGGTGCTACACGTGTGAGACCGTCCGATTTGAATAAGTAAACGCTATTTCAGTTTTAAAGAAAGATTTAAAAAATCCAAGATTTTGTTATGAGATGGAACTACAGGCTTTGCTGTTTGTTTGAATCATTCTTTTTTACCAAGAAACCTAAGGGCTCCTCCGCCAATTCTCAGATATATTGACCATTATGCTTAACTCATTAGCGTTGTCTTGAATTAGATTGTTTGAATATCTTACTACAGACTTTGGGCTTATAAATATAAGTCAGATTCTACGTGACGTTCAGCCACAGAGTGTCCACAGAAATTGGAAAGGAAAATTTTTATCAGGAGGTTCATATGTATGTTTACTGTCTAAATAGAGGCACAGGGTATGATCTAACCGAATTCACCAAACACTATTTTGACCCAGGATTCTAACTTTCAACTTTGCATTAAAATCTCTGAATACTTGTCGGGTTTGTGGCATCCAGTGTTTTGAGATTGCCCATTGTTCATTTCCTGACCGCTTTCGCATTCATCCACTTTGTAGTATTTTTGCACCGATGTGGACGTGTAGCAAACATGTCTCCAAATTTTCGTCAGTTTTCAGTTCTCATCCACTCACATTTGCGGTAGCGTTAATTGACAGTTCTGTAATTTTGTGATCGTTGACTTTTAATTTGAAATTCGGATATTTTCAGAACAGATGTGCATATATTTTCAACAGAAATCTCATCCTACCAATCTAGTCAGGCCAAAAAGCCTAAAACGGTTTGATCTTCCCTGGGAATCATCGGCAATGCGCATCTCATGAAACATTTCTCCGTTTTTCGTACTCATAAGTAGTGTGTAAATTCAGAACTGTTCATAATTTTATTCGTTTTTAGTGAGCTGCGGTATGCGATTTTTGACGAATCGTTCCTGTTGGATGGAAAAGCCACGCGTTACACATAATTAACTTGAAATATTTGAAACACAGTCGGGTTATATGCGATATTTTGCTGCAGCCATCACTCCACAATGGTTAATTATCTCATTACCAGCATTTGGTATAGCTAGTGAGTTTTACCGTCGCTAAATTTCGTAACAACAGCTATCAGACAGAACTTGCTGCGAGGTGGTTGAAAAAGCAACCTTTGACAAATGTACTGAGTTGTTCACAATCAAGGGGATAAAATCACTGGAAAAATCTTGTGAGCTGTTGCTCCGCAGGTTTTTTTCTCAACAGAAAGGACACGGATGTGATCGGTAACACTCGGAAGCCATTGACAGCTTAATTTAATGTCCGTGGGAAACCCAGCTAAATACTAGCTAATAAAGTGTAAGTCAGTTTTATGCACAAAAATAATCCGTTGTTTTCAGCGAGGCATTATTCACGGCTGGTTGACACCAAAGCCTACAAGTCAAGTCACTAAAACCGGGTGTCTAAGTGGATGAATTGTGGGGCTGAAGTTGTCAGCCTCCGATGAAACCTACACGGATATGTAGAAAGGCGAAGTTCCGCAGTTGTTCACGCATCCGATTCATTGCTGCATTCATTCACTGAACCTTTAACCACTTTCAGTTATTTATGTAGATGTGACAGCAAAATGTTGATCCTTCGTGCAGCAATTATTTACAGAATTATTCAGGGGAAAATTTGGGCTGAGATTAAAGACGTTAAGTCTGGCCACGTGTTAGGGTCAGTGGTCTGTTTTCATTTTAGTGTGCGCTAAAAAAGCGCGTGAAGATATGGTAAAAATGAAGATTCGGTTGTGCCTTAATTAAGACGACCTTTATTTTACTGATTTTTCAGCTCGTTGCAAATCGGTCAAAACGAAAGAAGAACCAAATGTTTGCCATCGGCGGAGCTTTTTGTCGTTTTATGTTCCATTTATCTGTAAAAAGTGTCAAGCTTTTTTTGAATGCACACTTTCTATTCGGCAGTGGGACAAGTAGCATGCTACCGAAGTTTTCTGGTTCCACTCTTCAATAATCTAGCTGTGTTTTGTCTACATCCGCCAGCTGCATTTACAACGAACAGTTGGTCGGCTGAGTTTCCTGGAATTGAGAGACAACCTGAAGCAATGACCAAGGACGGAGTCTGCTTTATTGGGAAGCAGAACAACATTTAAATAATGGCTTTTCCATCAACTGCATTGAGTCACTCCACAGGCATTGGCAGAATCAAAAAATAGCTTTCTCAATGACCTTGTTGCCACAGGCTGATGAATTTTGGGCCAGGCAGTCTCCGAACTAGTCAACAAAGGCAATGGACATCCTTGCAGTAGGGCAAACCTTTTGGAGAGTTTTGATGGGCGTCTAGATAAGCATAATTGATTTTCGTGGGAAGGAGAACTATGAATGTATTCAATGAAAAAGTTAAACTCATTTTCCTAATTGTTAAAACCGGTACAACTCGATGAACTAAAAACCCACCTCACTTGATACTTCCAAAAGTAGTTTCTAAAATCACGGTGGATGGTCACTAAACGAGAACCCCAAGGTGATCAAAGACTTTCTGAACGACGATAAAACTCTATTGTGATGAATGAAAAATGGCTGTAACGATATGGATTTTGAAGCATCTTGGGTAAAAAGTGATACTATACAAATAAGACATGCAAAAGTGTTTTAAGGAACGGAATGGCTGATCTTATTCGGCGCGCGACATATAAACTGATACAAATTCTTTCGGTAGAAAGTTGGCGCACGTTACTTGAGAGCCATCTTAGGTAAATGTGTATATTTTGCAGACAGCATGGTCACATATAAACAAACAAGTTGATTAACATTCTTTTCTGTCATGCTCCCAGCAAAGCTCTATTTGGAACACTCCAAGACGTTTTCCGTCCGTACATATTCCAAAGAGTTGATTAAAAAGCAAATCTAACCAACTCGTTTTGAGTGTGGGCAAAATGTTAGGGATAACGAGCTGGATTCTTATAAGTTTTGCGCACTGTCTAGCGCATATTTTTTACATAGTATAGTTTTTTCTTCCATCTGTTAGGCTGCCGAGCCTGATGAGTTCGAACAGTGATGAAATTTGGGTCTAAAACTCCGACATCTGTCTAGCTGGCTGTTGTTCGACATGCGTCTATTGTGTAATTTGTTTTTTGGTCAGATCACAAAGGGCTAATGCGTTTATTTTAATCGGCTCTCAAAGTCACCTAGACGTTCCAATTAAAAAAGCACCTGAAAAGTGGAATGTGATGCATTTTGTTTTCGGATGTTTTTTAGATGTCTTTAAGCGTTGGCAATCCATATTTAAAAGGTTTTTTCTCGAGTACTTTGTCTCCAGAGAGATAGCAGCCATGCGGTTTAGGAAGGTATATTTTTGCACGTCTTTAATAGATCAGGAAAGATTTGTTAGTACGGAAGCTTCAACAAGTAAAATCTGCCTGAAAGTGTATAGAGAGAAAATGGTTGCAGTTTACAGTATAATATTTATCCTTGCATATTGTATATCACATACGATCTTGACCTCTGATGAGCTCAATACAGTCCTTAGGTTTGCTTGGAGACACGTGTTTAATCCTTTTTTCACAGGGCAACAATTTTCTCGAAGGGTAAAACTAGTGATGAGTTGATTCAAAAACCGGAGAGCAGGCACAGATAAAGAACAAAGTATTTCATCGACCTGCATATAAGAACTAATTAAATGATATAATTGCCATTCACACAGCTCATTCCTCCGTCGGGACCCGCCGAAATTTCTTCCACATATATGAATGCGTGCAACTTTAAATAAAATTCAACCAGGCGCAATAACCAACGAACGCAAAACACGTGAATTGTTTATGTTCCTCACAGGGAAGGAAGTTTAGTTAGTAGTATAAAACGAAAAGATGGTTTCGTGAGGAATAATGTAACATAACTGCGGTAGTCTGATATCCGTGCTAGAATTCCTGGCTCGGTTGTAGGTAACGGATCATCTAAATCTTTGCTGATCGGATTAAGGAGTGATGCAAGACAAAATGTTTTTTATTTTGCACTTTTGGGATTGGATATTTCGTGTTACTTGCATAACAGTATGTGTGATTTTTGTCAAATTTCAAGGACAAAATTAATTGCTTTTTTATGGTTTAAGATAAACGCGGGCAGTTAAACAACTAAAGGTCGGATTAACTGATTGCAACATTGAACTTAATAAATCAGATTGGTGCATAAATTTATTTCCATGTCAGTTCACTTCCGTTTTAGTTCAGAAGAGATCAAGAGATTGCAAATGTTTTTATCTAAAACTGTTGGTGCACAACTATGGAAGAATCAGATGTTAAATTTCACATATATTGATATTTTCTCTGAGATATTTCAACAGTTGAATTTTATTTCAGTTAGCAAGGGGAATAAATTGTTTTGCCGTTTCCAATCAGTCCAATCAAAGTAGCTTTGTTTGAAATTATCTACTGCACTTATATTATAAATAAAGGGGGTAGCGTCTGCAAAACTAATGAAGAGTAAATGTGTGAAATTTTGTATAGAGCACTTGGACTCCTACATCTAGTTTGTAACGACAGTTAGTACTAGGCAAGCTGTAAACTATTCATTCGACAAGTGTACTTCATTGTCCTATGGATGTTTGCGCACGGTACTCCAAGAAAACTTTCAGGTTCCAGCAACACAGTGTTCGCTGCATATACGTACAGTTTTGCATCAACGTTAAGTATTCTAGTGGTAGCTAAACTCAGGTGTTATTCGATAAATACCGTACAATCTTCAATGTAAAATCTCCAATCTGCACTGCAAGGGTCAACTGCAGCACGAAAAGCACGGAGAATTCTGGTGTTTATTTCTCTCTCTTTCTCTGTTTCTTGTATGCTCAAATTTCAGCAGTACTCGGGAAGCTTCAGGTTTCCAAATGTTTGAAAGTTAAGCGCGTGGATTTAGAAAAAGGCAGTAATATTTTAGTCTGACGTTCGCAAGCTTTCAATGTTTGTTTCAGCGATGAATTCAGAATTAACACACCATAATACATACACACCAACATGTAGAATGAATTGGCCACAGACGCAAACTGTACTGTACTTAAAGAATCCAGAAATTCTTTGTGACACTCTCTGCTGGCCAACTGAGCAGTTTGTCATGTGAGCGGCTTTCTTGAATGAGCTGAAAAATACCTTAGGTTGTGAAAATACCACGCCGAAATGATGGGAGTCGTTCTCAGGGAATCCAGGATCTACGCAGTTTTACCCGGAAGAAGTCGAGTAACGTATTCTTTTGAGCTTCTGTCCAAGCACAACGAAGCACATTATGGCTACAAGATTTCATCTAAAAATGCTGCCGTCGATTCTGAGCGCTGGCCTGACTGAACCAAGTGGTCCATTTCTCGGAAAACCTTTAAATGTATGCATAAGAATCTTTTGCACTGGTGTGATCTTACAAGGTTGTCTGGAAAGAATGTCTAACCAAACTTTCAGTTTCACGCATGTAGAAACTCCATGGTTCATTAAGGATACAACGCTATCACGAGCAGGTCTAGCAGTGTTGTTTTTGAGCGCATCACTAACATAGCATTCGTAGCTTTCTCACAGTTTTTCCCTGTAAGTGGCGTGTATTTGTGCTACTGGCTCAGTTGATTCTGGTTTTATGATATAGATACATAAAGTTTGTAATTTTTATGAACTTGAATGCGAATAACTTATACTAGATAAAATATCTGACTTGCGTGTTGTTCTTGACACACTCTGTTAGTAAGCGTGACTCTAGGCTAGAAACAGTGCAGTTCATCGTTGAGCAGTGTTCAAAATAGACTATTCTCCTAATGTGTTCGACAGATTATTTAAAGACAATGAGCTGTTTATGCCCCGTTTTGGTGTACGTGATTTTATTTAACAGAATCCGTAGGTCCTGTTCCAAGCAGGTTTTATTTTGCTGGTCCATGTTCTAGTTTGGTACACCAGTTTGCCTCGCTAGATATCCAAAAATGGAAGGTTTGGGTCTTTCTTTTGGTTCAGAGCGAATTCGTATAAACTCCGACGGGTGTTTAAAAAGATGGGCTGAATCAAGTGGACGCAGATAAGAAAAACCGTGGATGTATTTTGATACTTTCAATTTTAGACTGTCCACCATTTCGTGGATCAATTCATTGGGACTGTCAGTCGCTATTATCCTGTACTGCAGTACATAAAAACATATTCAGCAACGGGTAGATATGTTGCCATAGTTCAACTTTTAAAAACAGAAATCAGGATAACGTTATCATCAATTCTAACTCTAACATTTAGCGCACAAACCAACGAAGGCAATCGATCATCGAACCAGTCACTTCTGCACGCAATATTCATTGATGACCTGATCAGCTACCGGGCTTGGCTTTAGATTAATTTGCGCTTGAATCTTCTAAATTTTTGCAATTTAAAACTTCTCTCCGATTACGGCGTCCATTGCAGAACAGTAACCATAGTTGCACTAGCAACTATAACTCAGGGAATTCACCACCCGAAGAAGCACGATGGAATGCTCTACACGTATACTCTGCACTAAATGTTGGCTGTTTAGGTAACTAACGTAAAAAAAACATTCAACTCTGTTACATCGTAACGCCCGATGAATGTGCCTACAGTTCTGAGTAACGTGACTTTATTGTGCCTCAACAATATCCAATTTTGGCGCGCTTTTTAGGTTTTTCATCTTTTTTGTTTAAGGCACTAACGAGATTGATATTGTATCGCCGTTGTCCGCCGAGGCCCTTAAGACGGACCTTGTGAGATGTGATGAGACCGTCTTTTCTTGTTCCCAGGCTCTGAATAAAGCTGCACCACAAAACGTTGACAGAAATCATCCTCTGGGACATTGAAAACAGTTCAAACTGCTCCAGTTTTACTTGAATAGTGCGTGTGAAAATTCATAAGCCATTATTCTTTAGAGTTTTCGGGATTATTGTAAACTCATCTGTCTAATCTGCTTACTGAGCCTCGTATGTCTTTGGTGGTGCTGCGAGAGATTTTGTCTAGGGAAGCGCATACCTATGACTTAGTTTAAGGATACTAACAGTAATAATAAATCCGAGTGGTCTGCGGAGTTTTATTAAGTCACTAAACCTTATTTTGTATCCAGAATTTGCATGTCTCGACCTAGTACAATTGTAAGCAGCGCAGTACGGATCATCCTAGAATTGTCGTTTAACTAGAATTTTTTCGCATTTGGGGAATCGACGGTCATTTATTTCAAATCGAATTGGAACACAGTTACCAACTCCTATATTGCTCCATTAAAAGCATCTTCAAACAAGACGAGCTCATTACGGTGCTAAAATGCTATCCGAAATGCGGCATCGGCACTTGTCTCCTTCTGATGTACTCTTGAACAAGACTGCCAAGTTATGGACTGAATGTGTTTCATTCTTCCAAATTCAAGCAGCGATACCACCATTAAGACGGTGGTAAGCTCCGTATATGATGGTCTTTCTCACCCAGCGTGTGTGAGAGCCATGAATGCAGACGGGGCTTGAAACACACGGGGTTTCTAAGTGCAGCAAAGAACCTGAAAACAAGTACGTCCCTGAGAAAAACATTGATTCTTTGTTCTCCCACAAAGTGGACGCCGCAAGTACTATGCCACCTGTCGCATCAAATTACTGCAAGTGGTCAAATGGCCGGGCATCAAATATTCTGAGTAAAAGAACACGAAATAACTGGTTTAAACAATTTCAAAACCGATCGGTCCAATTCGTTACGGTGTCAACAAAAAGATTTTTAGAAGCTGCAACACAAGTTCATAAGATTATCAAATGGTTGCTGATGATTTCATACTTTTTGCTCCTAATGTTCTGTAAGCAAAAAAGATAACAGTTGTAAACCCATTTAGGAGAATTTTGGAAGATTACACGCATAAAGCAGTTCTGGATGTTTTATTCGTCTTTTTCAGCAACCCGCACCAAAATTTTTAGAACGAACAATGTTTGATTAAATTATCTGTCTCCAAAACTTGTGAATATCAAGGATCCAATAAGATGGAGGGCTTGGTCCACAAACGGTTTATTCTTACAACCGACCACCTGACACATTAGGACGATGTTACACAGATTCGGAGACTTGCTGGAGAGCATGTTGCAATACCTCCTGTCTGTTTGATGAAACCCTAATTTTCCCCGAGTAAAATCCGTAGCACAAGAACTCAGCATGCGGAATAACTGGTTTGTTTTGGGACCCTTAAACCTTCATCACTGAAGAAGCCGCGCATGTGAGAACGCTCTACAGAAATATCGGCTGATGCTGTTTGGGTCAGTACGGAACAACCTCAATGGGCCATTAGATTACCACACGAGACAAAAACACCTCAGAATCTGGGATTTTTCACCAATATTCATCAGAGGGATATGGGGGTGATGGTTCCAGCAGACTGTATCCGGCTGCAGCGAGTGACCCACAGTAGACTGAGACTGCTGAGCTAGTAAAATACGTGATATCAGAATTGGTGTAGAGAACCTTATTGCTTGGATAAAATCTCAAAGTATGTACGTGCTCGCTTTCGACCAACAAGTCATCGAGGCTGGCGATGGACTTTTTACCCAGACGGAGTCAACGAATGTTTGTGAATTTGCTTTGATGCAGGACAAATGAAACAGACTAAGAACCACACTCACCGGGTTTCCAGCGCTGGTGCAAGCAAACAGATATGAGATAGTATCTGGAACAACCTGAACCTCCCAACTGTCTACCTTCGCAGAACAGATCCGTTTTATAGGAGAATGTCCAAATAACCTTGATACAAAACCTCCATTTTCCTTGCTAGGAACTCATTGCTACAGTCATTTCAGCGCACATAACCTCACGGGTGAAGAATAAACTGGCACGGTGGAAAAAGAAATGTGTAGCTGTATGGCATTTGCATTGATCGAAATTGACCACTACGGACTACGGGTATTTACGGGGGGTGCTGGAACCAATAAATACTACGGTTGTATATATTTTTTTATAATCATCCAAACAATGCGTATCTAGATGGGCATACAGCATAATTATGGGCTCCTGTGTCACTAATAGGCTCCTGGATAAACGATGCTGTCTAGCCAAATATATATTTAAACATGACTAACTTGGGTAATGCTGGGAAAGAGAGGCAAAGTCTTTATGTCTCGAATCAAAAGTGGCCACCCAGGGGGTTTTTCATATTATGAATGCGATCGGAGGATCAGCCATCAGGAATGACTGACTTTAACTGTGTGGTGTATTTTCCTTGCTTAACAGTCTGAAAGGCTGATTGATGACGAAGACCCGTTAAAAATGGTTGTGGAAGTATTGTATGGCCGAACTACTGTAAAGCTCATCTCTGATTCCATAGAACTTGCCAGAACCACACTGAACCGACCGCTGACGCAGCTTAAGGACTAATCCGGAGTGGACAATGCAGTCGCAAATTCACCTCCTAAGTCCTAGAGGTTTGCGCAACACCTTGCTGATATATTGTGGATAAAATGGTTAACTGCACGCCAAGGTTAGCTCTGCCATGAAACAGAACAGAATGTCGGAAGTCTTGTACTGGTCATCGATGCAGGTGCTTCAAACTTAGAACGGTATGGTGTTTCCTAATTTCCCTGTACATTTTCCGTACTGATATCCATTTTTGTGTGGACTGGAACATATGTTATTACATTTCGCCCGTGATGACAAGCCTACATCGACTGAAAATTGTCTACTAATCTCTATGAATCTTAATCCTGTCCTAGTTGGATCTTAAATTCGTCCAACTTTACCTGACACGACGTTTTTGGGATCAGTCAGTGTAACAATGAATGTAACCCGCATGGGTTAAAAATGCACCACATGTAGCAGGCGAAAAGGAAGTTTCCAGTTATTTATCAAATTTGAACTCTCCCCAACTCTTATTGGATTAGTGCACCTATCGGTAAATCATTGTCTCCTTACTTCAGTTTCAGCAGCTCTCCTTTTGGTCATCGGTTTACACCACTAATCGTTGTAGTGACAGTGCATTGCAACGTATCTATTACTCATGACGGCAAATGATGCCTAATTTGAAATCTACGGATAACCATTCAATCCTCCCTCAGTGCATGCTTGCCCGATGGTTTACCAAAGGATGGTGGATAGAGCTGACGGAATCCGCGCTTCAAATGAGATTTTTTCCGGTCAGCGAAATCTATGCTGAAAAGGTGAGAGGCATCGTATGGCCATTTCATCCTTACTAAGATTTACCAGCATTGGGCGTCTTACGGAATCACGCCAGTGGTCTAAAACTTAGCCGTTCGTCCACCAGGGGCTAAACAACAGTTTGATAAACCCTCAGTTAGACAGAATGCATCGCAAGGCATGATTTCAGAAACCGACATTTATAGCTAAACATGTACTTTGTTTTTAAGTGGACTGTTTCGTAGTGGAACATGGAAAAGCCCAAAGGTTTTACCATGGTTTTAGCTCAATTGGTGAATAATTACTCCGGATCTTTCAAGATCCTCAAGATCTCCGAAAAGAATTGGAGGTGTGGAGGAAAACTTGCGACTGTAGGTCACAGTGTCCCATGTAACAGTAAGGTTCCCCGAAGGAAATGCGTTTTTTCCAACCTGGACCATCTGAAATCAGGGAATTCCTAGTTGCTCCGAGTAACGTTCCCCATCAGGTGGTGACACATAGTACGTTAGTGTTTCAGGTTTGGTCACTGCTCTATAATATTCGCATAGAAACCCACATAACCAAGACATTTTTGCAATCATTTTGTTTACAAAAACTTAGAAAAGATCTCAACTCGCTTCTGACACTCCAAAATTCCAACAAACTTTTGACCACCTGGCTTATTACCTTTGAGTTTACATTGCTTGATTGAAAATATGGAATCACTGAATGGTTTATTTTTAATACATTTGTCCCTGAAGCCCACGCGCTCTAGTGAGTACATACTGACAAATACTGGCAATGCAGCCAAATTCCAATTTAAATTCTTAACAAGCATGCCGAACCTCGCAAAATCAAGTCTAATAATATATTCTTGTCGCAAAATCAAAATTGCCGCCGTTGGATTTTAGGTAGGATTCTAGACAAGAGTAGAATTGTAGACTGAATCCGTCTATACCGTGGTAAGACATCTTCATCAAAATATTGTTCATCATAGAGTGCATTATTTGAGACAAATCACGCTGTTTGATGTTTCCAAAGTGTGTCAAATCAAATCACACGGACTGAAAGCTACCTAGTTCAAATGCAAGGATTAAATTTATGTGCTTTGTGTCTGAATCATTTTAAAGGCTCGAATCTCACTACATCCATCTTGAATAGACATTGGAAAGCAAAACCTGCTATATTGCTATCTCGGGTTTCCTGTACATATTCCGGTCATTTAGTTGGACGTATCCAGGTAAACCACTATAATAATAATGATAACGAGAACTAGGGGCCATCCCAGTTGCTCACTTTTCATCCGATGTTGCACAGAGATCAGCGCACTTGCCAAGAAAAGAGGACATGCTCATATTCATTTGGGTTGTGCGCAAGCATAGGTCTGCTACCCCCCCAGTTTTAGACTCAGCGATATGGAGCCCAAAATAAAATGCTGGTCTGGAATTTTCTGTAGCTTGTATCTGATGAGTTTTAATCAGGACGGAAAGAGCTTGGTTTCTCTTCAAGAAACTCTAACAGCTTTTTAACCAAAATGTGTTTGTCAAGGAGTTTGAAAGTTAAGCAATCATCATACTACTTGGTATTGGTTTTTGAGGAAAATCTGGACGCTAGATCTAGCTGGTACGAGTGAAGGAAGGAAAGCCCTTCTCTGCAAAATTGCTTATTAGCGAACACAAACTAAGCGGTTGAAATTCCTTGGACACGAAAGTAAAAATCTCATCTGCTCAGAGCTTTTGAAAAGTGAATATTCTCAAGCACCCTCCCAAAATTTTCTGATGTACTTGCGTGCTTCGTCAGTAGTATACACCTCTACCTATGTAATAAGCGGTGTTAATCGGAAAAACATGCAGCAGTTGTGGCCGTAGAGAGTTCTGCACCCAGAAGTTGATAAAACTCTTTGAATAAAAAGCATCTTCAAATCGACTTATTGTCTTTCTGTAACCGAAAGTCATTTTGGAAGGACAAAAATGCACTAGGGCGGCTGAAACAACCGCAACAACCATGCTTGTTAAGCAACATAGTTTATCAAACGCAATTCCATGAATGTTCGGGTTCTGCCTTATTTCGCATGCCCCTAATTAGGTGCATTATTGAGCGTTGTTTTGCAAACTCGAAGTGTACGATGACCCGTCAAGCTTGGTTCCTTAGGAACATGTCTCTATTGGAGGGAATGGCTGTAGTGTATTTAAAGTGATGGCGAAAATTAAATCAAAAATTAAAATCATGCACACATTTTAGGTGTGCTATGTGTGGTAGCACACTTATTGGGTTGTCAGGGTGAGTCTGTGCTGAGAAATGATTCATTGGCTTTTGAGAATTTTTGCTCCCTTACAAAAATTAGGAAGATGACTGAAAATGTATGTGTAAACAGAACAGTAAAAGATAGGGCACAGAGCTTTCCGGTACATTGCATATGTAGATTTCCAACTTATAGTAGTTAACCTGACCAAATAAGGATGACTTTGTTCCATGCTATGAAACCAGTCTGTCTGATTAGTTAAAACGTTCCACAGAAAAAATGCCTTCCTTTGGTTTTGTCTTCTAGTAACGTCACTCACCAACCAGTCAATTTAGATGTCAGTTTTACGCTCGAAATTTCACTAATCCCTTTGTGTTTCTGTGAGAGTGGGGACACGTTTCAATTGGTCTGTTCACTTGCATCGGGTGCACTTTTGTCA
The DNA here is from genome assembly GCA_003604175.2 of Clonorchis sinensis. Taxonomy (NCBI): domain Eukaryota; kingdom Metazoa; phylum Platyhelminthes; class Trematoda; order Opisthorchiida; family Opisthorchiidae; genus Clonorchis; species Clonorchis sinensis. The sequence goes on from CM030370.1 coordinate 8,840,616, forward strand.
GCGGTTTGAACGCATAAATGCCCACAATTTTAGGCTGCAGAGTAACAAAGTTGATACTTTGAAAAGCTTTGATAATTTTAGAAACATTCGTGAGACGTAATTCTCTTCGTAAGTGTCAAGTACCTGAAAAGTTTAGGCTATTGTAGTTGGCAATCTGCGTATTGTTCGTGACAATGTAATGCTTCCTAATTGGTCAACGTTAGTCTTTAATTCAAAAAATATTCGGTTCTTTCGGGTATGTAGACAATTACAGGCCCGTTTAAAAGAATTTCTCTTTTTATATAAAAAAGAAGTGTATTGAATAAATGTTTCTGAAACTTTGTTTGAAAGCGAATTTACTGAAGCACTAGTGAAATCAAGCTCTGCATTTCAACATGCCTTCCCACGATCACTTCACATGTGCATATCTAATAAATGATGTATACCACCCAAATCAGATAGAGCAACTCAAGCAGCACAAAATCCAGCGAATTCTCGTGTAAGACAATCCGTCTTTTTTCTGTAAGGTGTGGATAAAAACCACGACAAAGCGAAATGCCTGCGTAAGACTACACTGCAGTGATTTTGTGACTGTCACATACAAACTCTATAGAACACAATATTTGATGAGTATATCCTGTAGACTTTACAAGATGCCTTGAACTGACCTAATAATCTGAGATACATCACGCTTTTTTGGTCGCAAAACCGACGCGTCATCTAAGAGGACACCCTAGATAGTATTTTGTACGCCGAACGCATTTGCTCATTTCGCTCTTTTATTAATATTTTACAGACATGCACACACATGCACAGTTGCGCCTTTGAGTTTACCAGTTATGAATTACGGATCTCAGGAATTTTAGTTTCCCGGCATTATGGTTAAAGCTTTCAAACATAATCATTATCTCTACTACAAAATCCACTCCTTAGAGAAAAATGTGGCACTGTTCCACCCGAAGTCCAATCTCTCTATAAAGACAGACAAAATCAACGAAGGGTCTGGTTTGATTACTCGCGTGAAGTTTATAACAAATCTGCTGTTGAGAGAGACTGAGCTTGAGCTTATTTAGTTGAATCCACCTACCATCTGTCCCAGTGCCCTGCATTGTGGTTTAAACGCAGTCCATTATCGTGCAAACAGAAAGAACCTACTGTTATTTCTATGGTCTGACAAAGTTTTCAGTTGAATAATCATGGAAAAAGAAAACAGAGCGGGAAATGTGTACGTTCTAGTAAAAAGCTGGGGCTTGTGGTCAACGTTTCCCGTAAAAGCAGTAAATCATTGGAAAATAAGGTTGCAACACATTAAAAATCCAAGCTCTGGGGTCAGGTATCTGGGGCCCAAATCTATCAATTTTAAGTCGCACTACAAGATCATCAAAGATAGCATTCCACTTTGGTCCATGATGTGTACAAAGAAGTTTGCCTGCAGTAGCGTTTCTGGCTGACCTGTGAAACTACTGGAAAGCATTTGACGTCTGTTCCCTTTGCCCTAGTGAGACTTTGACTTCTGCGATAACCTGAATAAAATTCTGCTAACTTCAGAAAGAATGTTCCCCATTGGCGTCTATTCGTTGTTTGCAAATGCTCCTTTACAAAAGACCATTGAACTTGAAGTATTACTTTTTGAGAAAGAATCAGAGTAAGTGGTTAAACTGCTTGAGGATACAAACCTCTTGTTTACGGAACGTATAGAGTTTGATTCGGAATCGCACAGAGGACCCGATGGTGAGGCTATATTTCACCTAACCTTCCTGAAGCATTTGTTGATAGGTACGTCAGTGGTTCCCTTTTACAAAGACCATAGTAGAGTGGCATCCGCACCCAAACTTCTGCATGTTTTCACCAGTCGTTTACACGGGCAATTCAATCAGAGCCGTATTTTAAAGAACAAAACGAATTTGCGATTCAGATGAGTTGGAACAAAGTTGAATGGTTCTTAAAGACGACACTGTTAACTGTTGACTATTCGCTTTATCAAAATTTATTGAACCGGAAACTCCATGGCCCACGTAGTCGAAAAGGAATCAGTCTGTTATTACAATTCGGAGGCCATCGTTCGGTTAATCGCAAATACAAGAGAAGTCAGGCACAAACAGAAGTCGGCTTTAAAATGAGAAGACAACGATGCACAATCATTTCCAAGTCAAACTCGGCTATGACACACATTATCTATCAATGCTCCCGTAGCTGTGAAAAAATCTACAGAAAAGGCAACCCCCTACTGCACATCGTCAGTAAAGTATCACAGACGACACCAAAAGGCTCGAGGTTAAATGGTGACCCATCGTTTATAATCGACAAGCGCCTCAGGTAATCAGGTCATCTGAAAGACAGTTTAGTGTTTCACCTTGCAATTAAAACCCAAAGTGACTGCCGGTCTGTGAGAGCTTGCTGACAGAATTCATCGGTTAGCATTGCTTGCACAAAATATTTCGAAGCAAAACATCCGCTCCGATCTGATCACGTGACCCCACTTAATTCTCAGCTGTTTACTCGTTCATCCTTTTCGTCAACGCTATTTCGTACATAGTCAGCATGCTTCATGCCTTAAGGCTAAAGAGTGTAGAATAAATCCTGACATCAAGGGATATATGCCTCCCACCTGTGCTACGAAATGGACAAAGGAAATCCAGTGTTAATTACGTGGCGTAATTATTTGTGTTTCCCTATTCCTCAAAGCAATTCACTGCCCTTCCGGTGGCTGCTCCAGTTTCAAGACTGAGCTATTCTAATTTATACAAAGTCGATTTTATATTAACTGTTTTCTGTAGTCGATTTGCTCACATTTCTGGGCTTGTTGTGGAACATTTGTTCAACTTTGAACTGAACAACATTTGTCCCGTTTAATTTGTCCGATAGCACACTGCCCTTTTCTGTACCCTCCTGTGTTGCTAACTGCCCAAGGTTCAACCTAGCCGTAAGCCTTCCTTTACTTCTGCACACGATTTACTGTTATTTTCTTATAGAACCACGGTCTACCTGTCTGTACTGTCTGCCCACATCTGAATTCAATATACTGCTTGACTGTCCAATTGCGATTACCGAACAAACGCAGGTGAAGTTCGTAGAACTCAGTCTCGCCGCAATTGTTCCTGACCGTCCTACGTTGAATTAGACTGCCCGTTACTTGTCAGATGGGACTCCTAGATCTTGCGTTTAGGCTAAGTAACCAATTTTTTGCCTTGAGATCACGGCCTTAACACAGGATCGTACATCCAGTTCCCAAAGATAGGCTTAATATATTGTGGACTACTCGAATAAGTGAGTTGGAAATCTGAGGTTCATATGTCTGGTCTAAAGCACTCTCAATATGAGCCCAAGTTGTAACTATGACACACTGATTATCATGCCTTCCTTTTACGGTCACGTTCAACTTGATTCACCATCTCAAGGTTCCTATTTATGATTACAGCACTCGTCAGAAGAAAGACGTAACTAGTAACCACTTTATACCTGCAGACCCTTCCACTGTTATTCAAACATCCTGACGTCCTTACAGTGAATTGTACTTCGTTAGTGGTCCACAAAACCTCGATGAGCGTTAGGATAAAATTCTTTGAAATAGTGGCCAAGTTTTTGCTTACGGAGTAGACATATCCTGAAAAGTCAGTTTTGTTTCCCTTGTCCTTACGAAGCAACTAAGCCTGTGTATCACTCCAGTCTGAAGCTCAGCCACGTGGATGCCTGGATCGTGAAGGTATTCAGTAAATAATTCAACTGTCTGAATGAAATGTCCGATTAATACGCGGTCTACACGCTACGTGCTCCAGGTTTGTTCGTCTAAATGTTGCTCCGTATGCTGTAATGTTCCTCGACATTAACTCAATCGGGAGCATCCTATTGCAAAATACCTATTCTATGTGAATTTGCGATATTCTGCCGTAAGACGTTAACCTCACTGACTTTCGATCTGAGCACACGTCGAGTAAGTCCTCGACTTAGACTGGGATAATCGAGCCGGTGGACGACTAAATCAAGTCCAATGGAGTGTCACGATTAGTCAACAGAGAAACTTCAGGATTTTTGTGCCCAGTTTGCGTCTGGGTTTAGAATGCACCCCAAGCAGAGTGCCTAACGGAATGGTGTTTTAAAAACGCCACAATTTACAGTTGTGTCCCTACAAGTACAATTCGTCCGAAGGCGAGTTTAATGTGTTTTTAGTGAAACTAACGTGGTTTTCGCGTTATTGTTTTAAAATCCTTCCGAGTAGCGTACTTTCATCTACCTTTCTAACACCTTTCATGAGAAAAAGTGCTTAGCGTATACGCGAATACTGTTCATTATACTCGTTCTAAAGCAGACAAACAGGGGCATTTTGCAGAAAATTCTGTTCTTTAATAACATTACGCTTGTTTTCGTTAAACGTCAATAAAAAGTTCATTATCGCGATGACTGAGTAGTTACCCGATGTTATTTTTTGCTCATAAATGTGGAGGATTAATTAAAATATATTCCCTTCGTATGCTAAACAGTGATCTATTTAAAATATAATTTTACCTTTGAAAGCAAAGTGTGTTCTAATGAATAAATCTTAGTAATAAGAAATAAATGCAACTGGACTGGACAGTCTCTAATATCTAGTATTCTCCTGGAAATTTAGGAAAAGGTAGGACTAATTGGTTTTATGGCAGTATGGAGAGATTCGATCGTATGCAGTAGAGATTTCGTCCTGTGAAAGAAACCAATCTATGCGGAAAAGTCAAGGGGCAATGCGCAAATGTTACATTCTTATTAAAATTTACCAGCAAAGCACGTCTTACGAAACTCATATTACCATGAAACAATAAACAGCTTTGGAGAACCACAATTTTACTGGGTTGTGAAGCTTACTTGTGAGAAGTTGTCACTCAAGGAGCCAGTCAATACGTGACCACGTGATGTGGTTTTCCGTTATTGAAGGATGGGTGGCACTATGTCCTGTCTTGATGACAGCTAATCACACCGGTGATCAGCAACTTTCGCCCAAAAGGCTGTGTTTAGCCACTGGCTGGAGGGTCACAGGTTTGAAACTCTGAGTTTCGTAAGATGCGCAGTGCTGATGACTCCCAACAAGAATGAAACAGCCATACAGTGCTTTGCGACTTTTCAACGTAGACTGGCCGAACTGACAGAAACAGTTAGATTGGGGAATTCATACATCAGTAATCAAGTGCCTAGAGTGTATGCAGATCGTGTGAACAATCATATTAACCTTAGAATACATGTAGCCAAAGCAAACACAAATTTCCTAAATTGCGTGAGTAGTACCTAGCAGGTGTTCATTTATTGCAACAAAAGCCGTCTTTAGAAACACTGGTATAAGTAATGTATAATAGTTTATAATACAATAAATATATTATATAATTAAATAAATTGTAAATACTTCCCTGGGACATCAGTTTAAATGACAAACCTGTAGGTTTTAATTTTGAACTGGCGTGTGCTGTAACATTTTCGTAAGCACTTCCGAAGAAAAATTGCAATTCGGTATCCAAACTTCATGGTTTAGCTCTGGAGAGCTTTCGGTAACCCATTGAGGAGTTCACTTCATCCTTTATCGTCACAACGATTTTATTAAATCATGTTTCTTTAGCCTTTGAATTGACGACGTCTATAAAATTTTGTTTTAATAATCTAGCCGGTAATCTATTCATCGGCCTCCAAGGAGACAAACACTTCCTGACTAACCAATCATTATTTAAGCCATAAAATATCTTGTGCCAGAAGATGCTGAACTTATTAATGTCTGACGGCTAGGAGCAGGCTGCGGTTTGAACAAATTTCACAGTCTTATTGCGTGTACAAGCTTCTCACGCATCTACTTACTAGAAATTTATTGCGTTTTGCCCTAAGTGCGAGTCAAGATTACAGTTACACGACTTTTATATTCCCCAGCTCCTGGATCTCCGGACGTAGATAGTTGTACTTCCTTCTTTTGATGTTCTCCATGAAAGATGCGACTATTCTTTTTAGAATTTTGCAGGAGGTTTCTCGTAACTGGACGATTTTCCATGCTGTCCCCTATCCATTTTGATGCAGGCTTAAGCTTAACCATGCACTTCTGGTGCAACTCCTCAGAGGGTGTGTTAGGAAGTAATAAGTTACCTTCTCATGTGATCTAGCCCGGGGCAGCATTCAATTGAGCAAGCTTACGTGAAAACTGCCAGACCAAAATGATTACTCCAATCGTAATTTTCCTTTTAGACTAATACTCTTTATTTTATTTGCAATTTTTGAGATTCTCAACTCTATCTTATGCTTCATTACGGAAGAGTGTAGACCCGTCAAAGTTGTAATCAGGTGTACTGACTGAAGAATGAAAACTTTTGAATGCGTTGTCCGTCACAAGGGCTTTTCTTTTCCTTTGTAGATTAAATTGTGATGTTTGCTGTTGAGATGTTATTGTGGAAAACCCAAAATGGATGCGTTCATTTCCTCACTACTTCACCGCCCCTTCTTCTATTATTTGCTTTATGTTTGAGTCTAGTTTTCTCACTAAACATCAACAGAAATCACATGCGTTTCACGACTTTAAGTTTTGGTGTACACCGAATGGTTTATTGCGTCTTTGTGCGTATTTCAACTGTACACGGACGTAAAGTATATGTCTGAAAAAGCTACTTCTTGTTAATTCATTTCTCTTGTTTTTTATATATTGTATAACGCGATTGGCCATTTTTGTTATTTTGCTTTTGCGCCTATACCACCTTCCTTGTTTCTGACCTGAACACAAATCGTTCTTTGACCTTTTCGTCACACGTGTTGTTTAAGCCAACACTTGTTTTGGCTATCTTGTAAAGACGTGGCTTTGAGTCGGTGTGGACTTTGGGGTCCGTTAGGAATTAGCAGTTCCCGAACCGGTGTACAGAAGCCGGCGTAGTCCCACGAGTTGAGGTTTGTAAAGTTTTATTATTTTATTATTGTATTTATAGTACCTCATTTGTAGATAAACCTCCGTTTGAACGATTTGGGTTTTGAAGTTTTGCGCGTAACTCAACGTGACTCAACAGATTGCTGGAAACAATCTATACTTCTTAGAAAGACATCCGCCAGCTTGCTTACGTTTCCCATGATTCTAATTTTTATGTGGTAGATCAACAACCACTTGATCAGCTATCAGTGAAAACTCCCGAGCTGGATAGAGCTCGATCGATTTTCAAGGCGTTTTTATTTTTTGTTCTTCAGTTCAACATTTTTGAACTTCATCTGAGCGAGAGAAGAATGTGATGTAGAAGGAGTTTTGTGTTAACTCAAGTGAATTCGAAAATCATCCAGATAGGCTCAAAGGGTTGGCGGAACATTACATAAGAAATAACGTTAGTGGCAGGCGAATACATGAAACTAAAACTAAAAAGTTCAGTTGAGGGCTGACAGTTTCTTAGCAATATTTATCCGGCAGCTTCCATTACTTTCGCGAAAGCAACAGTCCGAGCTTCATGTCATTTACCTCAATCCTGGTCCGAAGGTGGTCCGCATGCTGTCGTTCGTACGTGTGATCTGATCTTCAAACGATGCGCTGTATCGGCAAACGTTACGACTGTGTATAGTATTTTCTCGGGTTATTTGCTCACCGGTGGGTTCCAAATTTTCCAACGGGAAACAACATATCGCTGAATATCCAGTTAGAAAGTCCCTAGGAATTTCATACCGCCAGCGTGCAAACTATACATCCGAAAGCTGACTATTCAAAAGCTTCTTTTCATAACATTTAGTCATCATTAGCCTATAATCTACACAACTTGACTTTTTTGTTGGGTCACGTGAGAATTCTATAAGAGGATGCATTTAACATGATAAATGTGTATTGACAGACAGCTATTGAGCATAAGCTGTGGCGAATTCTACAGTAAAGAATATTCCACCTGAAGGGCCGTTTGTCTGAATCTGTTCAGCCTGAGAACTATAGTTACCGAGTTATCTATCCAAAAATATTTGACATCTTTCATGTTCACGGCACTGTCCCTTAAAATAATGTCATTTTCCTCTGAAAATTACCCCACAAGTGTGAAAAATTATAATGATACACTGTTTAAGAAAAGAATGTGATTTGGTGTGAATCCCTTTCAGCTTCGCAAGTGGTTCAGTTAGATGCCACGTCGCGCGCTGAACTAAGTCGAGAGAGTGCACCTGTCCAGTGCCATGTTGAGTCTCTGGTCAGTCTAAAACTTATTAGCATAGATCGACCTGACTGTCGCACGACTGTGTAATTTTCATTCAAGGCTCATCCAAACGTGGCAACAAATGCCTTGATGGCATTCGGATCTAATCACGGAGCTAATTACGGAAACGTTGTTGCAAAACTGACATGACAAACGTGAACAACAAGCGTGCTTATACCTACCTCGTGTAATCAGGTTCCTTTGGTACGAGACAGTCGGTAAAATGAAGACGATGAATTTAGGCGTTTTGCGTTGTTTGAATGTACTGATCGCCATATTGCATGCTATTTGCGTTTACTCTTCCTAAACTTTTTGACTTCTTTTCAAGTCTGAAGTACGCTTGGAGGAATTTTGTTAAACAATTGTGTCGTTGGAAAATGTTGATTATTTCAATCAAAACTGTGGGTAAAATGCGCCAAAAGATTCCAGTTCAAACTTGCGTGGTTTCTCTGAGAAGCTTGCTCTCCCTCAGCTCGAAGTTCAAAACGGTCTATAAATTACGTTTTTCTTCCAGATCTGTACACAACGGCGATTTTAATCACAAAAAGATTAATGGAGTTGTTATTAACTTTTGAGATGACTTCCTTGGATTTTTTTGCATAAACCACCTAAAATTTTATCAGGGTTTTTATGCATTCGATGGGTTTAAAACAGAGGGCAAGAAAGCTACATTTGAGTTGCACGGTTAATCACCCGTCGGTTGCAGTGCAGTACGCACTTTGAAAATGTTGTTTCCGTCCTTCGTGCAAGCGTTTGTCTCCTGAACTGCCCAGTACTGAAATACACCATCTGTGGAATTGGGAAGTTGATGGTCAAACATCCCTAAATTGCCTCAGAGCTAGAGTATCAAACAGCGTGGTGCCGTTTCTTACACGTAGTGTATACAACTGGAGCACCCTGACACCAGAATTAACTTATCTTGAACGCAGCCTTGTTTCCATCGGCTTTTGTTAAGAGCTGAAAATATCTAACGAATATTGCAAACCAACATTTTTGTATTTGGGTGCAAGAAGCAAGTTCAACAATTTGACTCTAAAGGCAACATTGAATTTTATCTGTGCTAAACGACGGTGAGGTGATTTTGTGAGTATCCTGTAAAAATGCGCTCCTACCGACTTTTTGAAACGAATGTCAGCTTTTTAACATATTGTTTTGCTCTAACGCTGACTAAAAGGAACAGCCGCGGTTCTTAAATATTTCTGGAGATACTTGCTAAAGACTGTGCTGGACGTTAGTGAGTAATGACAAGTCAGTAGTACTAATGGGTGAGAACCTGGTGTGTGACTACGTGGTGACCGAAACGACATAAATCTATTTGTCGTCGAGTGACCGAAGATGACATTTTCCCCAAAAACCGCTAGCGGGACTGGGTTCACTAAGCTGTGGCATCCAAAAACATGATGACGTGGAATGACATCAGCCTAGAAACGACAGTTTTTTTAAGTAGAATCATTCTTATACGGAAAATAAAGACAGTCTTTTCAATACATCTACGCGTATTACTTACTCGAGCACGACTGCATCTGCGAGCTTCTTTCGGGCACTCCCAACTTACTGATTGCTTTCAGCAGCCAGTTGGGCCAAACTGAACTACGCCCAAAAACACAAAAGTCAGAACGTTCACATGTAGGTTTATCAACAAATGCAGTATTATAAATGAAACAATAAAATTGTGCAAAGCTCAAATCGTGGGATTACGCCGGCCTCTATAAACCGCTAATTCCAGATGGAGGCCTGTACAAATAGATAGGTAGGAAATATTGCGTCTACTCAGTCTTAAGGGAAAGTGGGTACAAAATGGCGGAACACGGGAGGCTGAGTTAAACTAGACATGCAATGTCAAGACCAAGGAACGGTTCAGGTTGAGGCAATCAGGTGGGTATAGGCGCAAATCGGAAACAACAAAAAGAAAAAAACACATTGTACACAATAAGAATGGAAGGAAAGCATCAACACAGGGATATTACGAGGGTCATAGAGGATCACAGTCAGTTACTACATTCTATGTCCTAATGTGTTTTACTGTGAGATCTCCACCACGAGTCCTATTATTCAAACATGCCTTCTGGCTACTCCGGTAAGCGTTGTGATTTCCTGATCTCTTGTTGGTCATTATACCGGGTTTGAACCATGTGGTTTTGCACGTTATAAAAATGTCGTTAGTTTTCGTGTAAAGTTCATCGCTACTTAGTCATTTGTGCACCAAGCGCTACACTCAAGTATCATTGTTTGCATTTCACTAGGTAGCATTCGGTACGTCTACGGGACAGTGTTCTATAAGACGTCTTCGCAAATCCACATGCTCAGATTCAACGTCAACTGAATCCAACCCGTGATTCGATTCATGGATTTATAATTGGACTCATTTGACGAGGACGAAAAATCTCAGAATAATGACAGTTGAAGTACTTTCCTAAGCCGAGATCTTGGTGCGAGCAATAATATGCACCGAGGTGAAGTGAACTGGGTGCTTTAGCACCCAAATAACTTTGGTTTTAAGTTGGGGGAGCGATTGAAACATACGAAATTTTAATGGTCAGAACTACATCCTGACCAAATCCTAGGTAATTATTGTTTGCTCGAAAGCGTAGCATTATTCGTCAGCAACCTAGCTTACAACAGCTGGAAAGAGCACACTTTCTACATCCAAACAACCGAATACGCACGCTACATTAGGTCGGACAGCGTCTTTCATACAAAACCACTTGAAGGTGCACGTCCAGATGTTTGTGAAATACCTCAGACACAGGTGAAGTCGAGTTTTTCAGTCTCACATAACAAGGTGATGAGAATGCAGGTTTGCCGTTTTACTGAGCTCTTTTAACTTCTGACAACCGGCGTTTGAACCCGTTCAGTCCGTTTTTGCAACTAATGATTTTAAAGCTAGTTATATGACGAGGCTAGATGTAGATAATTACTTCTTGAAGTTAAAGGACAAGGACAGTCTTATCCATAGAAGAATCAAGCTACCTTCTTGTACATGGTTCATGTAGCACTTTTCTTAGCAGCTTACCTTTATCTTCTGTAGCGATCCGCGCCAAAGTAGTCTGTTGTGTAGCACCAACCATGGAGACAGTTTTTTCTCTCACATTCTTCCTGGTTATTGTATGGTGTCCTTTCTGTGTTATACCATGAGACTGCATCAACAAGATATGGTAAGATCCGCCCTTAAGATTTACGACCACAAAGAATGTGTCCAGTGGATCAAATCCATTAGGCTATTGTTGGTTGAGCTTGTGCAGCTACATCAATGCGTGACTTCGAGTTATTTGTCAATGCCCGCTGCGTTACCTTCAAACTCGGTGACGAGAAAATAAACCGGTTATTTTTTAAATGTCCCGCGAACCGATCTTAGATGGATAGAAGGGCCTCGTCACTGGGCAACAGATGCATAAAGCATGTATATTTGGGGCCAAATACTCCCCCGAAATGTATCCGTGACAAACGTCCAGGTTTTAAATTTCATACTAGGTCACCTTTACTGGAAGACTTTTCGGAAGCTGTACCTGTAGCCGTTATATCATGGCCAGGTACTTCCTTAAATATACGAAAATTATTCACCAAATCGTCTTCTGTGTCTAATGCGAACGGAAGCACCAGATCGACCAGTGCCCCATCTTTATTGAACTGTCCCTGACTAGCCACATTGATTTTGTTTGGTCAGCTTGTCTTTAACGAAAACCAATGGGTTTTCTACGCGATTATCTCAATGGATGGCTGTGCCGAATACATCAGTGGATGCTTGACATATACATACAAGTTTTTATCACGTCCGTCATTAGCATCTATGACAGACTGCCCCTAGGAATGTTGCGAATCCCACCGTGGATGCTGTACTGTCCTTGCCTGCTTCCACTGTGGTAAGGTTTTCGGGTCCATGGTTGGGAAGAAAAGTTTAAGACCTGCTACCGGCAAGCTTGTCGAAAGGCATATCTTTGCCGATTCGCATGGGCTGCAAAAGGAATCATTGGGACTAGGGTGGTGAAGTCCTCTCAAGCCTGGTTTGTATTCTGATCATCCGAATTCACTTCCAAAAGGAGTGGAGCACAACGTCGTCTATGGTGATTTGCTGTCCTCTGGCATTTTGGCCTTTCTAAGCAGGACACAATAAATTACCGAGCTATTACTGAAATATTGTTGGACTAACCATCACAACGCTATATTTTCAAAATACCACTTGGGTCTCTGCATAATTTCTACCCACTATACTTCTCATGGATTCGAGGAAGCATTTCGACATAGGACAGTGGGAAAATTGGACACAAATCAACTAATCTCAGAGACTCATCCGGTATCTATCCAGCTGACATTGTCGGAATTGAGCTAAAGTGCCAAACACAGGCCCAGTTGCTTTAGGGAGTGTAAATCAGTGGACTAAACGACAGATCCCAGAGGCATTCCAGTATAGTTCTTCAACAGAACTGACCTTTTCATGTGTGCATGTTACAGAAATGCAAACATCTATTGAAGTATCACACACTGTGGACTTACTGAGAAAGTATAAAACAGTGTGAATATGCCGAACTTATCTGGATTATTTGACAGAGGAGTGCTGACTCGTTAGCGAGAAGTGAATTCATGAGTTGCTTGCCACTAGTCAAATGGAAGCCAAGCCAATAAAGGGATCTGAAGTTAAATGCCAAAAATTTCAAAATAGCATACGTAAAGGGACAAATGAGTTCGTTAATTTGCGAACGGATTCAGTATCTTAATGACGTTCTTTTCGGATATTTGGTGAATTTTTTGTACAGATTTCCGTCGTATTTAAGACTCCCTCGGCTTCTGGTGATACGTCAACGCACCTGTCAACCCAATGAAGCCTGATGAAAATCTGGGTCTCCAAGTAGCGATTCTAAGGGTTAGAACTTTCAGAAAGAGCCCTCTGCACGTCCATACTCCCCCAGATCAAATTTATTTCACACAAGAGAACTCATAGGCCTCTTAGTATTAGGCCACGCTGGCATGTAACGGAAATGCTGGATTAGTCAATAAACACACAGGCCTAAGCAGGGCAACCATACAAATATTAGGTTTCAGTGATCAGGCTGCAATCAGGCTTTTTTAAATCAACTAGTCATCCTTGGACCGGTCTGATGGCCTAGCTACGCACATCGGATGAAAATTGCGATGAGTGCGTATAACCAGTTTGTTTACAAGGCCATAAAAATACAACCACAGAGTTTCAAGACGAAATAATCTGACAAAGGTTTACCCGAAGTACCAAGCTCAGATCGGTCCGGCGATCAACAAGTCAACTACATTACTGGGCCACAACGACATGAGTTCAAAGAACTGTTCTTCTTCCACTCACCAATGCCTTTAAATGCAGGCGCACTTGGGTTTCGATCATTCGATAAGTGACACCCATAGTTAAGCATTACTGCATTTCAAAACGAACGGTGAATTCTGTCAAATTTCTTGTGCCTCGGACGCTGCTGAGCTGGTGAAACAAACACTGTAAAGGGTGGCTGATGATACTGCATTTGATCTCATAGAGACCTGTGATGTTGCATTACTACGTTGATATTTATCTGAAGCTAGGCGAGCTAGGAAGACAGAAGTAAAGACACCCAAGTGCTCTCTCAACCACAATTCACGACCATCTCCACAAAAGCACCACCTGCCATGCTTTGTATGACAGTCTGGCTTAGGCGAGCTCGGAAATGCTGCCTATGAATGTACAACCATGTTTTTATTTTGCCGAACCATCACTTAAGCCCAACTTCTGGCACGCCGTCACTGGACGTGATTATATGGCTTTCATTCAGTTTGCTTTTCAAACACGGAAGTTTTCTGCAGAGACCTGTTGTGTTTGCTTTTACCAACTGAGTCAGTCTGGTGCAAGATAACGAAATTAAAGGAAGTTACTAAGAAAAAAATCAAGTTTTTTCAATTTTAAGAATGTCGCTTCTTGATTAGTGCACGCATTTGGTGCACAATTATAAGGTTCGACCTCAAAGTAGGTATTCACCAATTTGTAGCTTTCACTGAACAGCATTCAATTAAAAAATCGTACGGTTGTCATATACCCAAAACAACGTGTCTTTATTATCCGTTCTTCCAGCAGAGCAGCTTTTCTGTCAGTCCCGAGTTGGTAAATCACGCAATATTCCAGATTAACTTATCTCATTCCAAAGACTACCTTGAACTACTAGTGAAAGAAAAAGACCCTTAGCTGCGACTAAGCAGTTACAAACTATTGAACAGGAAAGTAAATTCTCATGTGCACAGAGATTTTAAAAACTGGAATTTCTCACGCGGCTTCTCGAACTTTTATGGATATTCGTTGACTATTAAACCACTGTAAGTGAACACCGCAAAACGATTCCACAAGTTCTGTAGTGAAGTTCAACTTTCATCAGACGATGGGTGGAGCTTCGACATGAACACAGACTACTGAAATGCCTCAGCAGTAGTATACGCCGTCACACCAGATGAGTGAACGTGTACATTAGAATGACTATGAAGAAGTCTGTACAAGCAAGGAAAATTCGGCATTCACCTACCCAGTTGAGGATAAGGCCTATCGCTGCAATGTTTTTATCTTAGGGTATTTGTTCGTAATTTGCGACAACTTCTCACTTAATGCCCGGTCAGAGGAAGCTTCGAGAAAACGCCTCCTATGGGACTACAGTGCTTGGGCTAACATTCCCTCAGTCATTGAATTCGATTGAGAGTAATCGAGTAACCAGTCCACAAAAGCGGAAGAAATTGGTTTGGGGAAACCGATATTAGCTATTTTCACTGGGTATCAGTGAATTTAACTAGATTTCACTACTGCTATCGGGGCATTGACCTGAGAGGTACGTGGATGTCTTGGACACTTAGTGAGTCCTGGTTTCATCCGTGCCGCATACTGACGTGAAAAAGAGGCCTCTTCTTAGGCACCCGCTTTTAATTTGCAAATCATGGACAAATATCTTGAGTTGAGTGTTGCATTTCATATGCCTTCGCCTGTGCATTGTTTTCCTTTACTCCCTCTGAGCATTCATATATGAAGCTTGAACGCAACTGTCTTGCAAGGTGAATCGACTATTAGATTGGTTTCCGTGGGACTGAAGATAACATCTGCGATGCACTTGTATCAATCCGAATGACGGAATGGACCCCACATTCGGCCTATCAAGTCTGCTGCTTTCCGAGGACGTCGCAAGAATAGTCCACGATGGTTTTGTTTGCACCCTTCGGATTTCCGCGGATGACCTAACAGATCCATTTCTAACGGAGGTTTCGTCCTTTATGTGAAGTCGGTATGTGCTGACGAGCCGAAGAGCTGAAGAGTATCGTACAGCTGTTGCATTCTTATTGGGAATAACCAACAGCGAGCACCTCATTAAGGTCCAAAGAGTTCAGAACCCGCCACCGGTCCGCCAGTAGATCCAACGTCCGACCGCTAGGCCACGGACGACTCATCACCAATGTGGCTAGCTCACACTTAGAAGGCATACGGCGCCGCTCGTCATTCAAACACAGAATTCACGTCGTGTGATCACTTATGTTGACTAGCAACTCAATGACGACTTCTCAGCTGGAGGCCGGGTGAATTCTATTCTTTCTGTGAGCCACTTGTGCGCTGTTGGAAGTTGGAGACATTAATGAGTTTTATTTACGAAGAGTTTGTCCTGAAATTAACAGTAACAGTCCTGAAATTAACAGTCCTGTGCGCAGCCGATCTACATTTGTTTTGCCTTCAGACTTTCTACCAGAGAAGGCAAAGGACTCCATCTGACAACTGACAGACCCTGACCATCAACCAAACGTTTTGTTATAAGCGTCTTCAAAAATAAACGTGGAATCACTTTAACTAAGTGAAAATGAACTCTAGCATTGATTTACATGTGTGCTTTCGGTCAAACTTCCTTATGCTCCTGATCGTACAACAGAGATTTATCGAGATATGTGGTCTCAACCCAACAGGTTGTAATAGTAAATTCTTAATTTTGGACCACAAGCATTTTTTTATATTTCATACCTGTTATTTAGCTCTTTTTACATTCCGCGTGTGTTCCATAATTCTTTCTACAACCGTACAACCACTTAATTCTCCTCCAAAGCATCAAAGATGTTGAGATACATTTAGATCTGCTGCGAGAAGACAAATTTAGAAGATACGTATCACTTGGGACTATTTAATATTTATTATGTATTGACTGATTATGTATTCAATAAATTCCCGAAAGACAAGTCCACTTATAACAACATATGAGATATACTAGACAAGGGTGTGCAAATGCCACGTAAAGTCCTTGAAATACGTGTTAGGATGCTGCAATGAATAGATCTGAACAAACCGACTGACTAACAAAGCGGGGACAATGCTTTCACGTGACGCTTCCAGTGACATATGGAGGGTAACCGCTAATATCTTAACGGATGTCCTTGATAAGATTAAACGGCACTCAGCAAACCGCTTCTTAGCGGTTAAAAAGGCCGCCGTCTGTCTTGATTTTCTGGGTCTAAATTCCCAATGTTAGAAATTCATTCATTTTGTAAGATGGGCACCAAATCTTACGTTTCGTGTGCTTTGGATTACATTCACAAACACAGAAGTAGATAATAAAAGGAGGATAATAAACTAGATGTTTCATATCTTGAAAAATTATCCTAATTAGTCTTGCTGTTGTTGAGGTAATTTGTGCTTTATTACATAAGTTGCGATTCTGTTGCGATTCAGCCTCCATCAAAATGTAGTCTTTCCGGTTCAAGGTTAAGGCTGTAGTACCGCATTGTGGATAGTAAGTTTTAATTATCATGAAGAAACTAGATTCTCCAAATGCAGTGTAGAAATACACCTTTGTTACGTTCATACTCGTTGGTCGTGTTGGTCACATGAGCCTTCTCTTTTTATGTAGGCATGACTGAGAACTGTTTTACCAAAGAATAATGTCTGTGAGTAACACCCGAATAAATCAGAATAAACCAGGTGCGCCCCATGTCCTTTTTGTGGTGGTATGTAAATTTAAATATGTCATCTACATGGGTGTTTAAAGACAGCAGTTCTTAGTTTTCTAACTGCTTGATTCAGACTTTCAATTCGAAGTCAAGTTAAAAAAGTTAACTGTTCTTCCAGTAGTTGACCGGTCTTTAGTGGACCGTGTCGCTCAGAGCGGTCACTTAGCCGTTGCAAAATTTGCTAAAATCCTAAACTGTTGGTCTGATTCTCGATCCACGATCATCCATTTTCGTCAACGTACTGTCATGTCTAAAGGTAGTCAATAACATTTAGCATCAAACTCAACCATGACTACTTCAAAGTACAAGTCACTGTCAAACAACGTGTCGATTCCAGCGTCAACCGTCAATCATACCATTGATATTCAGTTGTGTATAATCTTAATAATCTTTGCTTCTTCTGATCCGTCATATACAAATATAAATATAATAATATCATAATAATATAATATGTATGTAATGTATACAATGTACAATAATATAATAATATAACTAGATAAAGTGAAACTTAGGCGATTAACAAACAAGAGAACTACAAAATCCTCTGTTGTTTACATAGCCAAGTAAAATTTTATTTTCTAGACCGGTTACTTATTAGCTAGTTTGGTGAAAACCAGATATTATCTTCCTTGGCATATCATTATTGCTTCGACTTATTGCACAGCACGACTCCAAATAAGCGTACATCCAACTAGTTTCAAGTCATTTTAGCTACGTGATTCGTGCGACCGCAGCATTGCCTGATTTTCCGGGAGAAGCAAAGAGTACGACCCTTCGTCTATAACAAGTTAAGAATCATCTCAGATCAATTACAGTCTCACGACGACTAAGATGGGTACTGACCAACATTAACACTGGCGGCATAATACCATAGCAATTTGATTTTTGCGGGGCGCTCAAATGTATCTTTTTCCACAAAAGTTCCCTTCATATTTCAGTTGGCACGATGTTCGAGATGTCGCGGTACATTTTCATAAGGGAGACTAGTCAAAAGGTTGCTGGTCATTCTTCGACGAGTTTTCAGCAACCTTGTGAACAGTCTGCCTTATGAAAATATATCTTGATTTCAAGCAAGAATTTTTCCGTTATTTTCAGTCAGTTCGTTCTTCTGCTTCATAAGCAAACCGCTGAAAAACTGATTAATGTTCTCTTCCTTCGGACACTTTCATTTTGGACAAAATGCATGACCAAATTTATGAGAGACCTTTCGTATTGGTTAAGATGAAAGCAACACCTCCCACTGAAGGTCATTTTCTGATAATGTAGTTTATCAAGCTGAGGAGTAAAGTGTTTTACGTCTAGTAAAGGCCTTCATGCCGATCTGCGACTTTTGGGAACATTTTTTATTCGTTTTTTTCCTTGAAACATCTATTTTTTACAAAACGGATCGAAGCCACATATTTTGACGCAAAAAATGCACCATTGCTTTATTGTCTTTATAGAAATGACAATCATTCCAGAGACAGCTGTGGAGAATTGTGTCACAACAAACGGTTTAATGGTTGATGCGTCTCCAGAGAAACCTGCGTGAATGATCTGTTGGGATAATGTAAGCGACAAATGTGTATAGTGTAAAATCTCTCAATTTAATAGTCTTCAATATTTGACTTAAGTAGGTGAAATATGTTGATGGGTTTGTGGGAACAAAACCATCTTTTGAAAGAGATGTGAAAGAGTTGTGTTTTTATGACGGCATGTTTATTACACTCATATTCTAGTCTCTAACGCGCTGTTTCTTGATTTTTTATGTAAATGGCTGACTGATAACGCGATGATGCAATGACACATAGCCGGTGGATTTTGGATAGCTTGCCTTCGAGTGGACAACATTCGTTTTCCAGTTACATCCAATTTTTCCATGGTGGTTAGTAGGCGCTAGGGTTATGAATTTCGGTAGTTTGTTCATTTAGATATCGGTCAACAGCAAAATCACCTAATACGCGATTAGTGAACAAGCTGTTGTTGATAAATCACCCCGTGCTCATATATTTCGGTGTCTATGTGCCTTACGGAAGCAGTTATAGATAGACGTACAAAGTTCATTCACCTGTGGCTCACCAATTCTGCATATCTGAGATTGAATCATGGCTCGAACCACTAGACGGATGATGGACTGTTTGGATGCGTTGTAGGCCTAGTAGTAACAACTGAAAGTGTCAACAATTGACAATAACTGCTATCAGAAATAATCCTAGACATCTATTTCCGGATAGTGGCATCACACTATTAGATGACAACTAACAGAGCCTATTGTCCCTCTAGACCGTGGGGACCTTGCTGGGTTCGCCGCTTCAAGCCATTTAGCTGTGTGATCCACAGTCACCGGAGGATGCTAGGTATTGAAGTACTGATTGCTACAAATTACCAATATTTTGTACGTTGTGTGCTCGGCTTCTTCAAAATCGTAACTGTATTTGGCTTACGCCCCTTCATGTTAGTTTGCGCCTGAGTAACGAACATATTGTATTGAAGATGGACGGGAAAGATATTCAGTGCTGGCTTACTGGAATCATTTCGAGGTGTCAACAACTCCAGACACTCATTCGGGCAAACAGGATAGGAATTGACATCAAGAATTCCACTGACACAGAATATAAGCATATTTTACAGCGTCTCAAACCCGACGCAGTAAGAATCAAGTGGTTCCCATATTGGAAGGCGAGTTGTACCAAAAGCACTCGAAACGTTTCGTAATCTGTTCGATACACCTCTGCGTCCACCACTTTAAATTCGGCACGGAAAACAACACTCTCTTCGGCAAACGATGATTCGGTGTATGCAGTACATAGCCTCATAAACGCAGTCTCTGGTGCTGGGCACATTCTCCAATAGACGTTACTGTTGCACAACCGAAAATTCATTTTCTAAATGCATCGTTACGGATTTTCCGAAGTTATCCTAGGATCCCTCCCTGCTATGATCATGTGACTGTGAAACTTTGCTCGCACCATGAAGTTTAGGTAATTGATGACATTCATACGACCAGTTCCGTTCTCTTTGCAATAAATGAATTACGATGTATGCTTTTAAGTAGTTCAGGTCGTTAACGTTTGAATTTCATAACGAAAAATACATGTAGGACCTGTTAGCATGATTACCTTTCACTTGGAGGTTCAATTAGCGCCTGAAACAAACCGGATTTATACAAAAGATTATCAAGTTTTCTCAAAACCATCCTCATTAAATGGACCTTAACCTCAGGCACTTTCGCTAAAGTATTTTACTGCTCAACGCTTGAAAAACCAGGCACAAAATAGCGGTACTGCGTATGTAGCTGAATATGATAACTATTCCAAACTTTTTCTAGGTCTTACAGTACAAAATGACTTCACCTTTCAGTCGAAGTGAAACGAACAATTCGGTCCAATCCGGACTAAAAAAAAGTAATCGCTTTGGACAATGCAAAATTTTCTAAATGAATTATTTTTTGCTGAAAGCAAACAGATGAATTCCAGATGGATGAGTTTAGAAAATAGCTGCATCTAGTACTCTACACAGGTAGATAGACTGGAGATTCCACAACAAAAGTGTGGTAAAACTGCGACTGACCGTAATCAGGTTTGGCTTGCCAATTTAAAAAAATTGACCTTATCTTTGTAGCATAAAGGCAACTACATAGTTGAAGGAAACCCTGAGCAATTTACTACTGGTTTTTCCTTTTTTCGGATAGCCTCTGATTTTCGACGGCTAGCGTTAAATAGGAACCCAACAAAACACCAGCTGGATCATTTGTTCATGATAGCCTTCAAATGCGTTTGCTGCGTCAAGAAAACCTCATTTTCAACCGGCGCGTTATTCGAGATATCGTGGTATATTTTCTTGAGTGAACATGCTACCAGTCGGAAATTCATGGCCGGATTCGCCCTTGTTGAAATACACCAGGGAGGTGCAATTCCCGTCCTTCTATCCCACTTTGACCCTAAAGTGCACGTAGCGGGGGACATATGCTCCATTGTAAATTACAATAAAATTAACTAGAGTCACGAGTGAATTCATACTTAGTCTTTTGTCTGTAGTACCCTGCAGCTTGGATTCAGTCGAGTTTCCTGTTTAGGACAAATAAACTTGCAACTGAGCTTATTTCGTCAAATATTTGTTCAAGTAGAACATGAGGTCGATGGCTATTCCGGGAGTTCAGCTAGCTGCTGAAGAAGGACAAAACTATTCCTGAGCTTTTGAAGGGTTGTAGGTTAAATGCCCCATATTAAAATCTGAGGTAGCATGTTTTGCAGCATACCTTACTTGCAAACAAGTTCTTTAGTTGGAGTCTATCTGAACAACCTGTCACCACCAATTTAATTTGCAAAAAGATATTACTTGTGGATTGTTTTCGCTTTTCCCGTAGAAACACATCGCTTGCGTTCATCATAGTGAGCTACCGGGTGTCGGGCTTCCGTTAAAATGCTTGAGCATCAAATTCGTGCTCCAAAAACGTATCCTCAAACACACAGTGATTGTGATGTCCGGACCAGGTGACTTTCCTCTCATGCTCAAAACCACGTGTGTATATCCGATAAACAATCTAGCCAGCCTTGAATCAACAGCAGGTCACTATTTGCTTCAATGTCACATGCGCTTAATTGATAGAACCGAAAAGCCAGGAAGAGTGTGTAAATCCATAAAATGTATGGGCAAAATGCTTGTCAGAGTCAAATCCGTCCTATCATGTGCTGGAACTCAACTTCCAATTCTGGAGGGTTTAGTTTCTCTCTTTTCAAGGAGAACAGTTAGAACAAGCATATGGACTGGCGAATGGTAAGTATCCAGAGGTATCAGTTTTGCTGTGAATTTTGAAACATGAAGGGACCAACACATAAATTTATATGGCTTCAGAGGTGGTTCCTATCGGTTAAAAAGGTTGTAAACAGCCATCGGGCTAAGTGTGCTGATGACTAAAAAAGCCATTTTCATACAGAATTACAGGTTGGAATATGGTTAGGAAGATAAAGACAAAGAATAAAACCCCGCAAATTTAACAGCATACGCGAAGTTTTTCATGATAGAGATATTTTAGAACGAACATCAGGCATGTCTCGGTTATGTGTAGCCTAGTTGTTTGGGATATGATATGTAGTCTATAAATATACAGAGAGTTATTCTGCTTTCTGTCCATATGCAAAAAAAACCTGGTCAATCATTTCATGCCCAACAACACTGGTACATTTTCAAATGATCATCATGGTTTGTAAAAGTGAATCTGGCGATATATTTGGCAAGGTAAACCAGTCAGACTATTCCTCTTCTTAGCGTGTCATGTCAGTCAAATGCACACATGGACCCACATGCTCTAAGGCTGAAATGGCCAATTAGGGCTATTTTAAACCAAGCATCTTTCATTCTTTTAAACTTTGCGTGCCAAATCATTGCAAAACGTTTGTATGCTACTTCCACAGAGTTCTTGAAGTTTGCCTTTGCGTACTTAGTAACATTTTGATGCTCGTTCCAGGCCTCCTTTAACTGAGGATCGCCCTGTCATTTCAGGGACACTTATTTGATGTGTGCTCCATTGAGTCGATAGGCTAAGTTTCCAAACAGCCTGGTTCTGTACAAGGTATTTGTTACCTATGACGTTAGCCAAGATAGTTTTAATGATCTTATACTCACAAAAACAATAAAGTAGTTTTGATGGGGGTTTACAGTTTTCAGAAGTAAAAGGTTTCGAGATTCTGATAATAAAACAGTTGAACTGACGTCAAAAATATAGCACACAGATAATTTGTTTTATTACAATGTAAGACATACTGCGATCTCTTTCTCCAATTCTTCATCTTTAAATCACGAATTTGATATTTTTGTAGGTGGACTTGTTTAATATAGGAATAAAGAATGATGAACCAGATTAAAATTTTCGAGTAAGGCAAGCAACGCAGGATAAAACTTGCACCGCTAGGATATTGAATTTGACGAATCCAGCATTGGTATTCTCTGTATGCAGTGAGTTGTACTCAAATCCATGATGTACGCTAGCTTTAGAAATTTACACCTGAGTCAGCATTATAAATTGTCGCCTGAATGGTGTAAGGTAGCGGCTCAATAGATGGACCACAAATTAGGTTATCATCTTGAATGAACTGAATTAAAAACTGAACAAAATGTTAAAAATGCAATCACAACAAACGATGTGCCAAGCCAAACGACTCACATTTTTTCGCAGTTCTGGCGGATTTAGAAATAATATCCACAACCAATCCATATGAAGCAAACACGTGCACGGAAATGAGTGCAAAATAACTTGACCATCAGGTTAACTAATTAGTTACCTTTGATGATATTGAGGGTGCTTCAGTTAAGGATACCTAACTAGTATGCAACGACCAGCAAAAGAACTATCAAGCTAATGTACTCAATTTGTAAAGAGAAGCAAACAGGCTGACGAAACGTTTTACTCCAAATGATTGATGACTGTTTGTCTGATGTGCAACCTGTCCGAAGGATTGCTAGGTAGCCTTGTGTTAAATGATGTTGATTATAGGGTAGACGGCGCAAAAGTGAACCACTAAAACTGCTTACCGGAAGGACCACATATGTGAGTAATCAAAGCATTCGAACAACTGGAACATTTGTGAAGAAATGTCCAATTAATCGGACTTCCCGCCATGCAGCAACCCCGCAAAAACAAGAAGGTTTAAAGGTTACGATAATGGGTGACGTATAATTAGCTATGAAATATAATGGCCTTACTTACCCCTCCATCTTCGGTTTACATCTTATTCATCATAATGGAGATTGATGGTGGTGCCATTCGATAAAAAAAAGGTAGATTAGTGGGCACGCATCCAGTGATCATGTTCGTCTTTAGAAGTGGGCTGTCTAATGAGCGATATAAATGGAACCAAGGATAACACATAAGAGACAACTAAGATAGGGATAAAGTAGGATTTTGCAAGAAAATCCCTCATTTTCTATTCGTATTTTGTGTATAGTATAAGAGGATGTGTAACTAATTGCAACAGGTAAGAACGACTTCACGTACCTTTACGTAGTTTTTTCAGTTTGCAGTAATCTTGATTAGAAATCACAGTTGGCATCACAAGACACGGTAATGTAGGAACAAGGAAAGTGTATGATGGCAAGGGTTCAGCAACCAACTCAATTGGAAGGGCGATATATTCTTATCGCAAATGACCCAGGCTCATTTCCGAATTGGTGGGGAATGTAACTAAGACACGCCCCTAATTATAGCAACTAACGATTTCTGTCTGGATAGTGATGAAACGATCCCAAAACTGGTTGAACTGGTCAGCAGCTGTCCGGTCAACAGACAAACTCCGTAGTTGTTAGCTGCAGTTTGTGGCCCTAGATTTCTGGCAACCTTCAAGGAGTTTATGGTCGTGGTAGTGCAATTTCAAGTAAATTTGAAAAGTAAATTTGCGACCTCTGCACTCGCTGTTGGCACCACCAGCGCAACTGTCCGGCAAAAATTGTTTAATGCAGGGCATAGGTTTGTTTCTCTCCATCTGTCAAGCACACATTGTGTCTTTAAGATCCCCCAAAACACACTAATCTGAAAAAAGAGCTCTTTCCTCCTAATCAGCATGACACCTTGTGTAATTTGGATGCGTTAGTAGATGGAGTAGTTCCTATTTCTTGCATGAACTCACGTTGTCATCACTCTTTTTTGAACAGTACTCTTGTCCCGATGCAAATGTTCTGCCAAGAGCAATGGTCAAACCACGGCAGGGTTAGGGCTATGCACTGCTGAGTGGCTCAAATAGAAGCGGAACTCGAGATCAGTTCATCCCAGTTCTGGTGCAGAATAACTAGAATAATTGCACTATGACATGGGGAACGTGGTTCAATCGAGAGTAATGTGAACGTGAGGTCGACGTGAATCCTCGAGGACCAACGAGTAATCTTTCACAAACGTTTGAAAAATAATTTGACATCGGGGTCTTTACCATGCAAAACGGACACCAGTGATTAATTTAGAAAAAATCAGGATAGCGGAACAATAAATCAGCACTAACATAAACAACTAACGTTCAAATCTACTCGTAAATGTTTGGAATTGTGCGCACAAGAAGCAATTATTTAGACCTATCATTTTCATGTGCGACCTTATATCCATGGTTCTAAACATGAAAGATTAAGTACCTCGAAGCGATTGGTTAATATAAGAACACTTTGAGGTTTTCATCGGAAATCCGGACAGCACCGCACACTTACACAAACAGTCCATTCCCGAAACGCATGGAGTTCCATTCTTGCCTGAAATTCAGAGGACAATCTCAGTCGAGTTTTTTTAGCAACAGAGAACTTGTTGCTCTACTAAATTAAGCACTAGTGTTTCAGCCTACCAAAATCCGTAAAACAAAACAAACCTGTCGGAGACGGTTGGCTGTGCGACGTGCCATGGCCAAACTCAGAGAAGTTCACAACCCTCACCGTGACTCATTCAGTCTACAACATCTCGAAGTCATTTAGGTGATAACGATAAATGTTCAGTATACTGCAGATAATACCATTTCATTTTTTATTGTTTTTCGTCAAGTATGGCAAAATGAATAGATATCGCTCTGAGATTGCTAGACTAGTCTTCTTAGTAACACAGATTCAGCTAAATTTCAGTTGAGTCTCCTGTTCTAACCTAATTAAGTTACAAAAGACTGTTTACGGCCAAATGTACACAAACTGATGTTCATGTGTAATGCACGGCTGACAGCAATTTGGTGGCTGGGCCAAATTGGTAAGCTCCAAGAAAGGTAAGGTCAAAAGCGGGTTTATAACTATTTTCGTCGGCCTAGGAATAGTATCAAGTAAGCAAAAATTACTTATTTTATTTCTCATTCAAAACAGCACGTTATTTTGAAAAGTAGGTTGAGTTGAATGGGCAGAGAAGCATAATTAACAACACTACTTGACCTCCAGTTGGTCAAGTATTCGGCTGTACATCCTAGCCAACAAGAAGCATTAAAATGACTAGGACCATTGGTCTTTTACAATTATGGCGCAGTTACTTTTTTACTAGTAAGCCAGTAACAAAAACGCGTCCCCCCGTATGACATAGGATTCCATGCCGTGAACTAGGTGGAACTTCCATTTCACTATAGTTGTCCTTTTCCTTACCGGAATGGACCAAATTTGACAATCTGGTTGTAGGTAATACACACGTCAATATGAGAGCACGAGATGGACAGAGCACAGAAATAAACCATTATTGTCGTCGCTATTTCTGTGCTAAACGCCACTATGAACGTCTGGGTAATTCGTTGGTGACCTTTTTCTGTTTGGGAGGTCGTCTTTCGAATATTGTCACACCGAGCTGACAATATGTGCCAGGCTATTTTTCCCTGTTCCTAGACAACTCTTCTACTCAGCTAGATCATAGTTCTCAAACGAAGCGTTCAGGTACCATACAACTTGTCAGCCGATGTCAAGTGTTTCGGCTATTCATGATAGACTTGGAAGTCACGTCAAATGAATCCAATGAGATTATTTCTCAGGTTCTCGTGAAAACCCTTTCCTCCCTATTGCGCCAGCGCTAAGCTCAAATTTGAATACAGCTCAAACTTACGTGGACAATCTCCCCACTTGTCGTAACATAGCACTGCAGAGAAAAGAATATAATATAGAGATTTGAAGAATATTCGCAACGAATCAGTTTAGAATGGGGTACAATGCACATTACTTGAATGCTTTCTTCGGCGCAGTAAGGCTGGTATGTGACTTTGCATGAGACCAACAGAAATTTTGTTCCTCTCCTGAGAAATGCGGTTCGTAGTTTTCTTTTTTGGAGCGCCAACAAGACATTGTTTCAAATGATGGAATTTGGTCCTCCAAAAGTGTGAAAAGGGCACGTTGTGAGCTAACGTTTTCTGGTTGCCAAACCAGTAAGCTTTTCCATTTCCATAAAAAATCATTGCAATAGAAAACCCTCACAATCACACCGTTCTAAACTAAGGTACACGCAATATGTTCTTCCTGTCAAAACGAGTGACACCGAATGCGTAAGTGGGAGAAACCTAAAACTTGTGCTACGTCGGGAATTTGACCGCTTTACCCGTTTTCAGTGAAATCTTGTTATAAAAAATATCTCTGCATTTAAAGACAGGCCTCACGGACACCCCAGCCAGAGTGCCTTTCTCAATCTCTAATAAGTATAAGAAATCCTGCGTGGTAAAATATTGGCTTGACTGACCTTGTGATCCACAGGTGCTAAGATTATAAAAAGGTCCTAAATAAATTACTACCTAGCGATTAATAACGAGGCCTGTTTTTTTCTGGAAACGTTCTCATATTGGCCAGAATTAGTTGAGGTTAACTCGGTTTTATTCAGTACACACTTGAAAATTCCTGCATATGATACAACAGGTATAATAGGTATGAATTACTACTCACTGGTTGCTGATCAGTAGGATACACTTACTCATGCAGCTACTCAACACCGGATCATTAGTATCCAGCGAGAGACAAAACCCAAAAGTGACTAAAAGCGAAAAAAAATGGTTTTCATAATTAAATTACGACTTGCAGTGCGATATATCATCAGCTCAGCTTAGCTGGCACAACTTACCGCATCCGAGAATGCAGACAAAGGTAGCAATCAGTTTTGACATCCTGCTAATTAATCGTCCTTTTTGCGTGGATGACTGTACATGACGCGTACTTTATATCACAACTAGGCGAATAAAGACACAAGTAAGAGTAACCTTGACACAAAACCAATCGTATAACGAAAAAGAACTAAGGGACACCAATGATAGTTGCTCGGTCGTTGTACCACGCGTCTTCCAGACGAAAATATGCTATGCCCTGATGACAGCTTCACCGGAGCTTCGTTAGCCCATGCGCAATAGCACGTGTTCTGGGAGTGGACTTCATGACTGAGCTGAATAAGATTATTTGCATTTGCCATCTTTTGCTGGCCTCATCCATGTTGCCCTCTGAAGTTCTATCTAAGAACAAATGCATGATAACATAGTCACCCGTTTTTTCTTCCAGCCCAATATCGAGCCTCATTTCTCGGTTGACCGTAAGTAACTAGTTATGTGGCATCGAAATCTTCCTACAAATTACTTCTTTGGTGTTTGCGTCTGAGGAATTTAGACTTTCGGAGCTAAGGCTCCTGGTCTGATCTAGAAGGTTTTTATTCAGCCTGGTGCTCGAAATTGTCATCAGAAGATGGCAGGATTACGAAGCAATACACAAATGTGTGCGGCACAATATTCTCAAGTTCGTAAGACCAGTTTCTTAGCAGTAACATACCTCCTGCAACATTTGAGAACCGAATCGTTGTTACACTACCAACTGTGTGCTTACAAGCAGAAGAAATACGTACAGGTATGAAGTCGCATAACTAAGCGAGTAGTGACTTGGTAATTCATTTTGCTTCATTGGTGCACGCTGAAAATTAAAAAAAATGCATTAGATGTGACAACACATTTGTCAATTTTGGATCTCTAATAAAACATTTCAAGACTCTTCCAACAAATTTCAAGATGTTTTGTGGAGGCAATTCAGGTGCAAGGGAGTCCTTAAATGAATAAATCCACAATAGAGCACATGGAACGGTGGATTTTATTGTGTTTCATTTTCTCTTCAGTTTTTCAGGTTTCGTTGTAGTAAGATGTGCAGCAAATCCATATTCAGTGTACTAACGCATAGACACTTCAGCATATGAAGTGATTTGCTTCTGAATGAAATTACATTTGCACAATGCTTACGAATGGAACTCGTGGATTATTTGAATAGACTCAGTAAGACACCGCTCTGGACGTTACACACGTCGTTTATCAGAACGATTCTATTTATAATTGAAAACTTACAGGTTCACGTGACGTTGAGATGAACACACGTACACATAATTGTATCATCATATAAAGAGTCAGTCTCTGAACATTCACCACACGGTTTTCAAAACCTCTCTGCTTCTGAGTAAAAGATTTACGCCAAACCAAAGCTCTTTCCGGTACCTATTCAATAAGGTGAAGTTTAGGTATCACGAGGAGCATAAACTATTTTCCACTATCACGACTCAGTCTCATTTGGGCCGGTAAGATAGATGGTGTGGATAATGCTTGTTCTACGTCTTGATCCGAGCTTCTGAGACATACTCTTACATGAAGTTTACGGCACTTTGTTCCCAAAAACGTTTGGATGACGCGATGTAAACTGCGAAACTTAGAAACAAGGCATATATGCGCAAGTATTACCGTGGTTCAACAGTATTGTGAATAAATATTCGTAACCAAGTGTTTTCTGAATTCTCCAAAATCCCTCCTCTGTTTGCCTTTTAAGGTCGTATGTATTTTTTGCGTTTCTTTTCGTTTTGGTTCGGAAATCTATGACTGACAAAGTATCATATGAATTATTGTGTAATAAAGGCCGCTCCTACCGCAGTGCCCCCCCCGCGGTTTTCAAACTTTTCAAGTAAGTGTAATTGTGCAATCACAGGAGGCTTTGCGAACCACGATGTTTGGTGACTTTGGGAAACCGTTTATAAAAAACAAAGATTCTTCAAAAAGAAGCCGTTGGTGCATACAGGTAAACTACATTTTTGATTTTTGAGATCATCAAATCTGTTGTTTCAGAGAAATCACTTGCGGGTCGACGTTGCTGATCAGCTGTAACCATGCTAGTCCGGTCGTGGTATTCTCGTACGATATGTGTTTAATTTGCATTAAGCGTTTCACGCTAAAAATTCGTGATCGAGCGGGGGACAAGTGACCGCACAGAACTGTGTAAGTTGAAAACACTACGGGTCAAGACATGACAGTCTGACCGTAAAAGTACTGGCTGTTAATTATGCGATAAACATTGTATCGTTAGCATAAATTCCAAAAAAGTTGGCAACCCCAGATATTTGTGAGCACTTTGTGGCTAGCCAGGCGCTGATGACCCGGTTAGATGTCTATGACTCTAGATGCAACGCAATCGAGCGCTACGTTGCAGGCTAAGTTTTAGGGTCAGTGGTTTTCTGAAAGTGTACCTTCGTGATACTGCAACCTCCATACACTACACCTAGTGGTGTTAGGTTTAGTGCTGCGCGTCACAAGAGTTGTTATCTAGCAAGGCGCTTTGAACAAATGAATATCACGACTCAAGCAGATACTTGAAATGTGCTACTTTTTGTATATGAGGGTATATGTGTATGAGGGCCCTTTGAATAGAGCTTCAAAGTTCGTTGTTGTCACTCAGTGATCATCTGCTACAGTTTGGCCCATCGAGAAATTAGTGGATTGGTACGGGAAGGTGGCTCAACCAGTTCACTTTTATGGAATTGTTTTAACGTAGTGAAACTTAAAACAGCCACATGTTTGCTGCTATAGCTTCGGTGTGGGGGATTCTTATGTTTACTTGCTACGTCGCTTCCTGATGTCCCTATCCAAGTAGGTGACAGTTGTCGACCCGGATGGGTTGGCCGTTTACAACTTTCATTCTATTCCCTCAACGAGTAGATACCTCACATTTCGGCTGTTTCTCGTCGATCGAGATCATGTGGTAGGACAATATGGCAGAGATCCGCCTTCATGGAATCGTCTAGAATACCTCGGTTCGTGTCACTTGCCACGGTAACGCTTTGAAAAAACATTAGACTAACTCCGCGATGACAACTTCACACTGCTAAACAGTGTCGATTTCAGCGTCAACCGTCAATCATAGCACTGATTTCTAGTTGTGTAAAACGTTTTAACTGTTTGCTCCTCATCCTTCATATATTATTCAAATATATCTAAGATAAAGGCAACGTTGGGTGATCAACAAACAAGAGAACTACACACTTCTGTCTCGTTTACATAGCCGAGTAAAATTTTATTAGTTAGACCGGTCACTTATTAGCTAATTTGCTCAAAAGCAGCTTTGCAGATGATTTTTGTTTTTAATCGTTGCACAGCACGGATCCAAAAACAGTATCAAAACATTTTGTTTAAGTGTTTCGCTCGACCACAGAACTGCCTTATTTGCCAGGAAATGCAGAGGAAGACTCTGCGCCTGTAACAAATTAAGAATCCCCTCAGCTCATTCACAAGATTGAGACGGGTAAGTAATGTCTACAGTGATATCAATACTAGCCATCATCAACACCAGCGGTATAATATCATATCAATTTGATTTTCGCGGGGAACTCAAACGAATCTCTCGTCTTTGATATTCTTCAGCCAAATTTGCCACTCGAATTCCGCTTCATGCACCAGTTGGCAGGATATTCGAGATATCGCAGTATATTTTCATACAAGATTGGTGGAAATTCTGCGACGAGTCTTCAAAAACCTTGTAGGTAGTTTTATTTATAAAAATGTATCTTTATTTCAGGCCAGCATTTGTCCGATCTTTTCAGTCAGGTCATTCGTTTGCTTCACAAGAAAACTGCTGAAAGATTGCTTAGTGTATTCTTCCTTTGGGTAGCCAGTGTCCGTCATGCCGGACAAAATGCATGAACAAATTTATGAGAGACCTTCAACATTGGGTAAGATGAGAGCAACATCTCCCACAGAAGGTCATTTTCTGAGAATGTAGTTTTTCAAGCGGAGGAGTGAAGTGTTTTACACCTAGCAAAGGCCTCCATGCCGATCTGCGATTTTTGGGAACATTTCCCATTTGGTTCCTCTTCTTGAAAAACCTATTTTCTTCATAAAACGGATAGAAGCCATATATTTTAACGCACAAAAATACACCATTACTTTATTTTCTTCATAGAAATGACAAGGATTCCAAAGACGGCTGTAGGGAATTGTATTCGAACAAATATTGTAGTGGTCGATGCGTCCATAGAGAAACCTGCGTGAGTGAAATTTTAGGATAATGTAAGCGACAAATGTGCATGTAATTGTTTGTATAGTGTAAAAGCTCATAATTTAGTAGTCCTCTATATCTGACTTAAGTAGGTGAACTTTTTTTATGGGTCTGTGCAAACAAAACCACAATTTGAATGAGAGTTATGGTTTTCTAACGGGATGTTTATTACACATATATTCTAGGCTCTAACGCGCTGTTTCTTGTTCTTTTTCTATGTAAATGACTGGTTGATAACGCGTGATATGAAGACACATAGTCCACGGATTTGGAGTGAAGAACAGTTGTTTTCCAATTATACCCAATTTTTTCATGGCGGTTCGCGGGTGCTACGGTTATCAATTTCCGTAGCTTGTTCGTTTGGACATCGGTCAACAGCAAAATCACCTAATACGCGATTAGTGAACCAGCTGTTGTTGATAAATCACCCCTTATTCATATCCTCTGGTGACCTTACAGTATACATCGGTGTAAAATGTTCAGTCACATGTGGCTCACTAATCCTGCAATCCGGGATTGAACCATGGCTCGAACCTGCTACTGATTTATGGAGATAACAATAAGGCGGATTTCGAACTGTCTGGATCGTTGATAGCATGACAACGGTGTTCAACACTGATGCATCGCTATCGTACGGCCATGATTTATTCAAATGCCTTATTGTAAAGATGGACGGGAAAGGTACTTAGTGCTGCCTTACTGCAAGCATTCCGAGGCGCCAACACCGCCAGAAACTCATTCGGGCAAACTGGATAGGAGGAACGCCACTGAAATCAAATATAAGCCATATCTTACTGTGTCTCAAATCAGAATGCCCTCATATTGGAAGGCAAGTTGTAACAAAAGCATCCAAACGTTTCGTAATCTCTTTGATACACCTCTGCCTACACCACTATAAATTAAGCACGGAAAACAGCGCTTTCTTCGGAACACAATGATTCGGCATATGCAATACATGGCCTAACAAACGCAGGCTCTGGTGCTGGGCACATTCTCAAATGGACGTAATGAAACGCAGGCTCTGGTGCTGGGCACATTCTTAAATGGAAGTAACTGTTGCACAAGCAAACACTCCTTTTTTATTGCATGGTTACGGATTCGCTGGCACCAAACCAGAGCCCTCTCCTGCTATGACCATGTTACTGTGGAACCGTGTCCGCATTATTAAGTTCAGGTGTTTGATGACATTCTTATGACCAGTTCCGTCCTCTTTCCAATGAATGCATTACAATGTATGCCTTTATGTATTTCAGATGGTTAACATTTGAATTCCATAAAATACAACAAAACATTTGAGACCTTTTAGCATGATTACCTGTCACTTAGAGGTCCAATTATTGTCTGAAACAAACCGGATTTATACAAAAAATTATCAAGGTTACTCAAAACCACCCTCAGTTCCATGAATTTTAACCAGTCAGACTATTCTTTCCCTCCTCGTGTTATGTCACGCTAATACACACATGAACCCACATACTCTAAAGCCCACCTGGTCATTTGAGGCTATTTTTAACCAAACGTCTTCCTTCAAATTAAACTTTGCTTACAGAATTCAGCGCAAAATGTTTTTTGTACTCCCACAGAATACTTGAAACCCTATCTGCAATAATATGAATACACTGTCATTGATGCAAACGCTCCATCTATCGGCCTCGTTCGGTCACACGCGGGTGCCAAGCCTTTATACACCAAGCTTTCCAATTGTTCAACTTAGGTTTCTGGCCAAGACAATTTACTAGTTCAAAATACCCACAGTTATTCTTAGCCAGTTGTCACTGTTTTCCTGAATCGAATTAACTGCCTGCCCGATCGTTGCAACTAAAATATTACGCGCTATTTTGGACTTCAAGGACACATGCCTCCGTCCCGATGAACCTGAAGAAGTTCAGCTTTGCGGACTTAATAACATTTTGATGCTAGTTCCAGGCTTCCTTTAACTGAAGATAGCTCTGCCATTCCAGGGATATTTAGTCAATGTATATTTCATTGAGTCGAAAGACTAAATTTCCAAACAGTCAGGTAGTATACCAGGTATTTGTTGCTCTTTACGCTAGCCAAGCTATTTTGGATGGTTTGTGTGATGCATTCGAAAGAAATAAATAAAAAATACCGTGTTAGGAAGTATCTTGCAGTTTGCAGAAGCAAAAATTACCGGAAAATCTGATATCATAAAGGTTAACCTGAAGTCAAAATATAGCCCACAGATATTTTGGTTTAGTGAAATGTAGGACCTACTGTGATCTTTTCCTCCACCGCTTCATCTGTGAATCAAGAATTTGATACTTTAATAAGTGAACATGGTTATCATAGGCATACAGAAGTGTAAAATCAGCTTAAAACATTCCAGTAAGGCAAGCATCGCGGAATAAAACTTGCACCGCTAAAATATTGAATTGGACGACCCCGTCATTGGTATCCTCTGTATGTAATGATTTGTGCTCAACTCCATGATGCACACTAGCTTTAGAAATTTACATCTGAGTCGGTATTCTAAATTGTCGCCTGATTGATGTAAGGTAGCGGCCGAACAGATGGATCACAAATTAGGTTATCATCTTGAAGGAAAGAAATTAAAAATTGAACGAAATGTTGGCAGTGAAATCACACCAAACGATGTGTTAAGTCAAACGACTCACTTGTTTTCGCAGTTCTGGCAGATTCAGAAATAATATCCACGAACAATCCATATAAAGCAAACAGGTGCATAAAATGGAGTGCAAAATACCTCAACCGTGCAGTTTGCTAATTGGGTAACTTTTATGATGTTGAGGATGCTTCAGGAAAGAACTTCTGACTACTGTAGAGCAATCGGCAAAGCAGCTCCTGTGCCCAATTTGTAAAGAAAAGCAAACAGGCTGACAAAACGTATTACTCCAAATGATTGATGACTGTCTGTCTGATCTGCAACTTGTCCGATGGACTGCTTGGTAGCTTTGTGTTAAATGATGTGGATTATAGGGCAGACGGCGCAAAAGTGAACCACTAAAACTGTTTACCAGAATGTGCAAGTAACCAAAGCATTCAAACAACTAAACCATTTGTAAAGAAATGTCCAATCCATCGGATTACCCGCCGCGCAGCAACTCCGCAAAAACAAGAAGGTTTAAAGGTCACGATAATGGGTGACATGTATAATTAGCCATGAAGTAGAATGGCCTTACTTACCCCTCCATCTTCGGTTTACATCTTATTCATCACAATGGAGATATGGTGGTGGTACCGTTCGATGAAAAAAGGTAGATTAGTGGGCACGCATCCAGTGATCATGTTCGTCTTTAGAAGTGGGCTGTCTAATGAGCGATATAAATGGAACCGAGAATATCACATACGAGACTACTAAGTTAGGGTTGTTTCAGAGGTTAACTAGGCCTGATAAAGTAGGATTTGGCATGAAAATTCCTCATCTTCTATTCTTATTTTATGTATAGTATGAGAGGACGTGTAACTGATTGCAACAGCTGCGAACTAAATCACGTACCTTCACGTTGTTGTTTCAACTTGCAGTATCCTTGGTTAGAAGTTGTATTTTGCGTCACCGAAAACAGCAATGGAAGAATAAGCTTAGTGAATAATTTCCTGTTTGAAAGCATATATTGGCAAAGATTCTGCAACCAACTCATTATGAAAGGAGGAATAATGTCATCGCACATGACCGAACCTCATTACCGGATTGATGAAGGATGTAATTGCAACACATCACTCATTATAGCATTTAACGATTTCTCCTCGAATGGTGACGAAACCATCCCAAATTAGATCGCAGACTGGATGCACAATTCAACATCTGTTCGATCATCAAACAAGCTCCGCATTTGCTGGCTTACGTTGTGGCACCTTGAATCCCGGCAACCTTCTAGGAGTTTATGATCATTGCATTGCAATTTCACAAAATCAGGATAAAAATAACCTCGGGATCTCTGCATTCGCTCTTAGCAACACCAAAGCAACTGTCCAGCAAAAATTGTTTAATGAAAGACGCCGCTGTGTTTCTCTCTTTCTGGTAAGCACACTTTCTGCCTTTAACATCTCTCAAAACACACTAACCCGAATAAATAATCCTTTTGCTTCGTGCCCAGTATGACTCCATATGTCATCCGTTTGTTTTATAGGATGGATCAGTTTCGAATAATTTCAAGGGCTCACGTACTCATCAATCCGATTCGAACAGTACTCTTGAGCTGGTGCGATTATATTCTGCTGGGTGCGGAGTTCGAAAGCCGGCACTGCTGACACGCCCTAATAGAGGTAGAACTAAACTCCACTACATCTCAATTTCAGTGTAGACTAACCAGTATAATTGCGGCAGGACATGGGGAATGTTGTTCAATTGAGACTGATGCGAATGTGAGGTCTGCAGATTTCTCGACCACCTAAGACTAAACTTTCACGAGGGTTTGGAAACTAATTTAAGGTCAAGGTCACTACTCTGCACAAAGTTAGACACAATCTGGTCAGCATAACAATAAATTACAACCAGCACAAACAATTAGTGTCTCTGTATCCATTCAAATCTACTCCTATCTGGACCAAATTGCGCGCACCATGAAGCATTCATTCAGGCTCATCGCCCGCATATGTGACTTTAAATCCGTGGTTCTAAAACTGGAAGATTCAGCGTCTCCAACCGGTCGATTAAATTATTAGCATACATATAAAAACATCTTGGAGTATTAATCTTAATTTGAACACACTTACTCAGACAATCCCTTCCCGCAATGCACGGATCTCCATAGCTGCCTGCAAGTCAGAGAACGAAGTGAGTCGAGTTCGGAAGGTCTATTGCTCAACTACAATATCCACGAGAGTATCAACCTACCAAAATCTGTAAAACAAAACAAATCTCTTGAAGACGGTTTGCATTATGAAGTGCCATGACCAAACGCAAAGAAGTTCGTACTCATCACCGTGACTCCTTCAATCCACCATAGCTTGAAGCCAATAAACTGATACCGATAACCTTTTCAGTATACTGAAGAAAATACCGTTTCATGTTCATTGTCTTTCTGTCAAGTGTGACAGAATAAAGGGAATATCGCTATGTTTTTCAGTACCACAGATTCGGCTAAATTTCAGCTGAGTCTCGCGTTCCAACCTCAATACGTTACCAACAACCGTTTATAGTATAATGGACACAAGTTGCTGCTCGTGTGTAACGCGTGCCTGATGTCAATTTGGTAACTAAGTCTAATCGGTATGTTCCAAGAGAGAAAATACCGAACGCGGGTGTAAAACTGCTTCCGTCGGTCCACAAATACTATTAAGTAAGCGAGTAAGCAAAAATTCCTAAAACTTTGAAAATGCTCGAATGAATACGTTCGTAGTAATTTTTTAGCCCCTACTCCTAGCAAGTTGTTTTGCACAGATGGGCATCACGCAGTCCTTGTCACTGCAATCCACGAGGAAAGGAAAAAGTTGAGGAATATTTTCTTAACGAAACACCATTCATAATTTTGACAAAAGCTTATCGACATCACATGTCCAGTTTGCCACTTTTGGGCTCATTAGTGTGACGGAAAAAATTAAACCAACCACACTTTTGTTTTGCTCAAAACAATACATATTAGTTTGAAAAGTAGATTATATTGAACGAACAGAAAAACAAAGTTGATAATGCTGCTTAATCTTCAGTTGATCAAGTATTTGGCTCTAACTCCTAGCCAACAGAAAATAAGTGCATCGTAGTTACTTTCTCACTAGTAAGCTAGTGTACTTAGCTTACGGCACTATCAGCAAAACTAGGCCCTGTTTGACGTGTAAGGATGAGTTGTTCTAACATCCTCTCACATAGACTAGGTAGAACCTTCGTTTTACACTAGTTGGCGTTTTTTTATTGAAATGGATCAAATGTGAGAATCTGATCGTCGGTAACATATATACTTCTATATGGCCACACAAAAGAGAAACATGTAGTTAGATGAAGTACAGCCTTCGATTTGAAACTGTAAACTGTAATCTAAAAGTTTGATCAATTCATTGCTTATCTTTTCTTCTTTAAAATGTCGTAACTTGTAAGCTATCACACCCAGCCGACATTGTTTTCCAAGATATTTCTTCGTCTTCCTAGATAAGTGTTTCTTACTCTTCCAACTCACAGATCTCACATGAAGCATTGATGTACTATGTGAGCTGTCTAAAAGTGTCAGCCATTGTCAAATGATTCGGCTTTTCTTGGTAGCCTTGAAATTTACTTTAAATAAATCTAACGAGGTTATTTGAATCGCAGTTCGCATGTCGTCGTACAAACTCCTTTCTCCGTGTTGCACCATCGGTAAGTTCAAATTTGAATACATCTTAAACTTACTTGGACAATCTCCCCACACGTCCAAACATGAGTCTATAGAGAAGACATTAAGATTTCGTGAATATCCGCAACGAATTCGGTTAAAATGAAGTGCAATGCACATTAAGCGGTTGCTTTCTTCGACACAGCAAGGCACGTGCGTAACGTTCCATGAGATTAGGCTAGATTAGCGTTATACTTAAACTATGTCGGTAATTCGACTCTAGTGCTTACTCAGCTGTTTCACTCATTTCCAATGGCCTCTTGCTATCAAAAATATCTCTGTTAGGGTTTTTTTTATCAGTATTCCTCTAAAATTAAGCTCCACAGATACCTAGCCTAGATTTTCGTTTTCGGTCTCCACTAAGCGTGTAAGATCTCCTTCTTGGTAAAACACCGGCTAGAATGAACATGTGATCCACAGATGCTAATATTATGAAAGGTGACCAAATAAGTAACCTCTGAATGGATCGTAGCGAGCCATTTTATTTGGACAATTTACCACATTGTGAAGAATTATTTATGGACAATTCGGTTTCATTCATTGGACACTAGAAGATTTCCTCGCAAGATACAGCAGGTATACCAATATACCAATGGTCAGCCGATCTGCAGGATGCACTTACACAAGCATTTATTCAACACCGGATCACTACCATCCAGCGAAAGACAAAACCCCAAAGTGACTAAAATGGAAAAAACATGGTTTGCATACTTTGAATAAATCCTTGCATTGCGATGTAATTTCTTCAGGTTGAATGAGACAACTTACCATATCCAAGAAAACAGACAAAGCCAGCAATCAGCTTCAACATTTTGCTAACAAATCGTTCCCTCTCTGTTTATTACAACGCGGACTTTATAGTGTAAGTAGGCGAATACGGAGACAGGTGAGAGTGATCATGGCACACGGCCAATCGTTTGGCGAATATTTTAGTAAGAACACTGATGATGACAAAACCTAATGATGAGCAGTCTTTCAACCTAAATTGCTATCCGGGTTATATCCTCAGGAAAGCAGTTTTCCAGTTAACCTTATCACTAAATTGACCGCATATTTACAATATGATAGGTTTGGTTGTATTCGTTAAGCCCCAATATACAACAACTCTTGTTCCTGTCCTGAACTAAGTCTGGACTGGACAGCCAGACGACAATGTGGAACGTTTAGGTTTATCGACCGTCCGAGTTTACCTACCCTTTCGAGCGTTGTTGACCCGTTGCAACCAGGTACGAGATTGTGTTCGCCTGTTCTACGTGGTTACGTAACTCCATATGGATAGTACATTCAAAGACGGTTACTGGCTTGATGAAGAGCCAATTGCTCAACCATAGTGCACAGTCATATAAAACCGCTTCTGGCTTCCATTCGATTACATAGCCAATAGTGTACCCATTAATTTTTGGTTCGCATGGTCAGAACATAGGTTAAGTTAGCATTTTACTGCCATTTTATAAAGCATCCTTACCGTAGCCTACTAATCATAAGATTGCTTAAAAAGCTTCCTCGTGGGGCTTGTTAGCTAGGTGTATTCCCCGAGTTTCCATGAGCCTTATGTTCGATCCAAACGACAAACAATAAGCAACTTATTGGCCAATTAATCCGGTGTTAACGAGAGACTCAAGTGAATATCTTTCTTCCACCAAATGTGGTATCTCCATTGTAGAAATGTTTGGGTTAATCTTGTAGGTAGAACGAGATTTATCTTAGTTGGTTTCCTAGCAAAACTGGATTAACAGACTGTATTCGATGCTGACGGAACTAAAGTTGTAAGAGGCACACATTTTGAGAATGTGTTTCATTACTGCTGCAGCACAATATCATTATGTGTTCACATAAATTTGAAAGTATCACAATATACTCGTGTTCTCCGGTTGTCAGCATTTTTCGTGTATGAATCCGGGAAGTCTTTTTTGATGTTGTCGGATGAAAGTTCCCCATTATTTTGTTTCGGGATCAATGAAAATTGTGCGATGTTTTACGACGCTACTCACAAAGTATATCCAAGAGATATAGACCTGAGTTTAGGTATTAGAAGTAGTACAGCTAATGCAATTTGGACTTGTTGAAATGTTTGATAAAACCTTCACTGTTAACAAGGCACGTCTTGATGATCACATTCTTCCATAATGGACATTCGCCTCAGAAACATCCTCATTGCCAGATCTATAAGTTTGCTCATGTGTACTTCCCGTTGAAGACAGACATGTTGATCGACCAACCAGGATGCCGTCCAAATGGGTGTTTAAAACTATTTTGGTGAATCATCTGAAAGTACGGCACCATGCTAGTAACGGTATAATGTTAGAGTACCCATTCGGTACTTCACAGCGATCCAATTTCTCAAAGTATTCTGTACCGATTTATAAGGATTCGTCAAAATTCACAAAGACTTCTTGAGTTGTTGTTGTTTTAGCCACTGGTGAACTGGTTGACATAACTTTATAGAAGCCCTATTTCTGCATTCAAACACTTTTTGTGCGGACAGTGACACATACGCAGTCTGATCTCAATGGGACAAAACTCGTCGTGGGTTGTGTGAGTATGGTTTTACATTTAAACCTGTAGTTCGATCACGGCAAACAAATCCATATATGAAAGGGTAACACAAATCCAATTTTTCCTTAGATCACTACTGAATTTTCAAAGTTAACCTTACTACAAGGTTGATCTGTTTTTTTCCCAGTGCTAAGTCTTCAGAATGTTTGCTGTTTAACCTTTTACTTGGCTTTGTTGGGAATCACATCACATGAACCGAAGGCCGCCAACGATAGATGAATTTCTTACGCATCACTTTCAATGAAGCTATTGAGATGGACCTTGTGAACCTCAGAATAACCAGGGCCAGGATCAGTACCTGCTTCCGATAATTCCCTTTTCTTCCGACAACCGACCATTATACTTTGGTTTGGTGCCCCTTCACGCTTAGAATAACGTAGCTCATCCTCACACTGGTCAAAAATTACACAAGTTGGACAAAGTACCAAACAAACTCTAAGCGGCACAAGGGAAACTCCAAGGTTTAGACTAATAAACACTAAATAGAAGGCGATTGGAGACGCTGGTCACCTCATTTGCAGAGCGCAGTCAAGCTGACCAAGATAGACAAAATCCGGATTAAGTTGTGCGATTCCAGCCGGATCGTGCAGTCGCTTAATACAGCACTCGTCATTCAAAGCAAATAAACGCAGACAAGTGATTTACACTTCAGATAAATGATATGTTTTATGGGGGGTTTAAACCGCTATATGCTACTGCAATCTAGTTAAGTGCAACAACGTGCATTTAATTGTGCTGTGTTCTGGTTTTGTCACATTGGGCTCGCTAAAATGTCCAAATCAGATATGGTCTTACATTGATTGGAATTACTGACGTATATATGTGGTAGCTGCAATACTGCTCAGACAAAAATTATTCGTTCAACTTTCATCGAGTAGAACCTGCCAAAAGTATGACGGTTTTCCCCGTATGGTGTACATGGATTGGGGTCTCAAAATGGGACCAGGGGATGTTCACCACGGATGATTAGGTTGTGAAACTAATCAGCGCATATATATGCGCTCGGAAAATGGAAAAAATACGGATTATAAGTTGACCTTTCATTACGCCACTTATCAGTCATTTGTATGAAAAACTTTGAATATGCGCATTTTTAAATTTAAACCACAACTTTGCAAGAAAACGATCACTTTAACACGCGGTTTGTATCATTTCTCGTAAAGAGACCACAGAAACACGGGCAAGCCGTGAGCTTGTTTCTAATAGTTTTGACCCCTTCGAGGAGAAACATGAAAGGCATCTACAACCACACATCTTTGGCCTTCTCAGTGGAAGCACAAACCCCCGGTTTCAAGCATATGTTTCGCCGGGTTTTGGCCTCCATTTTGATGGTGTTCATAGCAAAATTGGGAAATCAAAGTGATATCGCTCAGGAACGACATTTCCCTTGAAATAAAGAGTGGAGAACTTTCAGCTACACTAAAAAGAAGAACGTTCAGTACTTGACATTTGCATAGCAATTTGGCCTTACCAGGAGACTCATCTGAATCCCACTTGAATCGGTCGTTTACGATGTTGTTTAATTTGGGTTAAACTAGAACATAAGGTTAACTAAAACTGGGGAATTCGCCTACCTGTTGAGCTCCAAGAAGAGCAAACCGGTTGTGGGTTGTCAAAGATTTTTCAGCAACTCTATGAGCAGTTTGTTGCATCTGTACAACGTTCCGTGTTGTTCAGGATATAACTCAGCACAACTCAACACGAGCATCACGTTAATGTATGTTCACAGCATTTCGACGATAATCTTCACTGGCTCGCAGATACATCTCGGAGAACTACCGAGCACATATGACGCAGTGAGCACAAACAAGTACGTAACGAACGCAACTGCGGTTCACCAAATAAAAAACAGATAGCGGGATCGGACTGGCTGATTCATTCACCTCGAAGCACGAATGTCATTTGCCCGTTTCAAAGTAATCGAGTGAGAATAATAGCATTCCAGAATACTTTCTGACAGATCCAACTGTACGTAATTGATGGAGGAAACATGCAGTACCAGACTGAAAGTTCTCGGGTTATCCGTAGTTACAAAACATAAAAACTCCCGCATTTGGCCTTGGCACACAGGATGGAATCAGACAATGATGTTAACCAAAACGGATAAGGCTAGCAATCAGCATTCTGTCCAAGTGGCTGCACTAAATTTGAGTGAGAGAACGCTGGAATCAGGCCTGAATTTTCATACGCTCTCCACGGTAGATTTCCATGTAACCTAGCCTAGACTTACTCAGAAGATGTGAGGGAATTCTCAGCCCCAATTCAAGAGGACTATGTCCGCAAGTGAAGCAGAGTCCAGTTTATTTTTGGCCAACGAAAACCATACTTTTGTACCGTTGAGGAAGTAGAAAAACATT
This sequence comes from Clonorchis sinensis, assembly GCA_003604175.2. NCBI lineage: Eukaryota > Metazoa > Platyhelminthes > Trematoda > Opisthorchiida > Opisthorchiidae > Clonorchis > Clonorchis sinensis. The sequence continues at coordinate 8,883,621 of CM030370.1, forward strand.
TTCACCGTAAGAGAGGAGGAATTCTATTTCAATTATAAAAGCACAACAAACAAGCACTTTGTCGTGGAATAACGAAAGAATGCTTCTATTGGGCGGGTGTTTTTGTCAGTTGAGGAACACATTATATATATATGTTCATTGTATTTTTGAGAAGATCGGACGGAGTGTCGGAGAGAGCTTCTATCTTTAAAGCTGCTTTGTGGAGACTTGTATGATGTTCAAAATCGATGGGCGAACGCAATAAAAGAAATAGCTAATTCTTGAGAACGCAAAAAATGATTCGACAACAGGGCGGTTGCTTTCGGCTTGCTGATCTTTCACAGGGTGTGTAGAGTCACTACTTTGATCATAGGAAAACTCGTAACATTTTTCATTGGCTTAATCTCCTTAAGTAGCCATCTAAAATAGGAACCAAGTGCCCTGATCTGAATGGCATGTTACACTAAAGTTTATTAGTAACAGCTCCTGAGGTTGGATATGAACAGGATATATTTTGGTGTAAATTCCGGCGAATGAAACCAGGAGGCTAAAGGAAGTAACAGTTTGATGGCCAAAAGTATTTTTGCCTAAGTACACATGAATTGGTACTCAGACAAGAATCAAATAAACGTTTAGTCACTTGGAACATTGTTGCAGATGAACTTTGAAGACGAACCCCTGTTGATTGTAACAATCAGTCGCGTGCTGATTCGGTTTCTTTTTTGCCTCAATCTCAATTCTTTTGTCACAAGGCCAGAAAGAAAAGACCTTCATTTTTTATTCGGCTTAGGAAGATGATGGAACCTGACCGAGAAAGATTCAGCTGGGTCATTCGGGCTTATATTTCATACCTACATTCTCCGTCCAATTCACTCGTGCGGTCCGTTCTGTGACGGTTTTTAGAAACTACAAGTGTGCATTCAGGAAGAGACCAGATAAGCCAATTTAGACCGGACGAAAGTCCTTCCTCTTCAAACTCCTCTTTCTGACAGCCTGGGTCTCCAGTAGCATGACATCTGCTTTGTCTGTGATATCTATCGGGGTGACGCGTTGGCAGTCAGGTATCCAATGGCAGAAGTAAAACTGCTCGGGTCTTCTTCCAAAGAACCCGACGAAATATGCCACTTTTTGGAAAATGATGGGTTGTCAACCCAATTTGGCAACCTCTTTCTTTGGGAAGCAGACACTCTGGTAATCGAAATGACGTGGCACGTGAAGACCGCGGATTCTGCCTGTATTCAGTTTACTTTCATTTTGAGGAGAAGATAGAGGTCCGCTTTGCAGGGTTTTTGATATCTTACCCAACCCTGAGAGCCTCGTTTCCACCCAGCCACCGTCTTCTACATTCTTCAACAACACTGTTCCACGGTCAAGACAACAGCGTCAACAGAGCTTCATAAAAGACCTTTGGAATTTGGGTTGCTATCAGCCTCTCCCTCCGTCAGTTCCCATGGCACTACGAATTTTCCGCTACATATCTTACGCACACAAGTACGATCGAGCGGGCAGAAATGTCATATGGATTTTGGTGACCGTTATTTCTTGGCTTGTCTCACTTACCCAGTCTGCTTTCTAGGGTTGTGAATTATGAGAAGATACCTAACGGATCGTTTCCAGGCAAAAATATGCTACGCCCTGATGACAGCTTCACCGGAGCTTTGTTAGCCCATGCGCAATAGCACGATGTTCTGGGAGTGGACTTCGTGACTGAGCTGAATAAGATTATTTGCATTTATCATCTTTTGTTAGCCTCATCCATGTTGTCCTCTGAAGCTCAATCTAAGAACAAATGCATGATAATATAGTCACCCATTTTTTGCTTCGAGATGTTGTTCGCGCTCGACGTCGAGCTCAATTTTTCAGTTAAACTCAGTTAACTAGCTCTGTGGCATCCAAATCTGCCTACAAATTACTTCTTTGGTGTTTGTCGTGTGAGGAATTTAGACGTTTAGAGTGAAGGCTGTGTGCCTTGTCTAGAAGATTTTGTTTGGCTAAGTGCTCAAAATTTTCAATCGAAGATCACCGGTTTACGCCGCGCAAAATTTTCAGTCTCGTAGGACCAGTTTCTTAGACGTAACATACCTGCTGCAAAATATGCGACTCGTATGGTTGCTACGCTCCACACTGTGTGCTTACGAGCCAGAAGAAATCCATACAGTGGATGAAATCATATAACTAAACGCTCAGTGTCCCGGTAATCCATTTTGCTTCATTAAAGTACGCTGAAAACTAAGAAAATTCATTAGACATGCCAACACGTTTGTCATTTTTGAATTTCTAATAAAACATTTCAAGACTCTTCCAACAAATTTCAAGATGTTTTGTGGAGGCAATTCAGGTGCAAGGGAGTCCTTAAATGAATAAATCCACAATAGAGCACATGGAACGGTGGATTTTATTGTGTTTCATTTTCTCTTCAGTTTTTCAGGTTTCGTTGTAGTAAGATGTGCAGCAAATCCATATTCAGTGTACTAACGCATAGAAACTTCCCCATATGAAGTGATTCGCTTCTGAATGAAATTACATTTGCACAATGCTTACGAATGGAACTCGTGGATTATTTGAATAGACTCAGTAAGACACCGCTCTGGACGTTACACACGTCGTTTATCAGAACGATTCTATTTATAATTGAAAACTTACAGGTTCACGTGACGTTGAGATGAACACACGTACACATAATTGTATCATCATATAAAGAGTCAGTCTCTGAACATTCACCACACGGTTTTCAAAACCTCTCTGCTTCTGAGTAAAAGATTTACGCCAAACCAAAGCTCTTTCCGGTACCTATTCAATAAGGTGAAGTTTAGGTATCACGAGGAGCATAAACTATTTTCCACTATCACGACTCAGTCTCATTTGGGCCGGTAAGATAGATGGTGTGGATAATGCTTGTTCTACGTCTTGATCCGAGCTTCTGAGACATACTCTTACATGAAGTTTACGGCACTTTGTTCCCAAAAACGTTTGGATGACGCGATGTAAACTGCGAAACTTAGAAACAAGGCATATATGCGCAAGTATTACCGTGGTTCAACAGTATTGTGAATAAATATTCGTAACCAAGTGTTTTCTGAATTCTCCAAAATCCCTCCTCTGTTTGCCTTTTAAGGTCGTATGTATTTTTTGCGTTTCTTTTCGTTTTGGTTCGGAAATCTATGACTGACAAAGTATCATATGAATTATTGTGTAATAAAGGCCGCTCCTACCGCAGTGCCCCCCCCGCGGTTTTCAAACTTTTCAAGTAAGTGTAATTGTGCAATCACAGGAGGCTTTGCGAACCACGATGTTTGGTGACTTTGGGAAACCGTTTATAAAAAACAAAGATTCTTCAAAAAGAAGCCGTTGGTGCATACAGGTAAACTACATTTTTGATTTTTGAGATCATCAAATCTGTTGTTTCAGAGAAATCACTTGCGGGTCGACGTTGCTGATCAGCTGTAACCATGCTAGTCCGGTCGTGGTATTCTCGTACGATATGTGTTTAATTTGCATTAAGCGTTTCACGCTAAAAATTCGTGATCGAGCGGGGGACAAGTGACCGCACAGAACTGTGTAAGTTGAAAACACTACGGGTCAAGACATGACAGTCTGACCGTAAAAGTACTGGCTGTTAATTATGCGATAAACATTGTATCGTTAGCATAAACTCCAAAAAAGTTGGCAACCCCAGATATTTGTGAGCACTTTGTGGCTAGCCAGGGGCTGATGACCCGGTTAGATGTCTATGAATCTGGATGCGATATAGTCGTGCGCTACGTTGCAGGCTAAGTTTTCGGGGCAGTGGTTTTCCGAAAGTGTTCGTTGGTGATACTGCAACCTCCATACACTACACCTAGTGGTGTTAGGCTTAGTGCTGCGCGTCACAAGAGTTGTTATCTGGCAGTGTGCTTTGAACAAATGAATATTACGACTGAAGCAACTACTTAGAATGTGCTACGTTTTGTGGATGTTTGGATATATGAGGGTCCTTCGAATAGAGCTTCAAAGTTCGTTGTTGTCACTCAGTTATCATCTGCTGCAGTTTGGCCCATCAGGACGTTATTGGTTTGGTACGGAAAAATGATCCAACCGGTTTAACTGTATGGAATTGTTTTAACGTAGTGAAACTCAAGAGAGCCACACGTTTGCTGCGATAGCTTTGGTCCGCGGACATTCTGATGTTCAATCGCTATGTCGCCTCCTGACGTCCCTATCCAAGTAGGTGACAGTCGTCGTCCCGGCTGGGTTAGCTATTCGATAGTTTCATTCCACACCCTTAACGCGTTGATTCCTCACATTTCGGCTGTTTCTACTTGACGAGGATCATGCGGCAGGACAACAGGTCAGAGATCCTCACTCCTTCACGAAATCATCTAGCATACCTCGGTTCGTGTCACTTACCACGGTAACGCTTTGACTAAGCTATGAAAGTGTTAGTACCAGTTTCGCACATAAAACTCTCCATCGTGCCCAAGAACTTGTTCGTTTGCACTACTACGTTGCACAAATGGATCTTACTAAGCAGTTCGACGTCAGGCCGGTATCACAGGCGCAAATCGTTGACAAAAGCTGCTATAATTTCCTAGAACCGCTTAGATGTTTCATCTTTAGTCAGGTAATCAGGATGTATGCACCTACCCCAAAATAACTTGGTTTCTCTATCACTTTGATTTTAATTCCACGTACAAAAGAGCGCGTTTGAATACTTGCTGTTCTGTAGTAGCACTTCATGTGTTTTAAGTTCACGATTTACACCGCTAAACCTAACACTAAGTGGTTGGACCCAACCAAATCCACCTGTTGTTCAGAGCAAGGTACACTTTTGACCGCTTTGTCAAGATGGACAACTACTGCATTATAGTTGGCAAACGTTTTGCTGCTGTTTCCAAAGTGAATGTGGCTATAAAGTCCAGGAATATTCTGTGCAATAAATAACCTTGTAGAGGACGGCCGTCCGATTTACCGTGATGAATAGCACCATTTGTCTAAGACCTCTGACATCTTCACGAGATATGACCAGCCGTTTCCTCGTGAAATAAAGATCCCGAGCCTGCCCACTTAAATCAGCCTAAAGTCTTGAAAGTCGCATTCAGAATGTCAAAAATAAACAAATAAGGCCTTCTCTCTTACTCACTTTGCTAAAAACACAAATAAATCGTGTACCCACATGTCAAATGAACCGAATAAATGTGACACTGAATTCTAATGTGGAAAGTTATGGGGAGGTCTCAGTTCAACACAGATCCCTCCATCAGCCATGAAAAAAATGCTGGTCGGGTTTTGGTGAACAATCTGAGTCAGGTATAATCAGTTCACTCAAATTTGGAAATTGTGAATCGTGAGCGTATGAGCGTCCGTAGCTTACGGCACTGGATAAAACAGGACTGATTGAACGGTTGGTGTGGAAACCAAGTTAAAGATGATAACAGCGGGTTAATATCTAGGAATAGGAGATTAGCCGCAATATTGACACTGATAGCGTGACAGCAGTGTCTCCGGATACATCTGTTAATTGATGCTTTGCCCCTGTGATATCCCAAACACGTTGACGTCATGTACTAGGTCAGCCTATCTTCGGGCCGCGCGTTGTCCATCCTGTGTTCACTTCCGGTTGGAGCGCAGTGTGGCAGTTAGTCATACAGCTTGCGCAACCACACACATAACTAGGCCTTTCGACTAGCTTTACGGGTTCTGATGGCGCGACCAGCTATGATGGCGTGTTTATCCACTCCCGCAGTAGCGCCTTCAGGATTGAACAGACAAACGGCACAGCAATATGTATGATGGCGTTACTTAGATTCATTAGCAAATTTTGCGCCCATGTGAAATCTGGACCAACTTAACCGTAAGTGAGTGGTGATGGAAATCAGCTTGTACGGGGTAGTGTTGTATCGAACTTCCTGGTCATCTGCGATACGTTTCATCTAAATAACAAACCACTAAACGTAAAAATCAGTTGAAATTTGAGATTCCAATTCAAAATCTGGAAATCAAGCAAAGTAAAAACGGGTAACATGAATCAGCGTATGGTTATCCAGTTTTGCAATGACCATTTCTGTTGGCATTAGTATTTTGTCGATCTGAACGCACTAGGCCTCCACAATTTTCTCCGGTGAAAGTCTTTGATGCTCAGTGGACACTTGATGGGTTGCTTTGGTGGCTGCCTAGGTCAAAATGCTGAGAGGAACAGTCAGCAGAAGGAAATCTTGGAGGTCATCAGCTTGCGAGTTACTAATGGGTAATTAGACAAATTCATTCTCGACTGACGAACGTCGTCCTACTTCGACGAGGATGGTTTTTACTTGTATGACCGGACTGCTAAAACCGCGTTAGTTATCCTAAAATCCAATGATTCGAGAATGAGAAGTTGTATCAAATTACATGTGTCTAAGCTATCCTAGAACAAAAGGAAGTAAAATATCATCTTTATGTCGTAGATGTATCAACTGGTCAGAGTGGAAACAGAATTTAGCATCCTACAAAACACTTGCCCCTAGCAGACAAATACTCGTGCACAGCATAAAATAAGTTAACAGAATTTGGAACAGATCACATTTTAAAACTGGTATCTCATTTGAAGAATTATTTTCGTGCTCTACTACTAACAGACAGACGAGCAATTTAAAATATAGTCTAATGTTACGAATGAGTGCAGAGAAAGCACGCCGGTTGATTGGCATGAGATTTGCGTTTGTCTCAGAAGTTTGTTGAATGAGGAACAACCGTGCAAATGTCAACAAAACTGCACGTGAAATAAAGGACGAAAATGCTCAAATCCTCAGGATTGACTAAGCTTAGAACATCAGATCCGAAGTACGTTCGATTATATCCAACCGCGAGGCCGGCAAATTCACATGCGGAATGGCCGTCAGATTTAGTTTGATGGTTGCAAATATCTGAGCTCTTAAACAATTAATTCAATATGAACTTTGCCTCTCCACTGTGACAGCTGCCTAGGCTTTTGCTGCTAGAAGGCTGCGTACTCAGGTAAACGTACTCTGGTAGTACTTCCATTGACTTGTTTTGTTTGTGCAAATGCTATGCGTGTTGTTCATTGCACTGAATGCATTACACTCACGAACCGTCGGCTTAAGGCTTGGAAAGTGAACCTTCTGTCCACTTGAGCGTGCTTTCAGGTGAAAAGTTTGTGTACAACAGTTATACGGACCTTTTTTGTTGACAACAACTGATGCGGTGTTTATGGTGAACTAATCCGGAATAACAATCATCCCCGGCTAACCCACATCCCATTGGATAGTAAACGTAGCTTTCCTGACTGTTTCCAAGTTTCAACTCCATAACTGTACATTTTACGGAGGTGAATGGCGTTAAGGTTAGCGTTTCGTCAATTTTGCTTTTGCGCGATTTTGATGGAGTAGAAAAAGCAATTCCAAACCTGAAAAATGTGGCGGTTTGGAATAGAAAAACCGAAAAAAACTAATATCCGCTGTTCTCCTTGCGACAGGACTCGACCATGGTCTCTTGGAGGAGAGACACAATCATATATACATGACATTTCTCTGAGACTGACTCTAAAAATTGTACTTTAGGGCCTGAGCATTGTTTATGGGCTTTGCTGTCAGGTTAGCCGTAGCTAATATTTATATACAAAGAAACTGGCAAGTCTTAAGCTCGTTTTAGATTACCCTTGTATTGTAACTTTATGTTACATAATCTGAAATTGAAAAATTTAGAAATTGCGATTACAAATGGAGTCAGGAAGTCGAAATAATGAAAAATACCATTTGTGCATCTAATCCGGTCAAAAAAGGAAGTTAAGTTAGAGTTGTGAGAACTTACGGTTACAGTCCGAACCAGAAATACACGGAATATTGGTATTCGGTTGTGCGCGTGAAAAGAGTAAGTGCGACTAAATGCAAGCGGTGAAAGTTCGTCGTTCGTCTACGGGCCTAGTTACAGTTTCTGGCGTTCAGTTTGAATCGTTGTAACTGGTAAAATAACAGTGGAGTTTAATAGGGTTTTTCATATGACTGAATGGATTCCCCGGTAAGAGTTGTCTGACAACTGGACATATTGAAACGCTACAAGCTGAGCGAAAGTGGTGCAACGAGCAAGACCTCAGCGTCAATGTAAACCCGAGGAGAAACGATTGACGGACGATCGTGCAACTAGAATTTTGTCGGGTTTGTTATCTTTCATCAGTTTGTTTGTCGTCTACCGGCTGAAGGTGTGTGTAGATACTTGCAGTGTTTTGATGAACATCAAATTATTCTCTTGAATCTGGATTGATATGAGTGAGTCATTCTCATTAATTAATCACAACACTGCATATATATGCATATATATATATATATATCGCTATGCCCGGACGAGTCGCTGACACTTGAGTTTGAAACAAAACAACGGAATGACAGTGAAAGGAAACCACTTATTCAGCGCCTAGACGTACGTGAAGACATGATATTCCTGGCCTTTCTGAACAACGATTAAATTGCGTGTACATTAGAGGTACTTGGATGTTGTTTGTTTTATATCGATGGAGACTGACGGGGCAAATCAAGTTTTGCACACACTCTAACAAACACTAAATGCCGTGGTAAAATGCATGGATTTCGTAACAAACAGGTTCGTTTATCCTCAGCGTAAAATGCATTGTCTGCCTTATAGATTTTCCCAGCAACCTGATAATCTCACTCATGCTAGCAGCGAACAGTGCAGACCCATAGCACAACTAAACGGGATGTTCTAACTAAATCCAGTATTTTTTGTGCAAAGTTTGAACAGCTTTACGTCATTTATAGTTAGGGATATCCGCAGCGGAGTAAACTTCTATGCAGGCCATGAATGTCTCAGTAAGTGCCTCGTGTATCACAGTTTTTTTAATCTTGATGAAATCTAGCTGTGTATATGGAAACCACTTTTTTGTCAACTTGTTGTGGACACGATCCTTGAGTCTTGTGACCTTCAAAAAAAATAATCAAGAAATTGATTTGACTGAGAAATTAGGTTTCGGTTATTGTATAATCGGGATGCTGCAGTGGTTTGCAATTCTTCTGGGTCGCATACATGGCACGGCGACATGATACGACCAGAGTGCCCCAGATATTCAAAATTTGTGCAGAGGAGATCACGCAAATCAATGTCAAAACCTCCACGTTCAAATAATCTCTCCTATAGTTAATGCACTCAGGTAAATTGTGTTGTAAATTGCCTGAGGACCACACACAGAACACAACACAGCGCGTTATTGTGATGGTGCTCGCGGGTATGGTCGACCGTTTTTAATACAATTGTCCTCCAATCAAAACAACTAAGCAAAAATTAGCAAAAACGGTGTGAGCAGGTTTGCTTGGTAAACCTGACGATTAGTTCGATTCCACACACATGCCGATTGCGTTCGAACGGATACCACAGTTTTTTTGACAGCTCATGGATATAGATTGTTTTCAGCAATCTGTTGGACCACTCTGAGTTACGCTCAAAACCCCAAAAGCCAAATCCCTCAAATGGAGGTTTATCTACAAATGCGGTGCTATGACTAAAGTAATAAAGTAATAACACTTTATGAACCTCAGATCGTGAGACTACGCCGGCTTCTATACACCGGTTTAGGAACTACTAATTCCTAACGGATCCCAGAGTCCAGACGGACTCAAATCCACATGTTTACAAGATAGCGAAACCACTGTTGATCTAAACAACACGTCCGATGACAAGGTCATAGAACGGTTTATGTTCACGTCAAAAAAGAAAGGTGGTATAGGCGCAAAATCGAAATAACAAACCCGGGGAATGCCGTTGTACAAAATAAGGATAGAAAAAAGAATCAGCAATGGAAGAGTCCATTTTTAAGCCCCGAAAAGCCCCGCTTCCTAGAGTAAAAAAAGTTTGAAAAAGTGCTTCCCCGATACAGAATATGCAGTTAAAAGAAGCGTTTTACTCCTTGGTCAACTTTAAACATGAAGGAGGACGTTAGAATTTTATTGAAAAATCAGTACATAGCAAGATTGTTGTTTTACCCTCAAGACGGTCGGACGATATGTAACTGAATGACGATTGACTGAGTAATTGATGGATTGACTGATCACATAAATGCGCATGGTGCACCACACATATCAGGAACTCGGTGTTCTGAAAATGGCGATTAGCAAAGATTTTCCATATTTTTACAGAGTATTATTCGTTAAAGAATAAACGTCATGGTGAGCCAAGGTTTTTGACATCCCTTGCACCTCTTGGGAGTTTGAATTCTGACGAGTTTGCAAACATCCTGGGACATTATGAGCGTAGAATGTCTTCGCCATATTTGTATGCATGTTTTCGCTACCTCTCATCTACTCGGTGAGGGCTACGCTAATCCTTCTAATAAAAATAACCAAAGTCATCTTAGTTCAACTTTGGTTGACTGCGCATCGTACTCTTCCTTGATTAAAGAATGTTGCGATATTTTGAAACCATTGAAAGGTAAGTCACGCTTTGTCACACTAGTCGCCATTCGCACGATAATAATTGATGTTTCGGTGCGTGGTGCGCTTTAGGTCATCCACTTTTCTTCATCTTCCCCGCTGCAGTTGAATTCGAGATTTTCGGGATTTTCACCCATATTTCGTTGTTTATACCCACTGAATTTGTGGCCATCTTTCATTTACCCCCAATATTCCGTTTAAAACACAATGTTTCTTACCCCCTAAGTGCCGTGGGTTTTCCCATTTTTCCACAACATGATGTGTCCACTGCTGAACTAACCCAGTTTCACCCTAGCGAACAAAAACGTCTTCCACACAGTCTCGCCTTTTGCAAACGCCGGAAACTGACCACCTTATTGAAATAGCTGGCTTTCAGTTACAAACATTGGGGCACGCATTTTGTCTTGTCCGACTTGACGTAACTCCCAAAAACGAAGAAACCGCGTTCTGGCAGAGTTTTTAGTGCAACTATACTCCTTACCTATTCCGTGACCAGTCACCATGGGTCTTCCCAATAGTAGAAGCTGAACAAGAGTAGAAAGAACTGAGAAGCACTAATGACCTTGAGGCGCATCACGTGGTCGCCTATTTATGTCAGCATTTCGTAACTCAATCCAGAGTTGGAGCTGACAACATATACACAAGTCTAATATTGTCATCTTTGCCTGTACAGCTGGGCACTGTTATCATGGCTATGATTCGGCAAAGTTGCCGCCCTATTCAGCTCCCCTAAAATATCCAAGTTCTAGGAATATTGGTAGTTCTGCGTACTTTCTACCTTTATAACGCGACTAAATAAGGATCCCTATCGATGCTATTCTTGTGGTGATAGTTACTGGCATCCTAACCTTTCCAGATGGTCTAAATAAAACGTCATCTTATGGAAGGTCGCCCTACTAGACGAAGAAATCAGACTTTTGATCGAGTTTTACCGCTTGCATTCACACAAAGGAATGCATTCCACTTCGCAAAAGTAACCCCATTAGATGAAACAGCAGTACAAGTTGAATAACTTTATCCAGCAACCCAATTGGTTTATTCAGAGGACACCTATTCTGCCGTCAGATTTTCCAAACTAATGCATGTGGGCCCATGTGCAACACATCCGAAACTTCCTGATTTGACTATTTCAATGTATCACCAAACTGGGGTTCTGCTTTGTGGCAATTTAAGCTGAATTTCCTCGGGTTTCCCATGTCTATTTTAGTTTGTCGAAAAGTGAACGGTTATTGAGAAAATTAGATAGCCCACCAATTCCACCCTCGGTCACAAAACGAGTGCTTCTGAATTAAACAGAAAGACTTCTTCAAAGGCACTGTCGCTGAGTCCCTTATTTTGGATTATGTAGCTGTACAGCATTTTACGCCGGTCTTTTCAAACGTCTTCATCAACTTAGCTCCGACGGGAGTGTCTGATAAAGTCAGACCTGGGTCATAAGGCTCACGTGTACCAGGCTACAGTTTTCTTATATGGCTGCGAGACGTGGCCTCTGCGGACAGATGATGTAGGGCCCCTTTAGGTTTTTGACCATCGGTGCTTCAGAATCGTTGCTGGTTTTGGATGACGTCGTTGGTTTAGTAACGATGTGATTAGAAAATGTGTATTTGGTGGTAAAGCAGGTACTTCAATTGCGGAAACATCCAACAGCACCAAATGCAGCGGCTCGGTTATGTGACAATCATGCCAAAACCCAGTCTAACAAGGTGAGTTTTCGTCCGTGCCTACTTTTGAATGGCGCGTTCCGCGAAGTGAAGGGTTTGAAGGATATTACAAAGAGATCACGAGATTACGATTATGGGAATCCCGAAGAACTGACACCAAACTGATACCGAGGCTGACATATTCGCTTGTGCACGGCCAAATCCACCAAACCATACTCACACGTTTGGACAGGTGGGTCAGGTAGTCTATTCCCGGCTGGTTATGTCTACCGAAGAACACTCCTATGAGCTACATCTGGGCCGTTAAACAACATGGGGGAATTGGTTTCCCAAGTCTGAGTGGGAGCATCCCGATGCAGCGGACAGCGTGTATGGAAAAGCTCCTTTCTACCCAGTGCCGAGTACTACGCAATGTCGTCAACGATTCCGCATTTGGCAAGTTTGTTCGGGAACTCAGACTTCAAATCTGAGTCCAAGGCGCATGCGTAAACATCCAGGAAGAGCTGATGTCTGCTTGGGGCGATACCCTGCACACAGCGTTGACAGTCACGGTTTGGGAGAGTTGGTCGCTTTGCCTCTGTCGAATCGACGGCATGCATTTCCAAAACGAGTGTTTCCCCGGATAATATCTCGTGGTATCCAGGTCCAATGCGTCATGTTTAGGATGAGAGTTAAAGCTCCCGGCGTGGTCAGTCATGGTGGTCAGACTGTCTACTGTCTTAGAAACTATGTCACACCGGAGAGCTTGGTGCATATTCTGCAGTCCTACTGGATCATGCATGATGCTAGACAGATGTGCCCCTCATAATCGGGTTGCAAGGGAACTCGCAAAACATCTCCGTTACCCGTCTCCGACGAGTTGAGAACACCTTCGTCAAAGTACTTCATCGAGCCCGACCTAATCGATGTTTGGGAGCGCCGAGCAACTGTAATAGACGTAAGCATAACCTCGGATAAGCGCCGGGTGACTGTGTGTAATGAGAAGAATCAGAAGTATGGTGCTGATGAACATTTCCTCGCCATAATCTCAGCCCTACGTGCAATTGGTTGTGATGTCGACTTTTTGGTCATCGATGATCAGCTCTTATCGAGGGACCTGCCTTCCTCAGTCCGCCAAGTCTGTTATTGGACTGGGACTTCCTAATATTATAGTCATTGACTTGTGTTTGCTTGCCATTGTGGGCTCTCTGCGTACTTACGACACTTTTGTGCATGGTACATGTCGTTGAGTGTACATTCTTCCCATTGAATCTCATACCAGGCCAAGTATGAAGGACACTTCGAGCCTGATGTGCGAGTCTTGACCGTGCTAGGGCTTACCGCACCTTTAATAGTATTCAGCATTGTTTGTCCTTTCTTCGGTTGTTGGTCTTTACACACGTGTTTCCATATCAAAAATTCTTACAGACATTGGGACTCATCTTATCTGACTGGAACTGTTGATGGTATGACTTCAAATGGGACGCCTCCGTCTTTTTTCATCTAATATTCTTCTGTAACCATTTCGCATCTATCGCTTACAATTTCTTTCCATGTTTGTGACCATGCTTCTCAAAAATAAAAGGTATTATGGGTGCTGTTGGCTTAGTACGCCTTCCGGGATTAAGTCCCGTGACCTCTCCCGCACTTGACTGGAGACATTCAAAGAAATGGCGCATTCAAGGAAATGGCGGCTGATCGATGTCAGTGGCTTCCATGCTGTCATTTTCTTTCCGAATTTTCTTCTTGAGCCCTTGAAAGTTTGAGCGCCTCATAATGCTTGATATGGGCCAGCACTGAGACTTGTTCCTAGCCCACTCATTTTCTCCTTTCTTCACCCTAATTATTTAAACCTGATCAGATAAAACTTATGTTTGTACGGCAGTGAACCATCAGTGGTAACAGTGATGTTCCTGTCTCTGATGATGATCATGATGTTTGCAAGTTAAGCACACGGAACCCCTTTTTGATACTGACAGCAGATGGTGCAAAAGTGATGCAGAAATAGTGATAGATGCCACCTAATTTTCGACTGGTAACTGGTAATCCGGTGCATTTCAGCCGAGTTTCCAGAACAACATTCGAACTGGTCACCCAGGTTGACGACAGAATATGACCTCTGGCTCCATACTTGGGTTACTCAAACCGGTAATTGCAAATTTGTTAGGGAGTAAACTATCAAAGTTATCGAGCACAGAATTTGGCTGTTGAACTGTTCGCCGAGCTTGGCAATTGACTTGCAAACTTTACGTCACCATACGAGGAGACATCATCACCCACCCAACTGCGCACTGATGATGTCTCCTCGTATGGTGACGTAAAGTTTGCAAGTCAATTGCCAAGCTCGGCGAACAGTTCAACAGCCAAATTCTGTGCTCGATAACTTTGATAGTTTACTCCCTAACAAATTTGGCCTTACTATAGGAACTGATTGAACCATCTGGTTTTACCATCGGATCCTTGTTAAGTATAAAATTATCCCGCCAGTGAAAGGAGGAAGGTTCGGGTAGGTTTGCTTAAATCTTGGCTCAGAAACATTTCCATCTGCTAAAAGTGATCAGAGAAACTCGGTGAAAATCCCAATCAGAAGACAACGTAGTCTGAATCCATAGAATGATTAGCGATCTAAAATTCGGCCGCGCTTCTGGTGGTTAACAGTTGTGTTATCAATTTTTGCGCATGGCTTTTCAGCGGCAGGAAAGTCAAACAGTACGACGGCGTCTACTGCGTCCTAAAACCTTACTGTTTATGATCACCAGGTGGCGAGTTCGTAGTCGGGAAAGACGTTTACGATCAACGGTGCGCCAGGGACCTAAATTACATTTGCCACCAAATCGCGTCCCGAATTGACTGGGGCACACAACTCGCACACTGAAACCCCCTGCGATGATGATTAAAGATGAAACTCCTGTGGTTGACCAGATTGTAGTTACAACTCAACTAAAAGCGTTTTTCACGAAGTCAGAATTACGGTTGGTTTGTGCACTCGAAGGCTATAAATGAAGGCCAGTCAGCATTTCAACCTAGTACTTATGAAAGTGGACAGATCATCAGGAAATGGGCGGCTGTTGATAGGCACTCAATCAAAGCAGAAGGCCTCATCTCTCATTGAAGATGCCATATTTGCAGTTACTTCACTTGCATGCTGTAATTGGGTTAAAGAAATTTTTAAAAAATTCTATCGAAAAACCATCAAAGTTACACAAAGATGCAACTTGCTGGGCAAATCAATTTAGGTTTCGAATATTATTGGATGTAATAAAAGCCCACAATGGGGGCCTAGATAACTAAAGTGGACCAACGGATATGAACGGTGGCGTGCGACATGCAATTTCATTGGGCGCCCGACTAACATGTCTACCTCTAAGATACACCTATATGCGATTGACTGGATGGGAGTTAAGAGTTGGCAATGGATACACTTGGGAGAACGCGGCATCAACATGCTTCAGCTTGTGCGCGGTAAACAGTGCTAATTTATGTTACCGGCCTCCTTAGAATATCGACTGACGAACGAATGTGAAGAGCGGGGTCGAACTATACTAACTGGAGGCATGACCAGTGCTTTCGTTTGAGGTAATCGTTCGACGGTTACATGCTTTCCAGAATGGTTTTCCAGGTTATGGATTACAGGAAGAAACTCATCGCCAATTTTCCGTGCCTACTCAAGAAATTGTTTTCTCTTTCTAATACATGTGGGAAAATGTCATATAAATGCGGAACTGTTTCCAATAGAAGCCGAGAACCCAACGTGCTGAGCCCCACCTCAAAATGCATTTCTCAAACTACTGTTGGCATTTCAAGTAGAATATCCCAGTTCACTGAACACGGAAGTTTCGCACTGTGCTTCACGTCAGAGACTAGTGTGCTTACCAGAATTAGCAGCATAACCGTGCTTGAATGATACATCACCTTAAAAGAGCCAGTTCTGGGCTTTTGCCCTACGACAAAATGCATTATTGTTGATATCTTTACGTCCTTGACTTTTCCATAAATTCAGAATGCCGTTGTTTTTTTGGATGCAGCAATTCTCAGGTTGCTAGGTTTAGCTCAGCTAATAACGCATAACGACCCCCTAGTTGAAATGAACTTCAGGCGCATGTCACTGTGCAACCCCTGTTGTTCGTTTGGTGCGTGCATGTGGTTTGAGATGATTCAGCTCGTCCTAATTATTTGCGGACCATTAAGTTTGCTTGTTTAAGCACCCCAATTACCAGTGGGTCTGACCACCTCAAAACGGGCTTACGTTCGAGGAGCCTTGGCAACATGGCGCGCCGTGAGGTGCATTCAAATTAACATTTCGAAATCACAACCAGCTGTTGTGCTGAATGCTTTTTTCAAATGACCTGGAAACATCAACAAACGGGAGATTCAGCTGGGTTCCAGGTGAGTCTCTTGCAAAACCAAAATGATCTGCAAATTAGTGTATTTCTCGAAAGCAGTCCAATTTGGGTTCAAGAAGAACATAAGGTTGATGGAAACTCGGGGACCTGACGAGCCCCAAGAAGGGCGAAACCGGTCGTGGGCTGTCGAAGAATTTTCAGCAACCCTATGAGTAGTGCATTACGTATAACCATCTATACTGTTTTCTTCAATCCCCACATTTTTTCAATAATTCAGCGACATCAGGTTTAACAGTTGTTGCTCTTCTATCGAAGAAGTGTTTGCTTCCAAACAGATTCACTCGGTAAAACTGGTACCTCCAAATATATCAGGCAGAACTGAAAAACAGTTTAAGACCTGCATATATTTTATTTACTACACAAGTCACAGACGTATATAGTTCACGTTTGTATAGTTTGGAATGTAGGAATTCGCAAAATTCGACGCCATTCGGTGGATAATACCTAAATGGAAAAGCGTCAGCGTTATTATAGGTGCCCAAACACTGTTCAATAGTTTCCATGTTGGACCAGTATGGTTTACTGTAAAATCCGAAAATGGTAGTGCAAAAAGCATCAGAATATCTGCGATTAGACTCCAAATTGGGCTTAATACATTCTGGCAACCGTTCCCATATTTGTGTCACAGAACTAAGTGAATGAACCTATATGAGCCACATGCGCAACTAGCTTGTGACCTATACAAACTCAAGTAAACAATACCGAATCGTTCTGACGCAATCTGTATGTCAAACTGATGACTCATAATAGGAAAGTCATGCGGGAAAAGCCGAAAATTTACGGTTGTCGTTTCATGCCTCATGGTGGTTTCCTGTACCAACAATACAAAATACACGAACTAATAGATGGTGTTAGTTAGTGATGTGTTTACTATGAAGAGCAATGCTCGCGAAAACTCACTTCTTGCATTGCAGTGAGCTTAAAGCCCGGAAATGTTTAAGGTAGGGCATTTTCAGATCTAAAATTGAAGAACAAATCATACAAATTGCCTAAAGGACAACATCTTACGGGAATCGAAGGTGGGATAACAATGGAAAAGAGCCAAACAAGCAACCGAGATATGGACTTGTTATGGTGACCGTGCAGGCTCGGTCAATGAAGTCAGAATGCTAGTATCTAGGCAGCGGTTGCATCAAACGAAACGGAGGATAATCGAAACTTTGGATCATTTCGTTTGATATACTCCTTGTGTAGTCACACGGTTAACCTCAGAGTTGAAAAAGAATACCGCCAGATTAGTAAGTACCATCTTAACGTAGTGTAAACTGGTGACTCATGGTAACGTTTTCTTGGGGCTGTATTGAGGAAGGTGTGGTATTACACTGTAACGTAAAAGAATTGACATACGGTATCTGTATCTCAGTGATAATCAGGCAACCGCAGTTATGACATTGTGTTCGGGTAGTAGTGTTTCGGCGTACGGTGGGTTTGCACATGTTCGTTCAGCGATTATTTTCCCTCTAGTCTACGTCGGTGCCAAAGACCTGTGCGCTGCACCATACCCGACGGAGTGTGAACCACCTGCGCCTCCTCGCTAGGCGGAGATCCTCGGTCATTTATCAGTCACCGGCAAATTTCCTCTGAACAAACAGCCCACATTGTCTCAACTGTTCCAACTCCTTTGAAATCAATTTGGGATTTGTACTTCTCCGAATGACTTCAGGGACTGTCTGCCACTCATTGAATTCGTCTATCGTTTCCAACTAAATTCTTAACTGACTTTGAAGTAGATGGTCTGGAATTAGTATCGTCAACCCGTTTAAACCGTTTGACAAGCCGGATTGCATCAGTAGTGATGGTCTGTGCCATTTCAAAGTAAATCTGTCGTCTGTATTGTGTAATTCTTAACTGTATCCCCTGGAATAAAACCAAAATGTTGTTGATTTCCTCGTGCTGCGCCGGGATGGAAAAGTGAGTAGAATCCCGATGACCATTTCCCCGACTCCAATTTGAGTGTGCCACGTACACTTTCAAATTGGTTGCCTGCACCCTTTGTGTCAGATCAAATTGATGTTGAGGTGGAACGATTAACGTTTCTTATCTGTCACCAAAAACTAACATCCGTCAAAGCGCTCAAAATGGATGTCGTTTGAAACAAGTTATTTTTGCCAGCATGGATTTCGTCTAATTCGTAGGACAAAATATTTACTTTCCCAAAACGGTGAAAAATATGGCGTGTATTCATGCGTGCGAGAAGTGTAGCAATGTTTTGCAGGTGAACTGGAATGTGCGTAGCTACCCGGTATGTATCCACGGAAATCAACTTGAGATAACACTCCAAACATTGATTTTACGTGTGTTGGAACCAACAGCAAAAGGGGAATACGAAGTCTTTCCCGGAATAGAACTTTGTGACTGGCTGGTGGGCATGCAGTGTTTGAATCAAATGCAAATTGCTTCTTAAACTATTGAAAACGTTTCAGTAAGCATAAGAAATCCAGGATACTTACGGTTCCAATTTTCTCCAGCTCTTCATCTACAAGGAGAGAAGTTTAAGTAGCACTTGATTAAAAGCAATAAGGTTCGTGTCATATCAGTAAGAAACCGCTCAACGTTTGGTGCACAGTTATCTGTGTACTGAACCGTGAGCTGACAAAGAGACCGCCAATCAGTACGGGAATAAACGGACACAATCATCGGAACAGGTGAGGAGGGTCATCTCACTAGAATGCTTCCCATACTCGTAGTTCGTAGTGCTATGATTCGTCCGTAAGAAAGCTTTTGAAATTGCTGTATCACGTGTCCCTCAGGTTAAACTTTTTAAGTCCTCACGCAGACCATTAAACATTTGAACTGAGCTGCATTTTGATACACCAGTACATCATTTTCTCCCGATAATCGTCAAATGAAACGCACACTTCGCTTTGTAACCGGGAAATATCCCGAGCCATGTTCTGACCATGTTCTGAAGCATATGATGACTGCCTGCGAGCTACGCAAATGTAATTAGTCAACTTCATTCTTCGCTGATGAAAGTCATCCTAGTTTGACAATGATGGTTTGTCCTCATAGGATTACACTGTTAGAATCGTATTAGTTACCCTGAAATACAAGGTTCTTGGAGGAGAGTTTGTATAAACTTGGCTGTCTTCAGATATCTCGGAATAAAACGGAATAGTAGATAACCATTTTTTCTGGTAGGTATTTTGGCTGGTCAGAGTAGAAACAGAATTCGACATCCTGCAAAACACTTGCCCTATCCATGAGTAATTTAAAATGTAGTCTATAGTTACGAATGAGTGAGGTGAAACTACATTGGTTGCCTGGCTGATTAGTGTGACTTGCGTTTGTGACTTGGCTGCTTATGGACGCAGGAAAAAACCGTGAATGTTTAAAATAAGGCGGATGACCTGCGCAGCGCAGAATGTGTTATTGATTGGCAGTTGAACTGAGTTGGATCCAATGGAATCAGTTTTCAGACAGCACACACACGTCAAAACTACTCCAAAGCGTAATTTGCTCGGTGCTTACAGATCACGTATTTTTTCAGTTAGTTGGTTTAAAACCAACGATCACAGGTTTTACACATGATGACAACAATCGAAATGTGTACAAAAACATTCATTCGGATAAATGCCAGTCGGTAATTAGTTCCGAAGCAGACAAACAATTTGGGCCAACATCATTTGTGAACATAAAATTGTCTTAACCTAATCGGCACTGCCTAAACAAGTGTTAGCATCCAGGAAGTCTGACTGCCTAACAAGAGCGTGAATGACAGTGTGGGTTCAGCGGATTGACCTTCGGTCAACCATTAATAATCCAAGCAGCAGACGCACAAGTGCGCTGATTGTTGTCGCCTCGCGTGCATCCGGTATTTTTGTATGTGCTCAGTCATTGTCGGGGGGGGGAGGTGAAAGTACTGTTCTTTCGGTGCAAATGTCACCACAGCTGCGGGTGAACTGACGGATGGCACAAAATGGAGTTGGCTGAAATGGGTTGACTGAAAGTGGAATCTCAGGTCCAAAGTAGACTTGCTTATTTTTTACCCATGAGGCCTGAATATTCACACGAAAAAAGGCCGCCAGTTTGCGTTTGATAGTTGCAAATAACTAATGCAATATAAACTTTTTTTCAGCTGGCTTTGCGTTTGCCACTAGAAAACCGTGTTATTAGGCAAACGTACTCTTGTAGTGCTTCTGTTGAGTTTTTCTTGTTTATATGAATGATGTGCGTGTTGTTTATCGCACTCAATGCATCGCACTCACGAACCGTTGATTTAAAGCGTGAAATATTTAGCTATTGTCCACTACAACGTGCTCTTAGGTCGAACGTTTTCGTGCAACAGTTATGCGGACGTTTTTGTTGACAACAACTGATGCGGTGTTTATGGTGAACTAATCCGGAATAACAATCATCCCCGGCTAACCCACATCCCATTGGATAGTAAACGTAGCTTTCCTGACTGTTTCCAAGTTTCAACTCCATAACTGTACTTTTTACGGAGGTGAATGGCGTTAAGGTTAGCGTTTCGCCAATTTTGCTTTTGCACGATTTTGATGGAGTAGAAATAGCAATTCCAAACTCAAAAAATGTGGCAGTTCACAAAAAGACACTTACCTCCCTTTTAATGGCTACATGGGAATGAGGTGTACATATATTGTACGTTGTTGAATTTAGTCGTAGTCACATACATAGAAATACTGGGAGAGGTAGTATAGCTATGCAGAGAATGTCGTCCATTCTGCACTATCCCTATCATGATAAATGTACACTGGCTTTTGCTGCAAATCAAGAACAAGAATGACCGCTGGTTTTTGCAGTGATAAGACTCAGTTATATTCCCCTGGATGATAGATACAGCCATATATGCGTGACTTTTCTCCGAGTTTGAGATTCACGACTTTACCTTAGAACCTGTTCATTGCCTACGAATGTTGCTGAGGGTTTGGCAGGGACAAATCCTTGTGTACAAAGAAACTGGCAAGTCTTAAGCTTTGCTTACCATAGTATTTTACCTTTATTTTACAGAATCCTTAATTGAAAAATGAGAAATTTTGATAAAAAACAAAAAAATAACATGGGAAAATTGAATAATTTTTGAAAAATTGAAAAATTTGAAATGAAAATAAGGAAAAATATCACTCATTTATTTACTCCAATCGAAAAGAGGATGGTAGAGAGAGAGGTTTGGTAAACAATCGCTGGATGACTACCCAGTCGGTCCCAAACATTGATGGTAGAGTACAGTTGTGAGAACTTACGGTTACAGTCCGAACCCAAACTACACGGAATAGCGGCGTTCGGTTTTGCACCTAAAAAACAAGTACGACTGAGTGCGTGTTGAAAGTGGTTGTTCGCATACAAGCTTATCGGCCATTTCTGGCATTCTGTTTGAATCGTTTTATTTTCAGTGGCCGAAATAGCATTTCTGATTTCCTTTTTTAAACCAAAACCACACTTGGTCGTTGAAAAACCGTGATCAGCTGTTAGACTTATCTGCATTTAACGCCGGAATGGACAAATTACAAGCAATAGCTTTATCGGAGGTTTGACCAGGGTGATTAATTACGGACAGGCCATTGCTCGTAAGCGGATCTAACTACTTCATTTCTTCTATTCTGTTAAAATAACAACGGGTTTGTCATACGACCGAATGGATTTCCCGGAAGACGTCGTCTGAAAACTGGACGCCTGCACATAATAAAACGCTACAGATGATTTGCACGGAGCTGAAAGTGGTGCATCGGTTAAGACCTCGGAGTCATTGTTAACTCGAGTAAACGCCATTGACGGACGAACGTGCAACTGGAATATTGTAGGGTTTGTTGTCTTGCACCAGTTTATTTATAGTTTATAGTTTTTATTTAGTTTTGTTTTAGTTTAGTTTAGTTTAGGTTTGTTTGCTGTTTACCGTATAGAGATGCTGAACATGCCGCCTTAAGATTTCTTGCTATCTGGTAAAGACTTCTTTGTGGCAATGGCAATCTGCATGTGACTGCAGCTCCTGGCCTGGTTGGGTCTAATAATCTTTTTTCAAAAATGTTCCAGATGACGTTCGAGCTGCTTCAGGATTTCTGAGCCTGGATGATCTTGAAGTGTCTCGATGAACATAAAAGTACTCTCTTGAATCTGGGTGGATATCAGTGGGTCATTCTCACCAAATAAGCACAATATAAGCACAATGCATATATATATATATATACATATATACTGCTACAAGTTGTTGACACTGAACGGACTTCCAAGCGTTTTCTGTACCATTTGGTTTCTTGGGAGAACACAACAATGAATGCCTTGCGCGTCGAGCATATTTGGCCTCGCACCACCTTCTTGAGATTTATCTATTGCGTTCAAGCTTCCGGTCTTTCAATGACCCACTGCCAATTCGGATGACATACTGAGCGGCACTTGAAAACCGAGCGCTATTCTTGCAGCATGAATGTACGGAAACAGCCACTCTATGGTGTGCATCGATTTGGAAATGAAAAACGTTTAAGAATTCTCGGAACTGCGTAAAATCTGCAACATTTTTCAAAATGGGGCAATGCTGGTGCCAAAATTGTGGTGAAACGCTCGCCAGAAATAATTAAAATGGTAGCCATGAGGCGAAAGTCCAAGGAAGATCTTTTTCAGTGGGACCGTACCTCACACTTATTTTGCATGTTACTTTTTTCGTCAATAGATTGCATTATTATTCATGTGGAATTCGCGTTCTGTTGTCAGCGGGTCCGTCACCTGCCTACAAAACACCAGGCAGTTATTTTATAAGAAAAACATGAATCATCCACGGTTTACGTTCTGCAGTAAGTTTTGCACTACACACAGGTTTGGAGTGAAGCCTGAGACTACATTTTACATTAAAGAAGTTCTTATGTTTTATTCGGACCAACTTACTAGGACACTCTCCCCATTCGGCCAAGCACTTTACTGCAGATCAGAACAGAGAATTCGCTTTTAGTAAATGTTTCTGTAGAAAATTAAAACCTTGTTATGAAGGTCGAGCTAATTCCCCCAAAATTCATCCCTTCAAAAAGTTCATAAACGGTACAAATGATAGGTAGCGCAAAAAGAGTTAAACGGTCAAAAATGAGTTGAACGTGCGAAGTTGAATTAACACATTTAGACAGTTTTATTTTGTGACAAGCTTTCATTAAATGGTAGGCCAGTTCAAATTCGTTTGACAAGTGATGTTGAACATTTCTCTTCAAATGTTTTGAAGCTTCAATATCCAATCAATCTGTAGGCCTATTCACTATTTTACTATTGAATTTTTACTTTGAACTTGATCGTCCAAATTTTCCCGCCACATACGCCAATTCGTCCCTTTTATGTATTGGATTTACGAACTGTTCCACATGTAGGGAACCCAGTATCCTAACTGTATGGAAGTCTGCCTATCAAAAACAGTAAGAGTGTGTTGATTTTATCAAAATATTCAATGTTCGCTAAGATTCTCACCCTTGGAAATGGTATGCAGTCCCCTCTGGTCAATGGCACATATTGTGACTTGGGATAAGTGTAACTTAACCGGAAACCACACAGAGGGATGTTTGTTTGAAGAGGCCTTTCTTGCAAGTTGTGAAACTCCTACCGACTACCGTCCGTATGCCACCGCTTACTGAATTTTGCAAATGATATTCATATTTTCTTTCTCCACCATTTGCTCAATATTGGTCATTCTCCACCTACGTCAGCTCCCCAGCATTAAATCGAGTCATGTTAGTTCATGCACTTTTTGCGTTTGAATGTAGGACACGTGGAAATTTGTCCCAGGTTTATCATTTTTAATGTGACATTGTTTAACGGCCCCGATGTGAAATCGCAAACATCTTTTGATTCGAAGGGAATGAATTTTTGGCTA
The DNA here is from genome assembly GCA_003604175.2 of Clonorchis sinensis. Lineage (NCBI taxonomy): Eukaryota > Metazoa > Platyhelminthes > Trematoda > Opisthorchiida > Opisthorchiidae > Clonorchis > Clonorchis sinensis. The sequence goes on from CM030370.1 coordinate 8,907,859, forward strand.
AATTGAACTGGGCGTCGTGAATCAACCAATGTACTTGGTCTAAGGGATAACTGACGGAAAGCCCACAGGGTCCCACTCTAGTCGGAAACTTGACAGATGTTAGCGTGACTTGTTCTAACAGTAATGATCTACATAAGCGCACACAAATGAGTGGCATGAAAGAGCCAACGAACGCATTTTCCTGAAGAGTGTGAAACGGTGAAAACTAAACAAGACAGATAAATTGAGTAATCAGAGAAGACCAGATTGACCAATTGTATTCGTCTGCTAGCCAGACAGGGAATCAATATTTCAAAATGAAAATTTTAAAGCAAGAATGGTTCTAGATCCCTCTTGCTTGCCATAACAAAACCAAAACCCATTAGCTCAAAAGAAATAATTTACGGTATAATCGTTCAGGTGCAACATACTATCGATGTTTAGCTGCCGCGCTACACAAAGGAAGTACGAGGGCATAGATGCTGGCAGGCAGCTCATGCCTGAAAAGGAGGTGTCAGGATGCAGGGGTTGGTTTCGAACCAAGGACCTTCCGGGCAGTAGGATCGAGCCTTAACCAGCGACCCATCACGAGCTCAGCATTTATTTACTAAAATGTTTTATTTGACCCAACAGTCAGTCTTCCATATATGACCTATATAGGTTAAGTACCACTTACTAATGAATAACGCTACCGCTCTCTCCTGTAATGCTCTTAGGTTTGTTTTTGTTTATTCTGTTTTTGAAAATTGCTAATACTAGTCTTAAGCCGAAGGTGGACTGCAATTATTATCCATTGCGAAGTGTGTCCAGTCATACTAATACAGCTGAAAAATGTTCGGGGAACTTAGATTTTGGACTTTACCAAAAATTAGCTAAAGTTCTCAGCCAAACGGGTTTCGTTGTGACTCGCTAAGCCGCCTTACTGGCAGTGTTCTCTGCCTGAAGTTTGATCCCGACGTGTCAGAAACAGCAGCAGCATCCACCCGGAGGATCATTTAAGCTGAAGGACGCATAATTGTGGAAATTGCTTTTAATAAACAAAACAAAACAAAAGTATATTACGACGGTCAAAAATGGAACTGACTGGAACTGACTGTATTTCAGGCAGAAATAGTTTGCTTACGAACACATCTGGAAACTCGACCGTCTTCATTTCCAATTGAAGAACAGATTCCCAGATTGGCTAAAATTAAAATTATGAGTTTTAACATATCCGTATGCAAAAATATTTTTAGTTTTTGGAGAACGGGAAGAACTTACTCTGTCCAGACAAAAGTACTAAAATGAACAGCATTCTTAGCATCGCTCGGGGTCTGGGCAACACGATAAGTATCATTTACAGAGAACTACGCCCTGCTGCGCTCATATAATCTTGGTGACCAAGCTTAATCAATATTTAAAATTGGCCTTGACGAAAAAGCCAATCACAGGTCGAAGAGGGGTGGGGATGCACAATGCTGTTATTTTACTTACTGACAAGTAGTGTATGCAGGACGAAAAATGCATCGCAACAGTTTTGCTGATTGCCGCGGACGCCGTTCGCTATACTCATTCAGGAGATCTATTCGGTCTGAAAGTGTTGCGGACGCATACAGAAATGACAGCACCACTTGAATTGTAAACTCAGATTCCAAATCCTGTGACAAACAATAGAATATTCAGTACAGCGAGCCACACGAGCCACACCGCGGTTTAATAGCACCGCTGCATAACCTTGAAACGTCATAATATGTTCTCTTACTTGATGAGTTTGTATAATGATTAACCTCCCGAACCACAGTAATATCACTCTCAATTCTTTTTCAAACGATGCTAGAGACATTTGTTTCCAACGGTGATTTGATTCCGCTGAGGACGCTGATGAAACTTTCAATGACAAAAGCGAATAAAGATTAGTGGACTACACTCATTTGCAAAAAAATTTGGTTTTCAAAACATCACAAGCGACAGATTCAGCTGGGACTCAGGTAAGTCTCTCGCAAAAAACCAAATTTGTTTGCAGATGAGTGCATTTTGTTCATTTCGTGCAATTTCGTATCAAGTAGAACATAAGGTTGACGAAAAGTTGAGGACCGCTCCTACCTGATGAGCCCCTAAAAGGACACAACTAGTCGTGGGCCGTGAAAGAATTTTCAGCAGCAGTATGAATAGTGCATTACGTCTGTACGAATAAAGGTTATTAGATGTTACTCGGAGAAAAACATCGCTCGCTTCGCTGACTTTGAAATGACACTCGAAATGCCGCATAAAAATTTGCTGCCAAGCTTGATATGAAATCCTAAAGCCTCTTTTGAAGATGGGCTAAAAGTTTCGAAGGGTGAAACTCAGAGTACAGTTTTAACGACTATCCGAGCAGAAAGAGGAAACGAATCGCCAGACTGGGAGGTCATCCCATCTGAATTGATAATCTACAAACACTTTTATCATCAAGGTGCAGTGGCGAGTGTACACTGACCCTGGTTGGTGTGCGCAAAATAATCTCAATGTAAAGACAAAAAATGCTGGATTGAGAGCACTAATTATGTCTTCCCAAATATCGGATGGCTGATTGGCTAGTTGTTGACATATTTACCGAACCTGGCATTTGGCTTGCAAAGGTTTTTAGTCATCGTTCGAGGACATCATCTCAAATGGTGAAGAAAAGTTTGCAAGCCAACTGCCAAAATTGAGGAACCACTACCAAAGCGCAGTGGCAATGGACTCGAGTTTCGCTCCAACCAAGCCACGTTAGCACGTTAGCGATTCATGCCGCGCGTTACACAGCGTAACGGGTCATGACATCCTGACATTTGACATGAAGTGAGTGTGTCATCATATGTACACCAGCAAGCATCGGACCCACCTGGATCGTCCCGTCTGATCAGGTGAGCGTGCTCACGCTTCAACCCGACCTATCAATAACTGTACTGGCTCTCTCTCTCTCTCTATCGACTGAACCTAAATCAGTACTTCCCATTCAGGCTGCGCCATGGACACTTCTAACATGCTGGATGACTTCGGATCGTCTGTAGTAGATCGTTGTGGGACCGATAGGATTCACGCACATTTTATGCGACTAACCACATCGAGAGAAACTTTTTTCAAAAATGAGCCCTCTCCTAGTTGTCCCCTATTTGAAATAGCTAGAAGAAGTCAGAACATCTGAAACATCAAAAATTTACAAACGCATTTTCGCTAACATCTCTTCACACAAACACCTGCGTTTGGATTAATAGTAGGCAGAGTTGACAGTTTTAAGGTTTATCTACATGCGTATCACTACATCGGACAGGAAATTGTAAGGATTCGGGTTCAGTGTATCCGCTTCTCAGAAGTCAGCCGTTTTTAGGATTTTCTGGACGACAGTTGGCCTACTGTACTGCAGTCACATTATGCTGTTGCCTAGATCTGTATCCAAGTAAGTATGATCCATTCTGTCCTACGAAGAATTAGTGCGAATGTTACGTCGTCTTCTGAGTAGACAGTCCTTGCAAATGAGTGTGGCTTAGAACCTCACTATGTGGAATTACAGGTAATTGGTACAAAATTTAGCAGCCTGAATTCTCGCCCATTTAAGCTGCAGCATTTCAACTGTGGTCGCACGAATGAACAAGCAGCAAACCGCAAAGCACACATAACAACGCTGTCGCAAACGAGACAAGTGTATGCACATCAAAGCAGCTGCTGAATGAATGAATCTGGTGTTCACACTGTCCACATTCCTGTTGATTCACCGCGATGTCGCTTGAACTTTATGACTTCGGCTTAACGATTCATCCGTAACTCCAAGAAAAAACAATACGGAGTGTGATTGACTCAAAAAGTATGTCGTATTTATCCACATACACATATGCAAGACTAAGCAACACAAATGAAATGATTAAAACTGCGGTTATAGAAAACGATGCAGTTCGATAAGACTCGACCTTTCTGGGTTTTGAATAACCGGTACATTCCTTTGTCACCGGAATGCGTAAACAGAGGAGTGGACAAAGGTGTTCGGGTAGGACACCACCAGCATGAGAGAGAAACAAATTAAGTGTACTGTTGAAAAGAACCACAGATTTGTTGGTACTATGAGGAGGTTCCAGTGAGGGACGTCCAATAAACACTTTGTCCTGGAAGTGAAGTGAAGTGAAGTCAATCCATGCAGAAAAGCTGAGAAGCACCCTATAGCTGTTTAATTCTCATTGTGGTTCATGAGCAATGCGCATCTCAGCTTTCTCCAACAAGATTGCAACCCCTAACATCGACTAGCGGTTGCAGACTAGACAGTTCAACCATGAGTAGCTAATCGGCAGATATGATCACCTGGTGACAGACTCTCCGAGTGACGGTGAATATTGATTTGGCCGAAAGTTGACTAAAATTCACCAGAAGCAGTCACTCAAGGAGCCAGTCAACATGTGACCACGTGGTGAGAATCGAGTGAATGTGAGATGATTGACGTCATATCATGTCCAAATATGATTTTGGTTTTTGCGGTTTACTCCTCAGCTGCTAGTCGGGAGGCTGCGGGCTCGATTATTTCAGGATTTTCGTGAGACGCACTGCACGGTTTTGTGTTTCATGTTATCTTCCGGAAGACAGATTCAAAATTTAGCATTTGTTCGCACGGTGGCCGTCTGATTTGCTGTTGTCTTGAACTCAGACGTGATTCCTCCTTCACGTCGGTTCAGTTTGTATGGCGTGGCTTTCACGTAGTCCTTAGAACTGACGGTTCTTCTGACCAGCAAATCCACGGGTGATTGAGCATTGCAAAATTTAAGCCAAAACAACGGTAACGATTTCACAAACGTTCATCAAACAAGAATGTTCCATGATGATTCACAAGGATGAGTGCATATTGAATGGATGCAATGCGTAGATGAAATGCAAGCCAACCCTTCTATTCAAGATTTCGGCAACCACAATAGCCGACAAGCGCCATCAATTGACACTCGTCACTGACCGATTGTAATAAACTGAAGAGGACCTCCTGATTGGTGCCCCGTCTGCCTTATAACCTGGCCAACTTGGTGACCTGTTTACTTGGCCTGATGAAGCTTTTGTGTCAAAAGCGAAACGTTGCCCAAATGGAAAAACTACCGATTGTTTACCAAGCTCTTCTGAAACGAAATGCAACCCAGTTTTCCAGTCGGTCCTCAAGAGCAGTCACTAGATGGTTGAGTTAATGCCAGTGCTTTAACGTTGTCTTCTGGCAACAGGGTGATGGCTGCTGTAACCCGACTGAATTCAACATTGCTTTTACAAGTGCTTCTTCGTGGATGTCTTGTGAACTAAACATTTTCACCTAATAAATCACCCTGAACGATTTGAGATGACTGCTGTGCTTGTTTATGGCTGCAACCACACTGGTCACATGTACTTACATAGGAGGTTAACCGTTTCAGTTTGCGGGAAGTTAGTATACAGTGAAATCACGTCTAACATCTGAAGGAGTCTTTCAGTTCTAGGTCCTTTATTTACCCACCGAATTGAAATGCATCTCGCAAACTGTATTGACACATTTGCGTCGTATTAGTTCAAGCATTTGGACTTGCCACTGCGCAATTTTGTGATAAGGCGAGTTGTGCATCTCTAGGATCGGTCTCCGTGGACAGCTGGGTTTATGGATTTTCGGAAAGCCGTATAGGCGAGGCGTTGTAGACCCAGTGGGTTTGACTTTCTCATAGGTTGTCTGAGAGATCAAACCGTTTTCATTATGTTGTCCCAGGCATGTTACCAGTTGTTACTCTATCATGAACATTTTAACTTTGTCGTTGATTGTCTGACTGAACTTGGTTGGTGTCCACCAGAATATCCGTCATTTGGCGTATAGGATCATTTCTGTTCATCACGACCACTCCGGTCCCTTTGTCGGGGCGGCTGATGATGTGGCAATCTCTAGCACGTAGCCCTTTCAATGAATCCGTCGGTTTCTTTGTTACCAAGTATTGACGGTTGACAGTATAACGCGTATATTGATAACAGCAACTTACTAAGTCCGACTTGAAATGTTATAGTTTGTTTGGACTAATTGTCGAAGTTAATCATAGAGGCTTTCAAATTGTGTCTTGATATCACGGTGACTATCGTTGTGGCGAGGGATACAGAATTGGGGCCCTAGCGACAAAGCTTGGATCAGAGTGAAGTCAAGGGATACAGTGGACAAATTATGCCCATACCTTTCGGGGTTTGTTGGAAAACGAGACTGCAGATTGTAGTCGTCGAGGCTTGTATTCAAAAAAGTTCGTTTATTAGCCAATTCTTCTTCCGAAATTTTAATTAAGTACTGTGTAAACTCCGTACGTTCGTCGTTTGTTAGGCTATCAACATGTTTGTCCCTGGCTGATTAGTCTTCGTAGCTCTGCTGCTTGGGCACCGTAGATGTCTAAAGGACTCCGGGTATGTCGTCTCAGCAAGATCCTTCTCAAGAAGTTCAAATACTTTTTTGGCTATTGGTTACAATCTATGCATTCCGCGAGGAAGTCCAAACACGGGTTTGTCACTGCAAGTCTGGTGCTAAAATCTAAAATAACGCTTCAGCTATCTGAGCAGCCCGGGTTCTTTGCCAGTAAGTAATATTCCGAAAATTCCTATTTAGAATAGGAAAACAGATTAGTTGGAAGAGAACTCGTTTACATTAGACTCCCGTTTAAGGGAGATATACCGACCGAACTACTGAACAAAAAACTTTTTACCAGTTTGAACGAAGTATTCCCGGCTGCAGCATTCCGAACCTGGTTCACAAACAATCGTCTGTGCTCTTTTAATCTCAAAGATGGAGTGGCTGTCCACACCCAAATTATGTTAGTATACTCAGTCTGTTGCTTCTGTGCAGCGGAATACATCGGACACACGACTGAGTAACTCGGCCAAAGAACGAAGGAACACAATCTACCCTGGTTAGCTTCTGGAACTGGGAGGACGATAACCAGCTCGGTAGTACAACATCCAGCAGACATGGCACACAACGTGATACCCAGCCGAAGTTTCCGCGCTGTTTACAAGCCGCAGGATAATAGCAGTGGACGAAGCTATCGCCATACGATATCGCAACCCGATTCTTTGTGGACAAAAACGCTTCGTTTGTGTGCTGTACTTGCCACGGTTCAACTCACCCGTCACACACACACGCCGTGCACTACCCGCGCTGATAAGCTCAAGTCACCCTATTAGTGACCTGAACTGGTTGTTCTTTGATAGGTAGCCAGTGTCTTCCCTCACTCGATTTCCTGTTCATGTACTGTTCTCTGGACCTTTGCAATTGTATGACTTGAAAAGACCTTGCCAAAAACATGTTCGTCAACCAATCTGTTTTTAGTCTAACTGGGAATTTTTCGAAATATTAAGCACGAAATTCCCAAGGGCTTGGATGTAATCCGGGATTTCAAAAACCGAGCACACCATTTTTGACATAAGTAATCTTTCTTATTACGAAGCTAACAGGTAATTTAAGGAAAAGTTTGAGCGACCCAGAAAGCCGTTGTGCGCACGCTTTCAGAATTATTGAGCTCATGATCAACTGCCATTAATAAAACTCAACTCAAACGTTGCACCGCTTGTTTGAAACGGCTGGTCGTATTTGGGATTATGTCCGCATCTTTACGTAAAAAGTTGAAACAACCGCTTTTGCAACGCTGATTCAATATCTAATCATTCTTCCTTGGTAGCATATAGAGACAAAGGGGTGCAGAGACAATCTGCTCTATTTTTAATTGAAATTTTTGAAATAAATTGGGCACTCTGTTTTGCAACAATCGACTGAATAGTCATTTCCTAGTCAATCTTGTGACAATATTTTATCATTCGTCTTTCTACCGTACCATATTATTGACGTTTTTAACTTGTTATATTCCGCTCACAGAGTTGTTGTGTAGAATGGGGCTAGTTCATTGAGGAATCAGACGGAACAGTAACTTGGTCTGGTTTGTACACGATGTTCCATAACACCAATGAGATCAATACCAAGCCAAATCGTATTGGGTGTTTTTCGGAAAGTAGCGACGAGACTGGCATTTGCGGCACCGTTGAGGTAGAACTAAAGTGTCTGATCGGGAGCGGATACCCACGACGTTCGTACACAAACCTTTAGGGCATTCTGTTGACACAAATCCCAGCACCAATGTTTTGGTTCCTAAATGTGTATATATTTATAGGCGACGAGGATTATGAAACTGTTATACGTCACCTAATGGTTACACGTGAAACCAGGTTGTGCGGGTCTGTTAGATATGCATTGGACAATTAGACTGCAAATTCGTGATCCGCAGCCTCCTGACTAGCAGCTGAGGAGTAAACCGTCCGACCGCGAAAGACAGTGTGATCAAATCACATTTGGACATGATATGACGTCAATCATCTCACATTCACTCGATTCTCACCACGTGGTCACATGTTGACTGGCTCCTTGAGTGACTGCTTCTGGTGAATTTTAGTCAACTTTCGGCCAAATCAATATTCACCGTCACTCGGAGAGTCTGTCACCAGGTGATCATATCTGCCGATTAGCTACTCATGGTTGAACTGTCTAGTCTGCAACCGCTAGTCGATGTTAGGGGTTGCAATCTTGTTGGAGAAAGCTGAGATGCGCATTGCTCATGAACCACAATGAGAATTAAACAGCTATAGGGTGCTTCTCAGCTTTTCTGCATGGATTGACTTCACTTCACTTCACTTCCAGGACAAAGTGTTTATTGGACGTCCCTCACTGGAACCTCCTCATAGTACCAACAAATCTGTGGTTCTTTTCAACAGTACACTTAATTTGTTTCTCTCTCATGCTGGTGGTGTCCTACCCGAACACCTTTGTCCACTCCTCTGTTTACGCATTCCGGTGACAAAGGAATGTACCGGTTATTCGAAACCCAGTGAGGGTGAGTCTTATCGGACTGCGTCGTTTTCTATAACCGCAGTTTTAATCATTTCATTTGTGTTGCTTAGTCTTGCATAGTTTTCGTTTTGTTGGATTGCTGTATGTGGATAAATACAACCTACTTTTTGAGTCAATCACACTCCGTATTGTTTTTTCTTGGAGTTACGGATGAATCGTTAAGCCGAAGTCATAAAGTTCAAGCGACATCGCGGTGAATCAACAGGAATGTGGACAGTGTGAACACCAGATTCATTCATTCAGCAGCTGCTTTGATGTGCATACACTTGTCTCGTTTGCGACAGCGTTGTTATGTGTGCTTTGCGGTTTGCTGCTTGTTCATTCGTGCGACCACAGTTGAAATGCTGCAGCTTAAATGGGCGAGAATTCAGGCTGCTAAATTTTGTACCAATTACCTGTAATTCCACATAGTGAGGTTCTAAGCCACACTCATTTGCAAGGACTGTCTACTCAGAGGACGACATATTGTCATGTTCACACTAATTCTCCGTAGGACAGGGTAAAGCACAATGGAGAACCTGCGTGTTTATTGAACGGATTTTTTCTTATAGTTGATTGATTTTCTTGTACTTATATTGCGAGCAGTTGCTTGAAAATATTTAATTGTGGAGCCCGGATTTTGGGTGTTTTGCTTTTGATGTGGAACTTCCGTATATCTCTGACGTGTTTTCTGCAGGTATTAGGAGAGGAAATAAATTTTTTGCCTGGGCAATTAAATTTTTGTTATCCGTGACCTTGGGCACATCAATTTGCATTCATTCGATATTGCAGTCTCATGGTTAATATCAACATGGCAGTTTCTTATTTGCTGGTGTCAAGCAAACTTCTGGATTTGTCTGTTTTTCAATGAACCGAGCATACTTTCGATGAATCACCTACAAAATCAAACGAATGATTCTTCGGTTAATAAAACTTCACCCCCATGAGACCTCTGCGCGACTGAACGATACTTTAGGGCAAGAACGTGATTTCTTGTTAGTTAGTCACACAAATCTTGACTTTATCATAAAGCCCTTAAACGGGCAATGCCCACGTGGTGGAGGTTCGGGTATTTTGTAATCAATTGACGTAAACGAATTATGTGGGTTATTTGACAACAATATTAATCCATTTCCTTCGTAACTTTAAAAATCGAAACTGACAACCGCCTCGATAAGGGGTGCAGGAAATTTTACTATTTCAATAAGAGCTTTAGAGGGGTAATTCAATGAAAACAGATGTGTCCCGCCTTGTCTCCAAGGTATACGCAACTTACTGTCTCTCAAAAATTGAAATACCGCGCAAATTAGCTGGTATTGACGTTCTTCACAGATTAATTTCATTCAATTTTGGCTGCCTTCCGAGATTGAGCAGGATGCGACGAACCATGGTAACACTGCAGGTCGAAATAGAGATTTCAGGCCAGTTTAACAGTTCTGAGGGACAGAGATTTTGGCTGTTGTATACGACAAGTCCACTTAAGATGTGAGACTTGTGGTATTTGGTAAATATGAGAATAAATGATACCAACCTCGCGATCCTTCCATCGTTGGCACTTTACTACTAGTAAAATGGTGAAGTAGTTAAGCGGATAAGTTCTCAAACTACGACACAATTCGCACATGTTTTGTCAGTGTACTGAGTTTTCTGTTATCTTTCTGCCCACATTTTCACCGAGTGAACTCAAAGTCTGCTGAAATAATCTCCTTTAAACTCGCTCAACTGGCCTTCCCATGTGGGTTTCGGTTATTCGACTCTGACTTTGGGGTGATTCTCTTTCGAACACCCGATTTGAGGTTACAGCTAAATGCTTGTGCATCAGCAAAAAACTCGAGTATGAATCATTGTGGAGGTCACTTTAAGCAGCTGTGGCTCATCGGGGAACGTAAACTTGAAAGCACTTGCTTCTGAAGAGACAGAAGGGATGCAGGATCGATCCCGGAGACGGGTGAAAGCGGTCGTGAGCTGTCGATGAGTCTTCAGCGACCTTGTTATTGGTTTCACCAAACAACTATAACAAGTTTCGGTAAGTGGAAATAACTCTTCCTTTCGGAGGCGGTAATTTGTTATTCAGAGGTATCCAATATCGCCTTGCCTTTATTGCCTTAGTTTGACGAGTTCCTCGGATTCGGCAAAAACTTCACTGGAGTAATTATTGAGGAGTTTGTTGGTGAACTAGCATGACTTGAGTGACTTTGGTGTTTGGCCCATGGGATTAATCTAGGCATTCCAAACACTAAACACAACAATTTTTGTCCGCATAAGTCCGTAGGTGTATAGCAAAACGTGGAAACGAGAAACACATTACACAGAGCTACAAGTCGCGAGGTTCCGTGATTTTTGTTAGGACTGATTTTGCTCGGTCTCGTCAAGTACACGCTAGATAAAAAAAGCGATGCACAAGAACAACCTACAGGTTCACGTTCACTGATAATAAAGATAGTATTCTATTTTAGCAAACACGAGCGCTACCGTGTCATATGGAACCAAAAAGAACACAGCTCAAATTTGCGGGGTTCATTAGCAGTCACCTCGGCTGTAAACGTAAAGCATCCGTTAGTGCGACTTCGAGAGATTACAGGCAAACTAGATGCCGTGTATGTAGTGCTCTGGGTCACAAAGTAGAGAAGGCTACAGATTCATGTCACATACTGGTGGTTCTTTTTTGATGTACTCTTTGAAGTGGAATAGAGTCATTTTTAACAAGTATATAAAACTCAAGATATGGAAGTTTCTTGCTTGACACAAAAACACATTTTACCACGAAAAAATGAAGATCTTAGTGTTTATAGTTCATAAGGGAGGAATTTTTTTTTACCTAGAATTACCACCACACAGTATGTTTATTTACCAGTTAGATTTTATCTTAGCTCGTTATATCAAAAATGTTTGAGATACCTTCATTCGAGCGTATGTGTAAAGTTGGTTGAAGGTGAATTGTTTGGCATCCTCACTGTGAAATCCAAATTCCTCAAATTCAAACTCATTCCTATTAAGTAATACGTTGTGAACAGACTACTGATCGCATTGACTTGTGTCTCTAAACCCAATTACACGCATTTATCCCGGGAGCCGAAATATAGAGTTTTAACATTTTAAATTCTTAAGTGGCTTGATTATCCAAAGCAAACGTGAGTTCATGATAAAATCTGCTCAAAGCAAACTCGGCGCATGTATATATGTAATGCACTGCCCATAAGTTAGCTTAAAATTCTTCGACTGCCGACGACCGGTTTCACCCTTCTTGGGGCTCATCAGGTCCCCGAGTTTCCATCAACCTTGTGTTCTACTTGAACCCGAATTAGACTGGTTTCGAGAAAAACACTCATTTGCAAACCAATTCGGTTTTGCGAGAGACTCATCTGGAACCCAGCTGAATCCCCCGTTTGTGGTGTTTCCGGGCAACTGAATGTGGTGCACCAGGCCGCCTCATGTTTCAGGTGGTACGATAATCGAGACGTCACGGTGCTTGTATATACGTAATGCACTACTCATAAGGTTGCTAAAAATTGTTCAACAGCCCAAGACCGGTTTCGCCCTTCTTTGGGCTCATCAGGTTGGCGCCGTTCCTGATTTTCCGTCAACCTTATGTTCTACGTGAAACGAAATTGCCCTAACTAAGCAAAACATTATAAACGAGAGGCTCAGCTGGGGTTCCAGGTGAGTCTCCCGCAAAACCAAATTCGTTTGCAAACGAGTGTTGGTAATGTGTCGAAATATTGGTAGCTCGGATGAGTTTATTGGTTTTTGATCAGGTGGCTGTTGACCTGTTCGCCAAGCTCGACAACTGATTTGCAAATGTTTCGTCAGAATCAATATATTTTACTTATGCCATTCGAAAAGTGCACCATAGAGATTGCTTCCTTCAAAGATAATGAATTTTCGTTCTCTCTCCCGAAATGCTGATGAAATGTTTTGAGTCAGGCAGGCCAGAAGAAGAGTTACTATTCATGCCTCAATTATTGTGCCTCATAAAACTGCTACTACTGTCAAGCCACAAGCTGGGACCAAACAAATAGGCCTGGATCAATTACATTGAATGGGCCATTGATCAGAATCACTTACGTGTACTACACGACTGTCCAGCGGTCAGTTTTGTCGGGTGATCCTGGAACGGACTTACTTTTCTATGTCTGGGCACTGACATATCAATGGAATCAGCCTCGAATGCGCTTCTGCAGTACAATTCTGCCACCTAAGCGAAGGCTCGAAAAGTCAAACTTGGTACCAGCAAAAGTTAAAATAGTCCACCTTTCATGCGAAAGAACATAGGAGAACATTTCATAAGTGATGTAATTTCCCCACTTGTTCGAAGCGGTTAACAATAGCTAATTTCTGATTCAAGTTAATCTCTGATATGATTATGACAGTCAGAGCAAAAGGATTTAGAATGGCTTTTCGGTAGTTTCCAAAGATACGATCACGAAAGCCGGTCCAAATATCATGCATCACTTCCGAAAAAATTGGTATGCTTGACCCGGGGCATGGTCACTGTTACCGTTAACTCATGAAAAACGGTGAATGATGAGCTTGGAATGAATTCTTGTCTTCACGTTACCTTTGTCCTGCAAATACCATGTATTTGTACTTGTATTCTAGTATACCACTAACAGAGTCACCATGTGGGTATAGAATGAAAACAAAGCTAATTTGGGATTTTGCGGACCTGCTAATTCTCTCTACACTCCAGCTAACCAGAGTAACGTATTGGTGGGAACACTAACCACGGTTCTCATTTTCCCCAATACATTTTCTGAAAGCAAATTGCCTTATATGACACTTAGAGATATCTTGAATCGTTGGCTATGCTGCGATTCATTAGGAAAATTGCAGGCGTCACCGACGCAATCCAACTACGTAATGCCCATGTTTACTAGTGATCACTGAAATGGGACTCACTTGATTCGCAATAAGAAAATATATTCAGTAAACTTATATCCGTATTGAGCACATCTGTCATAGCTATCGATCGCAGTTCCTATTGTGTTTAGTACAGGTACGATAAGGTAGGTTTGGAAGACGACCGCGTGAATATGGCTGTAGAAATTAGTTATTCATTCGTTGCAGTCACCTCAGTTTTCTATATCAATTCTTTATCACCTTACTAGTTAGCATATCTAAAACGCTCTAACAGATCGAATGTCAAACAACTTATCGATCCAAGGGGACGACCCGGCGTTACGGATTGCACCACTGAATCGCATCCGTTTTGGGGGGACTAGATCAAAAAATGTAAACTTACCCGAAGAATTTCGATGAGAAGTTGTGTATTTTCTGACTTCAGCAAACATTCCAGCGATGCACCACGGTACTTCTGTTGCTCCTGGAGAAACCTTCGGACTCAGAATGGAGTATGAGAGAAATTCGCCCAATGACGCAGTGGTACAGATACATTCTTCCGCTCAAAAGTGATGTAACCAGTAACGACAGCAAATAGCCCCCATTCACGCCAAATGTTGTTTCTAATAACCAACATAACTAGTTCATTTGTACCGCACAATATTAAAAGTGGATATTCTGTTTGTCGTTCTAAACCCGTCCATCCTCATAACAGTTTTTGAGTTTAGGGAGCCAGAGACGAGAAGTTACAAAAGCAGGCGGTGGAAGAGACAAATTTGATAACCGGAGATTGCTCAAATCGGCCGATTTGCACCTACTTATTTCACAATTACTTCGGAGCAACGTGGGGTGACGTAAGTTAATTCGCTTTTGTGCACAATGGCATCCCGCGTTACTGAAGGGAAAAACAGGGACATAAGAGCCACCACCGCTAACTAAGTTTCGCTACATCTGAACACAACTTGAACTTATTAATTGCGACACTTCACGCCTAATGAATACTTTAGAAATTCAGTGATATTCAGCTCCGAATCGGTATTAACCGCATCAACACAAAAGGAACTAATCTCCGAGTTTCCGTCAAATTTGTCTTCCACTTGAACCCAAATTGGACTGTGTCCGAGAAATTCACTCATTTGCAAATCAATTTGGCTTCGCGAGAGACTCACCTGGAACCCTGGGAGTGCGCCTACCTGATGAGCCCCAAGAAGGGCGAAACCGGGCGTGGGCTGTCGAAGAATTTTCAGCAACCTTATGAGTAGTGAATTACGTATATACATGTATCGCGACATCTCGAATATCGTAGCAACTGGAACATGAGGCGGTCTGGTGCAGCACATTCAGTTGCCTGGAAACATCACAAACGGGAGATTCAGCTGGGTTCCAGATGAGTCTCTCGCAAAACCAAATTGATTTGCAAATGAGTATATTTCTCGGAATCAGTCCAATTCGGGTTCAAGTAGAACATAAGGTTGACGGAAACTCGGGGACTGCGCCTACCTGATGAGCCCCAAGAAGGGCGAAACCGTTCTTGGGCTGTCGAAGAATTTTCAGCAACCTTATGAGTAGTGCATTACGTATATACATTCCATTATGTTTCACTTCTATACAAGAAAATGAAGAAGTAGGAAAGTCTAATCTACGATACGTGAGGATCATAGCAAGCGAATCTGCGAGACACAAGAGGGCACTCCTATAAACGTTCTAATCCTCAAATAGTCAAACAGTCGACATATTGAAATGAAACCTGTCTGTACACCACTACGAGCTAAGGACAGCAGACACCAAGGTTTCATTTGGTCAGAAACGGTTATCAGAACAAAGTACTAAAAACACAACTAGTCTTAGCGGCAAACGTACCAATGTCTAGGCGAAGGACCGGAAATGTCCTTCCTCAAGGCCAGTTAGGAAGCAGATCAGTCCACAAGCTAATCGCAATACTCACCCCGACGATCAGTGAGAAGTCAAGGTCGTCCTAGGTGCACAAACCTTACACAAACTGGGGAGCGCAAACCTACTCACGCAGCTCTACTCAGCTCACTGACGATGTAGACTCCAATAGCGACGACACGTTTGCAAACTAAGTGCCCAACGCAGCAAACAAATTAATAACCGCGAGGAATTCCTATTTATAACTATTTCGTCAGAGTAGGTTGTTTTGCTTTCAAGATTTATGGGCCTATTAAGCGCGCTGTACACTTTGCTGGTGTCTCCGATAAGTGACCGTGACATAGCCGTCTCTGTTTTTCGAAACCTAGAATTTCTTAATCGCATTGTTACCGGGTGAGAAAAAAGGCGTTATGTGTCCCCGAGCTTGAACACCATGACCTCTAAGTACTTAATGACTGTCAATCAATCACAACTAAAAAAACAAATGAAATAACCAGTACAGCACATGCCAGTTGGGCGACCAGAGCATAAGATTATTCCTTGGGCTTATGTAAACTAACCAGTATGTGGAAATGGAGGTGAGAGTTCTATTATGAGGCATGGTGTTCCCTTTGTTGACACTAAAACCGTCAGAGGATCCTGTGAGATCATCATTCAAGCAGTAAACAAACTAACTCTTGCCATTTATAGAAAGTGCTTTAAATTTCACAGATTTTCAAAACTGTTTGTCTCCTACGTCGTTGTTGCACTTCGTTTCATCTGATAGACCCTTTCGCAGACTCCGAAGAAATAGGTGATGTGAAATTCAGAAACGAGCTCTGATTGGCAAGGAAACTGGCGACTGTAAAACGTCTAGGAAGCTTACAACACGTCTGTGTTGTAGCCTAAACATACCTTGTTAAAAACGACCGGCGGTTTTCACAGCAAAATTTCCTTCATTTTGGGAGAATTCAGTCACCTATCTGAGGCACACATGACCAGAGTCATAACTCAAAACCAGCGGGTGATCCTATCACCAATACACAACGCTGCGAAGGTTCAACAGGTGGCCAATTGTTTGACTACTAGAGGGCCAGAGAAAATATAGGTAGGCCTTGAGCTGGACTCATGCTGTGCGTTCATCCTCATAACAATGAGGCTTGACACACGTAATGAGATGGATTTTACCCAGTTCACGTTGTCAAGCGTCAGAATTGGATGAGCTTTTTTCACTTGAAACCTGAATAACAATATCACTTACTGCATGTCAGCAGCCAATCCTATGACCCTAGTTTCGAATACCAATCTGTTCTTCGACAAATCCCCTGTAACCGACGCCTCGGCATTTAGTCTCGGATACTGTGGAGTGTATTGTTTACTTGAGTATATTCAACGCTGTTGTACAAACTTCTACCACTGTTTGCCTTTATCTTTTACGACAATATAAATAGTAATACGAACAATGCACCCAGACTGGTGACCTAATTAAAGCCAAATCGAACTAATCGATGCAACGCGTATCTCGAAATCAGGACTAGGAGACAGTAGTAATCAGTATGCGTGAACGGATCTAACAGTCTGGGTAAAACTGTGGTTGCATTAAGCGTCAGATCTTGGCGGTAATTAACGTAGTTGAGCTGTTGATAATTCAGAATATCACCAGTAACTTCCAGCTCTGTACGCTGAACACGGTTCATCCGCGAGAGACCGGCAACTGCGGACAGGCCTCCGTAACACAACAGTCTCCTTCTCCGCTATGAATGTAAGCATAGCGTAATCTATCCACTACCAGCAAACAATTTAGAGGCTTTAGACGGCAAATGACCACAAGTGCGCACAGTCGCATTAGGAACAGTAAACAAACATGAAGAAGCGTGTTAGTAAACCACGCTGCAAGCTAATTTCCAACCAAGTCTGCACCACAGCCATTAGATGCACGCAGAGTATCTGTAATTCGATGTGGGATAAGGTTGCCTTCACCATGCGACTGGACCACACAATCAACTTCTGTTATCAGTGAACCTTTCTGTTTACGCTGAAAGCCTGAGAGTTGATTGAACATTCTTTCGCTGTCCGAAAGCCAACTTTTTTGGTCCAATTCAATATTCATTCAACAGCGTCTGCCGTTACGTTGACATCAGCATCGTATAACGCTGTGCTCAGCTATGTTGACTGCTGTTCTGATCAGTAATTTCACCCTGGGTCTGCTAGGAGCTTATAAAACAGAGTTAAACCGTGGGCCATAAAGAACACACTCAAGAAGCCCTACAAAGTAGTGGGTATTCAAATCAATGAAGTTTTTTGTTTGAACCAAAAATGCTCTGGAGGTGAGCATCTGTAAACCTTTTCATTTAAGTTTTGTGGTTCGATTCCGCTTTGAGTTTCAAGAAAATAAGTTCTCGTAACATCAAAAGTGATCGTCTGTACGAACCCTGACAGCAAATAATGTCACTTCGTGTAGCGTTCTTTCGTTTGCAGAAGTAAAGTGCTCGCCTGTATCTTTGTTGTTATGGCGGAAACCGTTATTCATCGACATAAGTTGCTCAATGTTGCATAACCTCTGGTTTATTTATCAAGCCAGAGTTGAACTGACAAAGCCAGTGCCAAGTGAACTATTTCATTCGACAGCATTGTCCTGGATTTGATGGACCAAATCAAGCGCATTCTGTAATACAGATTGAGTATTGCTCATAGTGAGTGTGATTAATAGAGATGGAGGGCATATATATGGACAAGCTCTCAACAACTACTGTCCTTCCGAAATGAGATGATTCTAGCATTATGCCTATAAATAAGTGAAATATCCTTCCAAAACCTTGTGAAGAGCATTAAATTCCAAAATGAAATGCTCATTTTCTCTTTATTTATCGAGGCCACATTGCGTCCCAAACCATATGAATAAAACCGCATGGATGGATTATCATACCAAAATAATGAAGCAGGTCGTTAAAGCTACAATGCCGGACTGAGTACTCATCGAACAGTATCGGCCTACTAGCTGAACGCGACCGACTATGAAAACTTCCAACTTTGGTTCTTACCTAGGCTTTGACGCAAGTGCGACGTCGAGTTGTTTATTTATTTTAAAATCCAGTAGGGAGGTGAGACATTCTTTAGCCTTGTATTGAGTCGGACGGAGTACCAAGAGGTTATTCTGACTGCTATCTTACTACATTCACTTCTCAATGTTGCGTGCAAACAAAAACGCACTCAGACGTACTATTTCTATGGTTTTAAACTCTACAGACAACAGCAGGCATCTTAAGATATACGAATAAGTCATTGTAAGCTTTAACTGTGAACTCTGTTCACTCCTAGCCTATTGGCTGTTAGCTTACTCGTTTCTAAATTTCTCCACTGTGCCCACCCGTCTATATGGTTTTCATATCCTGGACAACTTATCGAAACGCTGTATCCACACTCGTCGAACTTACGGAGGTGATTGAGGGAACAGTATCCGATCGTATAGACGCAGTTACGCATTTGACTTAGTGATACGCCATTTGTAGCGCGCACCTGAATAGAAAACCTTCATTTAAGCAACATTTCGTTAAAGAAATGAGATCTATTGCCTTACATCATAAATTCAGCGCTTCTTTTCAAGAGGCCTCCGTATATGGAGAACTATCTGGAAACTAATGCTGTCGATTGAAAATTTTTGGAATGTGCTAGAAACAATTCCTGATAGCTGAGTCCCTGTGGAAAAATCATCATACTCATGTTCACCAGCTTATAAGTAAGCCTGGTCAGCCCCCTCTGCTGCCGAGCTAATTAGACCAAGTTTCACTAGCTAGAGCAATTCGAAACCGAAAATGGTCAACGGTATTCCATTGAATACAACTCATGTCATACTACAGCCAGGGGCTCCTAGCTCTGTAGCTCAAAACGACCCAAGTTTCCAGTGTTAATCGGGCCAACTCAGATCAGCTTAGAGATCGCGGGTGCATGCGATGTTAGGCCCGTCGAGTATACGGCATTCCACTTGTCCATGGCGCAATGACTTATGGAAGAACATGCCTCCTTCCGGAAAAACAGAGGGTCACATCAAGTTCAGCAGAATTACATCCAAATACACTACCGGAATGGCAGGCTGGGTAGTCCGTTAACAACTGTGTCTGTTTAGAATCTATATGCAGATGCAGTGCTTTCAAAAGCTCGCAGAAAATAGATTGTTCGATATTGAATGGTCAGTGAAACCTATGCATTTATCAAAATGGATATCACGACCGAGTAACAAATACGAATAGCGCAGTTTCGTTTAGACTGCTGACTCTTGACCTTGGAAAAGACAGCAAAAATATTGTTTATCAACTATTATATTACATACTGAACCTTCTGGTTCGAAGAGACCCCTGACTGTAATACACGATGCATTCACGTTCGAGAGAAACTACCGAAATTTACTACTGGGAAGTTGTGCTAGGTACCTTTTGAGGTGGTTGTTGGAACGGCACATTTAGTTGTTCTTGTTAGATGAGAATATAAATTTTACAAACTCACATGATTTTGGCCTTAATCAGGGTGGAATTGCGGAACAGGTCATATTAGGGATAAAAGAACACTTTCAGTGTTGCCCAATGACCTTGGAGCGTTCAGTGTGTTTTTCCTCAGGGCAACCACTTAGACGAAAGCCATGTGAAGCTTCACATAAAATGCAAACTTAGGAATTTGGCTATAGCTTGGAGATGTTTCCGGCATGTAATAGCATTTGTGATATCTTAAAGGTGATCCCATACAGGTATGTCTCGTTCTTTTGACAATAAACGGTGGTCATCTGCATGGTATTGATTACTTGCAGCAATCAGTCGGGTCACGTTGAGTTACGCGTAAACCCCCAAAAATCAAATAGATCAAATGGATGTTTATTGACCAGTGCGGTAGTACAAATACACTAGTAAAATGACAAAATTGTACAAACCTTAAATCATGGGATTAATCCGGCTTTTATATCCCTGTTTAGGAACTTCTAATTCCACACGGGTTCCCAAAGCTCACGCCGACTCAAGGCAAGTTGACCCACATGAAGCCCGCGTGGTTGATTTAAACAAAACGTGCGATTACAAGGTCAAAGAATGGTATACGTTTAGGTAAGAACGAGAAAGGCAATATAGGCGCAAAACGGGAAATCACGTTGCACACGATGAGAATAGAAGAAAAGAATCAACACGTGGATTTTCACAGGGTCAACTCTATGTTCATTTACGATATAAAAGGACAACTAGTTGCTTCTTTTTCAGGGTGCCGTTCACAGGTTTTGTAATTTGAATAACCCAGGAGAATCTTTCCGGTTTACTTAAACTAGCCTGTAAAAAATTGTCTTTAATTTTCTCACGAAACAAACTTGAGAACAGGTTAGTCGAAGAGTATGTGGTGTGGCGCTGTGTATCTTTCAAGAAAGACCATCGACCACAGTTAAGTTATCATGAATCCATGATCCTGGAATGGAGGTAGATGTTGTAGGCTTAAGTAGGTGCGCTGCTTGAATTGATTTGAGTGATTATTTGTTAGGCCACACAACACCCAACTGGAAAGGAAAGTTGACCAGGTAATTGCATTCTAGACGTCGTCTCCTGGCATGCATTCTATCAATGTAGTTAATTCTGACATGCTTCAGTGGAAGATGTTCTCATGGTGTGTGCGTGCGTGCTATGGTGGAGTCGCACAACTGTGCGGGGCCCGAAAATGAAACTGGTGTACGCTAAATTCCTATTTCCAGAATTTCGTAACGAACAATTCACTCTCACGTCGAAATTTCGAACTTTATCAGTGACGTTGCTTTGTGGACCACCTTCACTCCGAGACTGTCTAGTCGGCATTTTTTGGGCGGCACTTGTTTTTGTCTGCGCCATGGATCCAATCGTTCACTCATGAACATCTGCTGGCATAAGTTGAGAATGTGACATTTGCACTTGCCAACCTATCCGCACGATTATTTGGTCCTTTCTAACATCAAATTAGAGGCGAATTTCGTAGACACTGAACTGGAAAAAGTCACAACTATTAGTTCGGATTATTCAGTGTGTATGGATTTCCCACCGTTTTAGAGAGTGAAAACTTGCCAGCCTGAGTATGTTGGATTTCGGTGTCCACTAAAATTTAGTGGGTAAACCTTCAGCAACTTTCTGCTCCCTGTTGTAGATTCAGTCGATAATTCATGGACAGAAATCTTGAGGTGTAGCAATAGAAAGGTCCTCCTTCGGCTTCTGTAAACTGAAAATACGACATCATTGAACCAAAAAGACACGGAAGAAGATAACTTTAGCGACACTTCTGCGGATCAAGGTCGTCAAAGTCCAATCCATTTGTTGGTTACGGTGCACGCATTCCCTACCCAATCTATGGCGGAATGTGTATGCTGCAGGGATGCTGAACCACCTGGTTGACCAATGTACTGCTGAATACCCAACCCAATAGCCACCGGAGAGAGAATCAAGGCCTATCCGGACAGGATCTGCACATATTAAAATAGTAACAAAATAGTGACACGGATGGCACTGTGTGAGTAAAACAATGCAACGATTAACAGTACATATTGGGTAAGGTCATCTACTGAAAGATGATGTAGGAAAACCGACGGTGTTAACAAGGAGGGATACACACCAACCTGTCCATACGAGGAGTGCGCTTAGCTGACTATCATGTAATGTTGCCTTCCCCTAGAACCATAACGAGGACACAACCCTGCCGGTATGGAAGCACATGAAGGAACTCTTCCAAATTAGATGTGTTAAGATTATTCAACATGAATTTCCACTATCCGGTTACCATACATGTCTGAAAACCGAAGTTCCATTATGCAACCGACGGACAGAGATATTATCTGATCCTAAAATGTAGGTTTTGACAAAATGTTGCATGAATTTGCTACAAATTTCATGAGGATTTATTGCCATTCTTGAATATGTTGTCAGTAACGCACCTAACAGGACACGATTAGAAGGCAGTTCACCTTTCTATTCTATGGGATTCTTTCAGAAAGGACATATGTCCTTTCAAGAAAAGGCCGTTAGATTATCCTCAGTGTGGCATGCTGAAAAGCAACTACGCTTATCACAGTGCTGAGCAATTTTCCATGCGCTGAGGGACATATAAGACTACAGTAAGATTGCGCCACCCCGATTGAACATACCTGACCAACAGCATCTAGGTTTGAATTTCAGGATGCGTCACCTTCGAAAAATAAAATCTATTGTCTGTCGTGACTCTGTTGGATGAGAGCATTTCAGGCCCCGGCATGGACTGAAGCTTGACAAGGTGAGTGATCGCTTCAAGTAACACAATAAAGAGCACGTCGAGATCCGAAACTTTCGGCGGGCCGTTAAAAGCTGACTGTGATTACCTCGTCAATAGTTCTTAGATAGACCATCCGTCGATCTTTCTAGCCTTATTGTTGGAAATTAAATGTACAGAAACCCAGATTTATGATCTTATGTCTATTATGATTGATGCTGACAGAATCTTGGAGACAACACGATGAATTTACGAATCCGTTATTTGGCACATACGAATACCCTAACACCTGAGGCTACATCATTAGCATGAGAAGAGTTAAACCAAAAACCACAATGTTTATTAAAGTCTAGTTTTGCTATGACCTTTGTAAATAAACACAAGCTTCTCTTGCCTAAATTTAATGCTTTTTATGTTACATTCGATGGATCGAGAATCAAGTGAGAAACCTTGAGAATGATAGAACACGACTTCATCGTGTAAGCACTTTTTGCTGCTACTCGTATCTGACTGCCAACTGATCTCAGGAACACACTAATCAGACCACAAGAAAGCGGACGCAAATAAAGTTCTACTTGATTCGTATTCAGTTGGTTGTAAAAATCCCTTAAAATTGTTACCCATGGCAACCGAAACGTAGGATTATAATGTCTTATTGGACTATGCAGTGTTTTGACTTTAAAATTTTCGTAGTTATTCAAACTTTTCAAGAAAACCGTTGGTTTTCAACGGTCACTTTTGTCTGTGGCCTTGTTTTAGGCTTAAATAAATTTACGAATTTTTCGAGAAATACACTCATCTGCAAATCAATTTGGTTTTTGCGAGAGACTCACCTGAACCCAGCTGAATCTCCCGCTTGTGATGTTTCCAGGCAACTGAATGTGCTGCACCAGACCGCCTCATGTTTCAGATGCTACGATATCCGAGATATCGCGATACAGCAACTTTATGAGTAGTGCATTAGGACTTCACGTTCCTTTGTGCTGCTTCTCGTTTCACGGACACTGCACGACTGCTGCCTGATACAGTCTCTAACCTATTCGTACCATCTCAAGTGGCCTGAAGACTGGTAAAGCTTCATTGTAGTCACTGTGTCCACGAATATTTCTGGTCACATAAAAATTCAATCCTGATCCGAGGAGGGAGTTTTTGTATTTCGACATGATTCACAAGATCCACAGAATCTGTGCACTCCTGGGATCAGCTTTAAATTATGTTTTGTCAGTGTCATGGATGACCGTTCCAATGATAGGTAGCACACGAATTAGTCTTAAGGATTTTTCGAACAGTACTTCCTGTCTATCCAGAACTGAACAATCTGAAAACCCCGGCATCCTACCGAACTCTCCTACAAGTACCGCGGCTTGATTAAAGTAGAACCATCCGATTTTGTGGTGAAAAACGAATATTGTGCAGTACCAACATAGTAAAAGCATTTATTTGCGCCCACATGAACCCACACCATAGATCTATCGACGTTTTCTCTCTCGTAACTAAAGAAGAGCTATGTTTCAATGAGAAATATTTCCCGACTGGTTTGATCATATTTCGGATGTTTGGGGTCAGCTGTTGTGTGGAAACTGCTCCTGAGCCATGAATGAATGAACGTTTTAGTGTTTGGAAACTTCGAAAACAAATTTGACGTCCTTCATGGTGTCCGCTTTACCATAGAATTTGATTCGACACCTGCATGTTTTCCGGTAACAATTCATAAAATGGAATGAAGAAAATACTTTTGCGTAAAGTATGTCCCATCTGCTCAGTAATGCGACAGGAAGGCACTGAACAATCACAAACGAAATAGTCGAAAGTTCACTCATTGACAGTAACATTGGCAAAACCATGCAACTGAGTGCGAGGTTTGTTCCTGTAACATCTTACGCACGGTATCTCACAGCCTATCCTCAAAGTCTTATCTTATTGCCTAACCTTGTTCATCAAGCTGTCCAACGAACGAGCGATGAATATGTTTGTTATGCTACACTTGGGAGGAAAATAAACAATCAAACAATCAAACAAACAAATAAACAATCATCACAAACGAGAGATTCAGCTGGGTTCCAGGTGAGTCTCTCGCAAAAACCAAATTGATTTGCAGATGAGTGTATTTCTCGAAAAATTCGTAAATTTATTTAAGCCTAAAACAAGGCCACAGACAAAAGTGACCGTTGAAAACCAACGGTTTTCTTGAAAAGTTTGAATAACTACGAAAATTTTAAAGTCAAAACACTGCATAGTCCAATAAGACATTATAATCCTACGTTTCGGTTGCCATGGGTAACAATTTTAAGGGATTTTTACAACCAACTGAATACGAATCAAGTAGAACTTTATTTGCGTCCGCTTTCTTGTGGTCTGATTAGTGTGTTCCTGAGATCAGTTGGCAGTCAGATACGAGTAGCAGCAAAAAGTGCTTACACGACATCTCATAAGAGCTAAGGACCCTGTCAAACCGAAACATCGCACAAACTGCGTCTACTAGATTCTCTGCACATAATATCTAGGCCAGACACCCAGACAGTTTCATGAACGAATCACGGAGTACAAACGAAATGCGTGTTTTGCTCCGCGAAATTCAGTCGATGTTTGAAAAACTTGAGCGCCATTCAGCCATTGCACTTCAAGTACTTGAGCCTTATAGTCAATTGACTTTGAGACCACACGTCTAATGCAGTCAGGATTCGAGTCACAGGTGGAACGGACTTGCTTTGAAGCCTTACGGGTCAACGCAACATCAAATTTCATCAACCTTAGTGGTGGGCTCGCCATCCCGTCTATCACTTTTGGGCCTAATTCGCACACCGGTAGGCCAGAGGTCAAGTAAGAATCCCAACAATGATGCATCTCAGCCAACACAAGAGCAAACGGAGGCACCTTCCGGTCAAAGTACACACAATCCAATGTACACACACATAGACATAACGCACATTCACAAACACTGGTTGCATCCGACCAACTTCTGTTCTCAGAAACACACTAGTCAGAAGATATGATAGTGTAATTAAACAATGCTGCAATTGACTAGTATTCAAGCGATTGTACAATTCCATGAAAAGGCTAATCACGACAGGCGAAACGTCAAATTATAGCGTCCAATTCGGCCACGTTGTATTGACGTTAAACTTTCTATATTAAGTGACACATGAAGTTCAATCCTTTTAACGAAGCTGTTTTGACCCGGAACCCCTGAGCTTGTTGTTTGAAAATTTACTTACGTTTGATTATTGAAAAATGTCAACGCTTAGCGGAGCTGATAGTTTGACCCCACCGAAATCCAGCATTTATTAAGTTTAGAATGCCTGCTGAAAAAAAATTGAAGATAGACCTTGGATTAGCCTTAGAAATGCAGTCAGAAGAACATAAAGTAGATTTTCTTCCCCTTGAAAGATTAGCGTGGTGTACCAGCTCAGCGTGGTCGATCGTGTGAGCTGACTGAATATCAGTGCAGAATGGCTTAAAAAGACCCACGCCCACTACGTACTTTTCGATTAAAGGCCAATAGGTGTACATACAGCGATTTCCATCCCTCGTTTTGACTTGTGAATTCATCAGTTTCTGCGTCACAAACACTGCCAGTTACTTGCAGTCCATTGGCGATTCGTTCGATTCGCTGGGCTTCCAAACCGATTGCAATCATCTGTTGGTCTTTACCTTCAAGGTCGTATTTGTGCAGGTTCTATTGGTCGTTATATATGTATGCATCATTAGGTGGGGTCAGTCGGAAGCGAACTAGTAGTCGACGGCTCTATCTTGGCGAAATGTTAAAAATAATTGCCGTCTTGTTTTCCGTGTCCGGATTTCGTAGGTCCTTTTGTCCTTCAAATCATACACCCATTTTCAGAAACAAGCAAATCTTACACGTGATATTTTTTATTCCAGTTGCGCTGGGTCTTTGCTATCAAATAAAGGATGATCCAAAACTGTCACGATGCCTCAGTAAGTACACCAGGCAACAGGCTTTTTTGCGTTCATATTAAGTACTATGATTTTGCCTTACAGATTCGATGTAACTCGATTTCGAAGACGACTTTGTTCTTCAGAATAGTCATGAGTGCTTAACTATTCGGAAATTAATGAGGTAGTATGATAAACGCAATGTATTCCTAACGCAATCTGAGCCGCTGCGCCACAAAGGGACATTTGTTCGCTGGCATCAGGTGGAATTTTGAACGAAACAACATTCCGTGTGTTATCGGCACTGCTCAAAAGATTGCTGAAAATTTTCTGACAGTCCACTGCCGGTTTTTCTGGTCTTGGGGTGATCGGAACGGTCGCTGAGGTTCCATCAGATTTATTTTGTATTCGAACACAAAACATTACGCGTTTGGCGAAATACACTCCAGGTGTTAACGGGAGACCCCACTACACCCTTGCTTAATCTCTCTTTTTTTATGGTTACTTGGAAGTAAATGTGTTACACAAAAGCCTCTTGTTTCGGCTGGTACGATATTCGGGATGTAAACGTATACGTTATCTATAGAACACAAAAACCTAAGAACTCGCCTGAAGTTTTAGTCTCTCGTTAATATCTACAAATTAAGCTCCCTCATTTAAACCACGTCAGCCAGCTTCCACGATGAAGACTGTGTGAATATTTTCAAACATTGAAAGTGCTTTAACCGAGAGTTTGTATTTTTTTTCATTAAGGCGGTCTCACCTTCCGGCTACTCTAAAATCTGCTCGTTCATCTTCCGTTCCTTAGCAAGGTGTCTTGAGAAGTGGGGTGACTGCCCAAGTAAGTCCGTATACTATCTTTAATTGGTTATAACTGAACAGTGCGAGATAAACGACGACATATGCTTGTCCTCCTGCATATAAAAACAATCCTATCGTGTAAGAAACAACTTAGAGAGGCCTAATAATCTGTGCTTTTAGAAGGCTTCTTTTGAGCCCGGAAAACAGCATTCTTGAAGTTT
Source organism: Clonorchis sinensis (assembly GCA_003604175.2). NCBI lineage: Eukaryota > Metazoa > Platyhelminthes > Trematoda > Opisthorchiida > Opisthorchiidae > Clonorchis > Clonorchis sinensis. The sequence continues at coordinate 8,935,525 of CM030370.1, forward strand.
TTGCTCAAAAAATTTTAGTTACCATTTTTGGCTTTGTGCAGCAAGTAAGTGCAATCTGATTGCGCGGAAAAACAGTCTGAAAGCATCGTACATGAAATTACGTCTGTCACGGTGTGTCTACTGCCAATCTGGCCTTATCCTCTCGTGTTCCCTAGACGCACGAGTCACAATTTTTTACCCCAATTCGATACCAATGTAGTTAAATCCACAGCGTTTGAAGCAACGCTTCAGTCGCCAAGGATAGCCTGTGCACTGCGAAAAATGAAGTATAAAAGAACATAAAACACCTGACTGTTATACGTGCTGTGCTTCTTGTAACATCCTTTAAAACTCTGGATCTTATTCTGATACAGTTTTAGTTTGTTCACCCACGTTGATTGAAGTTGGATGTAGATGGAATGAGACTCCGTAATTCCCATCTGCGGTCGTTTCATCGGTACTTTTAGGGGGGAAAAGTGATGATGTTAACATGCTCTCCTAAAACGAATAAAGTATTCAGTAGGAGAACAGTTAAGCAAAACTGTGCGTGTAGTGACAATCTGTCTATCAGAGAAAGATCTTCGAAAACAACATTTGGCAGTTGCTTCAATTTTATTGAACAACTCCTAAACCCCCCTAGTCAAAGGTTCCCAGCCAGAAACTAAACAGCTTATCTTTTCATAAATTTTTCCAAAGTTACTCAGAAAAGATTTTATGGATTTTACGATCGATGCTTATCTCATTTCTATTTATTCGCAACATTTGCGCGACAAACTAAAAAATCGGTCAAGTCGTCCATTCGCCTTTGCAAAATTAGCACCATTCCAATATACAAGAACTGAGCACCGAAATGCTTGTTGCATTAGCACACAGATTCTGACAATGATAACCCGAGTTTGATATTTTCTGGTTACCCAAATTTGGCTTTCGCTTCTAAGTTGATTAATTATGGTGACATTCTGTTATTTATTGAGTTTGCAGTATGAAAACGCAGCGACATTTAGAACATCGGTGATGACCACCGACTTTTCCTGTGTGGTTGGCCTACCAGTGCCCTCGGATTTCACCCAGTGTTATTGAACACAGGGCAAGCATCAACACAGAGTGCTTGTGCGGGAGAACAAGTTAAATAATTTGGCATAGTGTGAACTTTGAGAAACAGTTGAGAATTCCGGATCAGGTCCGTAGAGCCTGCTTTTGTGTTGCGGAATATTTATGACACGAAAGCTCAGTTTTAGTATTTTGATAATTGTCAACAAATGTTGGCAGTTTAGCGGATTCAACTTCATTCTCACTTCCGATAGAACTCGAATGTGTTGAAACTTTGGATACACAGTATTAGAATAACGTATTGACAGGTAGCTGCTCTCTTCTACTTGTAAGCCTTCACAGCGCGTGTTACCGTGGTTGCTAGAGGGAACGGCTATTCCAAAATAGCAAAAGTGAAAGTTTGGTGCTTGATGCGAAGTTGCTCAAATATTGCTCAAATGTTACTAAAAGTCGCTTCGGATTTACAATCTTTGCCAGCCAGTTGAGTTATCATCTCTGCACTAATCGGTTTTGCTCCCAAAGATCACTAGTACACAGTCGGAGGAATGCCGCCTCGGCAACCGCGAGCAGCCCAGTTAGCATTAAATTCGAAGGAACAGACGAGTAACAACTAGGTGATCAGAGTCGACCAAATCTGTAGCTGTATAAGTGTTCGTCAGTGGCAGCTGCAAACTACCCTCAGTCGCTTTCTCAGAATCACGTTTTGATCGGACGATGACTCAAATGTATGTCGCTTTAAGAGTTGTTCCAACACCTTTTTACTGCTTTCGTAACATCATTTCGGCTGTATGCCCGTCATCCAGAGGTTCCTTCTGACTGCACTGCCTTTTGCACAAAACATGTTCATCATCCATTCTGGATGAACATGTCTTCTGCCCACCTCAGATGAGCTTTCATCTAATCCTCCATTATTCACACGGCGTATGATGTTCCTCTGTTTGCTCAAGGTAACAAAGCTGTTATAGGAGACCTCCTGTTTACCTGATGCGTCCATCGGTTCCTCTCGTTATTTCAACGTCTAGGATGCTTGGCAGTGATAGATCTTCAAACCCACAGTCAGAGAGATTTTTCGTGTGGCCTTCCTCAAGTCTATCGGAACCTTAGAGCGCGGATACAATCTTCAAAATAGTGTTTTAAGCTAGTTACTTCTCCATGAATAAAACCCGACCAATTTCCTTCAAGCCTGTTATGAATTTATCAACTAACAATGAACCAAGTGGAGATCACGTAGTAATGCCACCCATCTGTCAAGCTGAAAGTGTGTGTTACGCGCACAAAGATTCAAATGACTTTTCAAATTGTCTGTATGAATGACGTTGTCAAGTGCAACATTCTCAGCTGAATCGTAAAGATTTCAATAAAAACGGAATATTTTTTTTCTGCATGGAAAGCACGGGTCTTTAGAGACTTCCTTGTCGGTTACTCACCCGGGATGAGAAGTTCAGACTGGATTCATCAGTGTGCGCCACGGATGAATTTTATTACATTGTTCAGTTCATACTTATATCTGGCTATATATTTGTTACAGGTGGAGAAATAGCGTGCATCGCGGGTTATGACTGTAAAGGTAAGCCTTTGCCCCTGTCCATTCCAGTTTACTTGAGTTGAATACGGTTTTTCAGCTAAGTGGTTTAAGGTTAAGCTCCCTTACTTTCGAGGTGTTTAGGTTTATGTTTTCTGCGCAGAGTAGCGGGCAAAGCGCTGCAACTCATACGAAGAGAACATATGAGAATCTCGCCAGGGTCTCTGTAATTTAAGGAGGTGAAATGGGCTGAAATAATTTGAAGGAACGCGGTGATAAGACACATGGTGACTGGTCCTGACTACCGATTTGCCGTCTGCACAGACGCTGATGTACATCGAAATCCATAGAGTTTTGGTCAATATGATATGTCCACCGGTTTGACTAAGGTGGGTTAGAAAGTGAATTTGAGTATGATTCATCAGAAGCAGTGGTGGTTTAACCAGCCAGCGGGCCTGCGTTCTTCTCGCTCCATCAATTTACTCTACAGATATGTTGATACAATTGTTTAATGAGGTATGCCTAACAGTGGATCGGTTTACTAGCGAATGTCAGTGCATCCACTCCTAGTGAAGACCCTAAAACAATCCTAAACCCCTGCATTCGACCTGCATTTGAGGTAGCTGTCTAAAGAAGGTTAACTGTGGAAGCTCACAGAGAAAATATCTTCTCTTTTCATTTCAAGAGTATTGTGTTCTGAAGTTAAACCGCAAAAGTAAGTAGCGTTTTTTAAAACGCTCCATTTTTGCACGCAAGCATAACATGAGGGTAGACCATGCGCGATGTACAGGAACCTTAAATGTTCACCTTTCTTTTGTTGATTCAGCTTGTAGTATACATGACGTGAAAAGTACAATGAAATTTTGAATTGTGCTGATACGTCTGAGACCGGATTGACGGTCAGATAAAGTAGAAAAAATGCGAGTATTTAATAAATTTAATTATGTTTGTTGATGTTATCAAGTGCAAATTGCTTTGACTGGGACTTATCCGAATAAACATTCTCTGACTTTCGGTTCTCATTCATCCTGCAATAAGATGGTGAACTTGAGGCTGCTCAATGGAAAGGTAAGCAGCAGTAATTTTCCTTCCTCTGGAGTGTATACTCAGGATAACTAAACTCGCTCACCTCTGGTGAACAACCTATATCACTCTTCATAATGCCTACGCGGGTTGAAGTTCATGAACATGCCGCGAGGAATCTTGGTGGTGGTCGCTTAACTCGACGGTGCTTTTTCTCGTGACAGATTTTTTCTGTGATTATGCTTTGAAATAACTGACTGAGCTTTGGGGCCTGGAGGGAACATTTATTTTCACAATCAGAGGGTTGGATACAAGTTTTCGGTCATGGTCTGGACACAGTCAGAATATATTAACCGTTTGAGCAAAAGTGCAATTTTTGTTCATCCAACTGCTAGTAGAAGCTGTAAGCTTCTCATGAAAGCTAGGTATTCTAGTTTGTCAAAACCTCCAGTTCCGCAATTTTCCTTTCTATGCGCTAAGTTACAGTCTTGCGATTGCTTTTTGACAGTCGAAGTTACCATTTGCTTGTTTCCGCTGATGCAAAATGTCGTAGGTTTTACCAAACCAGATGTCCCTCAAAATCGCTGAGGCACTCTGTGGCTCCAACCCTGAAGGCTGACACATCTATCGCAACAACGCACAGTGATACCACCACCGATGCCATAAAAATACTAGCAATACTGAAGGCAGGGATATTAAATTCACCCTACATTGAGGAGAAAACAGAAAGAGGGCAATAAAATTGGTCCGTTGATTGAGCAGTCGTAGGGATTTGTATTTCTTTCAAATGCTTCAAAACATAAAGGTACAATGAAAATTGGGTGGCAATCTGCGTGGCCTGATTGAATAGCAGTACATCTTATCACGAACAATCCAACTGACCTTCCAGCAAAGCGAAAGGAGGTAAGTCGTCTTACGATAAATTATTCCACACCCACGTTAATTTATATAAGGAAACACTTTGAAGCCATGTACCACTTGCCAAACAACACAAACGAACCAATAAACGCAAACTGGCTGAAGTCATTTTGTGATAGTTTACAGCAAAAGAAAAGCAATTCAGAGGGCGGTTATCAAACAGCAGATATCATGTTTAAATTGTGCCGGTGCTGCAGAAAAACCAGTTCATTCTTCGCCGTATTCCTGTTTCAATGCCGTTCCTTGATAGCAGCTGATGGGAGAACTTATTGAAACGAAGTTGACTTGTACTGAAATTCATTTGGTTTCACTCGTGCATTGAATACCTTGTAGACGAAGACCTGGAAGAAAAAATCTCAGTGAGTGTCGTTTGTTAATTATTTCAGGCGTGTATAACCATTGCCAGCTGGTACATATCATCCTATAACACAAACTTTGAAGTCGTCGCGCATGGTTATCACCACTGCAAACTATAGTACTCCTAAATTTGACGTTTCCGTTTCAGGCAAGAATTGGACCAGCAAATGTAAGTCTTGATGGAATTTGTGTACAGTGTTCAGTCCTCAGAGCCCTTGTGAGTAGCTTTCTTTATAAGAATATACTGCGATATCTCAATTATCGTACCAACTTAAAGATGGGGCCGTCTTTGTGCAGCACATTCAGTTGAGGGATATCATAAACGAAGGATTCATTTGAGTCTACCGTGAAAACCAAATTGATGTGCAAATGAATGTATTTATTAGAAAGCCGTGACTTTTATTTAAGTGCTTTATTTTAATTTTTCAATATTCCAACCCACGACATCGTTCGGTGGAAGCAAACACAACAGATATCTGTAGAAGCCTTTCTTGTTTGAAAGGCATGCTAACTGAAGGCCATACAAGCACGTCCAGACAGAAATTGATCAGCTGCCAGTCGTTTGTTCCTAAGTGATGGTTTGGCAAAATAAAAAACACTGTCGTACTTCCATAGGCACCATTTGTAGGCTAGTCTGCGGCAGACTGTCTTGCCAAGATGTACTGGTGGTGTTATTGTGAAGATACTCGTGAAGAGAGCGTTTGGGCTTCTTCTTCTATTGTGTTCTCAGATTGCCTGCATTTAAAAGCTTTGGTGATTAGATGGACGGTTGTTTGGACTTGTCTCGTTGTGGCCCAGTAATGAGGTTAGCTTATTGAGCGCCGGGGGACCTTAGGTATTAATTAGTCCGCGAATATCATGTGAGCCTTATATTAAAATATGACTCCTTTACTGAGCTTGGTAATTCGGGGAAAACCTGTTTCAGGGTTTTTCAACCTGAAGCCCCCCGATGGTTGTGTTTTCTACGACTTTGTAAGGATCCGTTTATAAGTATTCAGTTCACGTTTCATCTGGCGTGGGGACCTAGCTGTGAAAATCATCAAACCGTTCCAGGCAAGACCGGTTGATTTACCAAAGCCTGATTGCAGCTTGATCACTATAACTTTATCTTTTTGTATGGTTGCCCTGATTAAGCGAGTCTGTTTACTGACCAATACAGTGCTTCCCTTACATGCCGGCCTGAGTTCTCTCGTGTGGAATCCCTCTGATCTGAGGGGATGTGGACGTGCAGAGAGCTTTTTCCGAGACATCTAGCTCTTGGAATGGATACTTGAAAACTCGGAGGTTCAGCGGACTTCAGTGGGTTTACAGGTGCGTTGACATATCACCAGAAGGCGAGTAAGCCTAAAATACAACACAGTTACCTCGATGGTTGCGCCTAGGTGACGAAAACTCAAACAAAGAATGCATCAGATATCCGAAAAGGACGTCATTAAACTGTAAAATCCGTTAGCAATTTGGCGACTTCACTTGCCTCTCCCTCTGTGTGTGTTCGCTATTTTCAAATTTTCGGCATCTAACTTCTGATCTGTTTATTGGCTCGGCTTCCATTTGACTAGTGGTGAGCAACTCATGGCTCTGAATTCGCGCTACCGGGTCAGCACTCCTGTGAAGAATAAACATGATTTGACGCTTCCATTTCAGGCAAGAATCGGACGACTGAATGTAAGTCTAGATGGGATTTACGAACAGTGTTCGGTTTTCATTAAGAAAACCATACACACGTTTGCCGAGGAGATTTGGATAACTTTCATGAGAATATACTACAAGCTCTCAAATATTCCACCAACTGAAAGTTAAGGCAGCTTTTGTGCAGCATATGTGATGGAGATCATGCTTGCGTGATGTGGTTGGAGCAGATGAAAATATTCGGAGCATCGATATTCTGCATGAGTATTTAACAAGCAATCAACCATACCGAACTGAACATCATAGTAGGTGAAACCTATGGTAGTGATTTCATCTTCAAACTAGACCATTCTACCCGGGGAATCCCAAACATATACGTAAGCCATGGCCCACTGTGCCAAAGTTCAAAAAATCTTTCCAGGAAATCCATAAATGCTTTTATTTTCTGATGTGATTATTTTGAAGCGTCTTGGCGCATCTGTTTCTAAAATTCTGAGACGTGAAGTGCTCGTCCATGATTCTCAATATCCCCATAGTCAGGACCCTTGATATTCTTGCGGATTAAATCTTTCGCAGGGACACACAGCTTTCTCTTGTATGTAGACTGGATACGCTGTCGACTAGGTCGTGAACGAGGCGTCTTAACGCCCCCATTTAGTTACGGGCCGTCCTTCGACAATACTGCATTGTCAATGGATTTTACCTTTCTTCCAAAACTCCTTAAAAAAGGAAACTTGTCTGTGGTGTTAATGCAAGTGATCTGTGGTTGATGACAATGAAGAAGAAACCAGTAGATCAAGAGCAATGGGTCACAATGCCACGAAAATGCACTGTTGGGCCGGTATTAACTATTTCTACGACGATGAAAGTGAGTAAAAGTTTCCCCGCACTTTTCAAAATAGTATTTCCTACTTATCACTGTACGCTGGTTTGACCGGCGGTGTTACAAGCCAGCGGTACTCAAGTTACTATTCTAGTAAATATCCTAACGCAGTGTCCAACTTCCGCCCCCTAGAATACACGAACGCCCTTCAAAATGTTCTAATCCTGAATTCCTATTTTTCACCCCTCTTCACATTTGCTTGTGAACTTGAAATTTTCCTAAAATAAAGTACAATTTTTACTACTAACACTTTAAACTTTTGGATTTGGTTGGTTGCAAGGAACAAACGAGCGTGCACACAAGTTAGTGCAAATTCGGGATTGCCCTCTTGCTTGACAGTTGAAACCACAATATCCAATTAACTAGTTGATTCGTTTTCCCGACTTGTCAATTACGCCAACTGAATGAGGCGTGTTTCAACCTATTTTCAGATTTCACTTACACCTCCATGGTTTATATTCCTGTAAGACATGATGAACTCACGCCTAATCTTCAGGACGACTTCCAGACGACCGCCGCACACATGTGGTGATAATGACGAACCAAAAGTATCTTCTAATACCACGGTAAAGGCGCCCATGTACCTTCCGATGGGTCTGTTTTTCTATTAAGCTTAACATAGATGTGAGAATAACAACCTCCGCTTCGTTCCAAACACTTGTTTATGGTTGGTGATTTTTCTCACATGTGGGATCCGTATGGTAGCCACTGGCTACCTTTGGAACTTTCAAAGTTAGTAAAGCAAGAGCTACATTTTGCATCCACGCCGTCCGCGCACATCACTCAAGTCAAAAAGAACGTGATCAGCTCTTCTCTGTACATTGGAATGCACCGAAAATGTCACCATGTCCAGCGGTCTAATTCAGCCTGGACTTCGTTCTTTTCAACAGAGTCCTCTGAAAGGCGGCATTTGGAAGGCAAGGTCATCGTAACTAACCATAAGGCAGTCAGTTCACGAGCAGGATGATGGTAAATGCATTCGGGAAGCTGGAACCCGATACATAAAATATCGATGGTCCAGTGAAAAAGTAGAAGATATTCTCTCCATAATATCGGGACCGCAGGTTGTACTGGTTTATTGTGAAATTCTTCAGGTGAAACAACCGTAGACCTAGTGGATCTTTGAGAAGATTTTTGGAAGAGATTAGCTGAATGTCTCACCTCTGAAGTCCTCGACATCAGTGCCCGCATTGAACATGCTGCCATAGAATCGTTTGCAAAGATGCTACGTTTCACAATTTTGTTTACTAAAAGGTTTCAATGCAAAAATAGTATAAACGTCCAACTTAGAATCTAGAGTGCACTGAAAGATGTTCAGAACATATGCGCCACTCATATTTGTGGCTTCTTCCTTCAAATCTCTCAGGAAAACCAAAAATGGACCATTTCCCTACAGCATATTTACTTACTACAGTTTTACTACTCTATTTCGAAGGATCTAAATGGTTAACTCTCTCTGTAATTTTCCCGTTTTGCCCACTTAAACATTTAAAAGTTGATTGCAATGGCGATTTTGATGTAGGTCCTGGCATAGCTAAGTTTTAGCACCTTTAACGAAGTCAACTAAACTTCCAAAATCAGCTTCACGAAGTTTGGCACAAAATTATTTGAATTTACAGCCTTGCTGTCATTCTTGATGCAGCCATCAAAACTCAACGTCGAGTTTCTACTCGCACATTCCGAACTGCGGAGCATGGCACTGGAAGTGTTTATCATTAAGATAGACTGCGATAAAACGTGAGGGAATGGAGGGTTGATTCAACGGTGGTGGATTTGAAACTCGCCAGTCAAACCCACTCGTTAGATCTTCACAGCCTTCACCTCCGAGCTGTTCGTTCAACATCTGACACGAACTCGGTATTTTTCTCCAATTTCACCGTGCATGCGAGCTCAAAAGCCAACTTTTGGTCAAATTGCCGTTTGAGTAGGGGACAGAGCAAATTATCTTCCGAAGATCACACTCACCAAGTTTCAAACAGGAAGAAGCATGTAATGGGCTATCTCCCATCTCTACATTGTGCTCGTTTCAACAACTAGTTATTCGGGCTGTTATCCCCGGATCTGGTATGTCTAATGTGTGTGAACAACAGTGATTTCGCAATATGCTGTTGAAACCATTGTGGTTGACAGTTTTGTCACATTTATTAAGCGTACTTATTACTCATTTGAGTAGCAATTTAGCAACTCCAATCGATCACTGTGATTTTCAGTTCAAGTCCATAAATAGTACGTTGATATGTATTTGGGAATTCCAATGCCGAAAGCTCACAAAACAAGTTATGCTCCACAAAAGTGCTTCATCTGTAATAGGGTTATTGTTCGCTTTTAAAAGTTTAAGTAAAATATTCTCCTTATGTGGGCACATTTAAACGGTGGCATTTGAATATGGTGGAACCGTTGTAGACGTTTTGTAAAGCGAGATAAATCTCCATGAAATCCAAAGTTGGCCGAGTGGGAATGATTCCTGCAGGAGTAAGCCTTTGAAACAACGGCTCAAAGATCCCTTCGAAAGAACTGAAGTGTGAACTGATCGAACCCATTACGCCCAAACAAACCTTAAAATCTTGAAACAGTCTCGTGATCGGCACTGGTTTCAACTGTATTACGTCCTCTACCGCCCAAATTACGACTGAGGCTTCATCGGAACCTTTCTGGAGCCCTCATATTTTTCAGCGTCTCGTTAACAAGTGTGCGGTACAGGAACCTAACTTCGTCCTTTGGGGCTAGCGCAGCACTCAGTTTTATTCCCCATTCAATTTTTCATCCGGTTTGATGCAGGCAATTTTTTGGGGAGCATTTAACGCATCCAATTATGGCTCTAGTAACCTACGTTCTCACCTGTGAGGTTCCCGTTGTTGAGGATGATTTTATTTCCATAAAAGCCTGACAGTAAAGTTCCCTATAGGGCATGAGCGTGGACTGCCACGGTGCTTCATCACAAATGGTTGATTTATTTTTACTGGTACATTATACACGTAGTTCGGAAGCATTTCCCAAGCAGATGGATAATTTAGCTCCGTTCACTAGACAGCAACATGTTTTGCATCGTGACGCTGCTCAAAATACTACTCAGGATAGACAGAACAAAACAACAGCCTCAAGCTTTGGAGCAGGTACTGCTGTAAATTGATCACCGAGTAGCTTACCTCAAGAATAAAATTGCGCGGCAATACCGTTTCACAAGGGTTATTCCATTTCTGGTGACCGTTTACTTTAGAATAATTCGCTGACCGCAATGGTTGTCGTTTTTGAGACCATCAATTGTATCTACAAAGCAGACCGGCTACTGTATTCGAAAAAAATCACGCTTCTCGGCAAGCCAGCATGGTTATGAATGAACAATTAACGACCATGGTTGGTCGAATCAGCCGTGGTTGGTCGAATCAGCCGTAGTTGACTGCTCTGGAGAAATCTGAAGAGTACGACGCAATTCGTGATTCCTTCGTAGTTATATACATAATAATTTGTTCGCGAGCCATATGAATTGAAAGACACGGCAATTCTCTCAGTGAATGACGGTGAGCTTATCGAGTCCCCGAAAAACCTAGAGCGACCACACTCACGAGCACTCATCTGATTGATATCGACCACCAAATTAATCCGATTGAGTTATTCCGCGTAAATTATGGAATAACGGGAAAATGGGTCCAAGGCTATTCACCAACGAACACTCGAAGCAGCCGAAGTGTAGGTCAGACCCGTCTCTCTGACAGAAAACGAGACCTCTGAAACCTATAACATATCCCACCAATCAAACTTCCCCGCTACTGAGCGGACAGTGTCGTTTTCTTTAAACCAGCAGTAGTGCAGCCAACACTGTTTGGTATTTTAATCCAACTTTGCATCCTATCTCTGTACTTGCCCAATGAAGAACGAATGAAAAGAATCTTACGTAAACGTCCTTAATAAAATCTAACCATGTCTGTCGAGCATCCTAATCAACAGCAAAGAAAAGCTGATACACCTCGTCAGCGTTTCCATTGGTGTTACTCGACTTGATGACAAGAATTGTGGTGGGCACTTGTGATGCTATGGTAATGGAATCGCCTGTGCTATCGGTTTACGGTTGAGATTTACGTGTATCCGTTTACATGGGAAGAATCTAAAGTAAAAAAATTTGTGGGTTTTCATGCGACATTATCACTTCTATACGAAGACATGCTTTGTCACGCACTAAGCTAATTTCCTATGGTTGGTAGTCTACCCAAATGGTTTTATTTCATTTAGGAAACATAATGATCTGGCTGAAGTGTATTGTTAGTTTGCTGGGGCGATTTTAATCAAATCAGTCCGCCATCATCCACGAATTTACATGGGCGACCGGCAGGCGTGCGTGATGATAGTTATTTCCAGCTTACCAGTTTCCCACCTGTGACCATCCATTTATCATTGCTCTAAGCGAAGTGTGATCTGTCTGTTTCCGCCCAATCACTCTAACTATCAAGACCAAAGTATAGATCGCAAATCTTGGTGTGATGTTAGCGAATGTCCTTCATGATTTTTTAGTCACACAAAACTGATTGGAGTGGTCAGATATCAAACGACACGTACTACGTCACAATATTATGTGTTATCCTGGATCGTTGGTCACTTTGTGTCATCCAATCCAGTGTTTGCTTCGGAATAAAATTACTCGATACTTGCTGACATGTGGAAGCTGACTGTTGTGATTGTATAAAACATGCACCCTTCAGTTATTCTAATTCATTTTTCATTTGTTCATTTATTGATTGGTGTAATTGGTTGAATTCGTCGAAGCCTCGGATGTCTTGCTTTCTGGGTCTGTTATTTACATTGAGCCTAGGCGGGAAGAGTTACATCACCAGTGCCCTTTGCATACAATGCTTTCTTACCATAAAACTTTACAACATTTTGACGTTACAGTATACATTTAGTGTCCACTCTCATGGCGAACGTTGTGCCAGTCGACCAATAAGCTCATTAATACCGATGAAACAGCTCGGTAATTCCACTTATGAATGAGGAATGTGATTGCATTGTTATAGACAAAGAGCACTCAATCCACAGTTTCTTATGATAAAAGAGTTTGCCGAAGAAATGCTACCAGTACTCTTCAAAGAGGAGCAACTTTTGGGGCGCAAGCTTACGGACATGCTGGCAAGCTAAGAATGTCGGACAAGTGATTCCGATTTTCTGGTCTTACTGGAGCTTACTTGGCCGGTACATATGTATCCTGAATTCTAACTTCAAAACTCGGTAACGTTAAGTTAAGAGCGGTTAAGCTCACTAACTTGCAAATGATGCTGGTGGTAACCGGAGACCTAATTAATTAAATATATTATTTGTCACACGACTGAACAAACTTCTCATAAGGTTGCTGAACACTCTCCGACAGCCAACGACATTCTTGAGGCACTTTAAGTGGGATTCAGTAGAGACTTCCACTAACACCAACTTAATTTGCAAATGCGTCTACTTTCCTGATAGTGCACTATTTGGAGTTTGAGGAAAGTGTTTGATTGACAGAAGTTTTAGGGCCGTGTCTACCCGATAAGCCCCAAGAAACTCATACCCGTTGGCGAGTTTTCGGGGACTTTTCAGTAATCTTAGGAGCAGTATATTCCGTCGACGAAAACCGTTAGTCTTTTGGAAGCATACCTGGTTCCCAGGTTTACTTCCAAGCAAACTACGTTCCTAGTTTTCGTTTAAGTTCAGTCTGCTTATAGGTCCCTGCCGTAACTACATTTTCTCGGAAACGACTTTACCGTTACATGCACACCAATATTTCTTTAAGTCCACCTTTTCTTTTTTACCGAAGATATCACCACCATCGTCACTAGGTCTGCTGATAGACACGTTTGGTTGCGTCCCTCACTCGCGGCCGCCTGTCTGAATTTCTACCCAATAAGCCCACGCCACGTTGTGTTAATCTTTTGCTATCCAGTGTCTTTACTGTCCTACATAGAACCCCATTCTTTACTAAGAATGCCAGGATTCACTTCCATCGGCCCAGCTATAAATAAGTTGATCAGTAGCCCATAGGGACCAATCCGAGGTGGTATTTTCATAACCAAAACTGAGAGGTTAACATTGGCGACATATAAACATGCTTAGATGATACTTGCTCATTGTGGCATTTTGTACCTTTATTTCGCTTCTATTATAATATTACGTATTTTGTCAATTGCATAACCGTTTTTTATTTGAATACGAAAAACTACAAAGACGCGCACTTGGACAATTTCACGCAATACACACGTGGTCACGTGTTCCGACTCTCTCTTCTGATTTCGCTCGCGCTTACAACGGTCATTCGCGAGTCTCATGTGCTAACTCTGGTATCAAACATTTCAGACTATCCTCAGAATCTATTATATGTGGGGATTTTCAGAAGAAGGCCCCTGGGCAACCATGATTTGATTATTGTTTATTCGCTGACCTGGGCCAACGACGAACTATTTTAAAGAGAACAATTATTAGTGAGTCTGCTGCATCTGACCTCTTTATTACTGTATACTCAAGCTAGCGTTATTACTTTTTATTTCTTTGACACACACTCCTGATAAAGTAACTTATTGGGTAGCCAGACCACTACAGATTTGGTGAGCTCAAGTCTTTCTAGATATTTTTTCAAGCCTTTTCCTTTCAAGTCGTCGTAATTTCTTTCTTTTGCCCGGTCATTATGGTGGCACACATCGATTCATCGGTTTTAGTCGAGAGTGCAATTAGCATACGTTTACCAAACTATAATCGCCGCAATCCCAGGTTATATTTTCACCAGGTCGAGGCTGTTTTTACTACCCAACGCATCACCTCCCAAGCCACCCGTTTTTCCTATGTCGTCCAGCATCTTCCTTGTGATGTAGCAACAGAAGTAGAAGATCTGATGGAAGATATCCCCAAGGAAAATCCCTATGACGCCCTTCGAGCGGCTGTCATCAGTAGAACAGGAGAGTCCGAAAACAAGATGCTACGGGACTTATTCACCGAAGTCGAACTTTGTGACAAATCGCCGTCAGAACTCCTTCGTCATATGCGCAGTCCCCTCTGCGGCCTTAAGATGGCGGTGGAAATTATGGCACAACTATGGCTCGGTAAACTTCCACCCTACATGTCCCTCGTCATCAGTGCTTTCGTTGATGACCTCAGCCTGGAGCAGCTAGCTCAAATGGCGGACAAAATCCACGAGACCTACCCCAGCGACCTCGTTAACTCCGTCTCCCGCCCTACGCCCACTACATTCACAGATTCCGACCCAATACTTTCTGCCAAACAAACTAGATTCGATACCTCCAACGGCTGGAGATCAACAAGCATCGACCACGCTCACGATCCCGATCGTTCTCTCACACCCGTCCCTCTTGGTGCTGGTATCACCAATATTGCGGTTCTAAAGCACGCAAATGCCAACCGCCTTGTTCCTTCAAGCCGCGTTCTAACAGCCCTTTAAACACCCCGGGCCAGTCAGTAACGGTGACGACTGTCTGTGGCCCTCCTCGCACCAGTCGCCTATTCCACATCACCGATCGTTCAAGTGGTCTACGTTTCCTTGTAGATGCGGGAGCTGAAGTTAGTGTGCTACCACGTCAAGCTCCACTTCCCGATTCCGCTCCTTATTCGTTACAAGCCGCTAACGGTACCCGCATCGTTACATACAGCGAACATTCCCTCACCCTTGACCTCGGATAGCGACGTGCATTCAAGTGGATTTTCCTTTTGCCCGGCATCGAAACACCCATCAGTGGTGCAGGCTTCCTGACTCACTACAACTTATCTGTCGATGTTCGACACAAACGCCTCTTGGACACACTAACTTCTCTCTTAGTCAACGGAATTAGTGCCCCAAATTCATCCGCAAGTATCCGAGTTATCTTACCTGATTCCCATTTTACTGACATACTTAGGGATTTTTCAACCATTATTCATCCATGTCAGTACACCCAACCGTTCGCTTATTCCATCTTTCACCACATCCAGACAAGAGGTCCCCCTGTCCATGCCAACCCCCGTCGACTTCATCCGGGTAAGCTCCAGATCGCAGAACACGAGTTTGAACACATGCTCGAACTCGGCATCATCCGCACTTCATCCAGTCACTGGTCGTCAACCCCATATATGGTACCCAAGAAATCAAAGGTCATTGGAGACCTTGCGGAGACTACCGTTCTATCAATAACGCCACTATCCCAGACAGGTATCCCATCCCACATATCCACGATTTCGCAAGTACCTTATGCCACACAAACATTTTCTCCAACCTCGATCTGGCACGTGCATACTACCACATACCTGTAGCCCCGGATGTCATCCATAAAACAGCTATTACAACACCGTTTGGTCTTTTGGAAGTCACCAGTATGCCCTTTGATCTTGGAAATGCAGCTCAAACCTTTCAACGTTTCATGGACGAAGTTCTACGTGGTTTACCTTTTGTGTACGCCTATCTAGACGATGTTTTAATCGCTAGCACCTCCCCAAGTGAGAATGCAGCTCATCTCAGGGCAGTATTTGAACGTCTTTCCACTTATAATACAAGTTTGAACATTGAAAAATGCTTGGTTGGTGTCACTAGCCTAGATTTTCTTGGCCACCACTTTGACCCAACCGGTATTTCGCCATTGTCCGATCGCATTTTGGCCCTGAAAATCTTTCTCGTACCCACCACTATCACCTAAGTTCGTCGTTTCATTGGTATCATCAACTATTATCGGCGGTTCATCCCTCATTGTGCAGATATTTTACAGCCACTAACCGATATACTTGGCTCCAAAGAAGAATCTGTCACCTTGCCCCCCGCCGCCATTACTGCTTTCGAAAGAGCCAAGCAAGCTATCGCTTACACCGCAAAACTATCTTTCCTCGATACCCACGAAAACACAAAGCTTATTTTGACAACTGATGCTTTGAATGCTGATGTCGGCGCCGCACTCCATCTAGCTGTTAACAACATATTTCAACCACTAGTCTTTTTCTCGCAGAAGATGCAGGCTGCTCAAACGCGTTAGAGTACCTTTGGTCGCGAATTACTCGCTATTTACCTTGCTATTAGCCATTTCCGGCACTTGTTAGAAGGTAGATCAGTTACTATTCAAACCGATCATAAGCCACTGACATATGCTTTCAACGCCAAGCCT
This sequence comes from Clonorchis sinensis, assembly GCA_003604175.2. Taxonomy (NCBI): domain Eukaryota; kingdom Metazoa; phylum Platyhelminthes; class Trematoda; order Opisthorchiida; family Opisthorchiidae; genus Clonorchis; species Clonorchis sinensis. The sequence goes on from CM030370.1 coordinate 8,951,981, forward strand.
TATCGCTATTCACCACGCGAGATACGTCATCTACACTATATTTCACAATTCACTACCGACATTTGGTACACTCCAGGATCAGACAATGTCGTTGCAGACGTCCTATCCCTTCCAGACATCAACACTCTTCACTCTTCTACGCAGCTGGACCTAATAATAATAATAATAATAATAATAATAATAATAATAATAATAATAATAATAATAATAATAATAATAATAATAATAATAATAATAATAATAATAATAATAATAATAATAATAATAATAATAATAATAATAATAATAATAATAATAATAATAATAATAATAATAATAATAATAATAATAATAATAATAATAATAATAATAATAATAATAGTGTTTATTCCCAACCTGTGGGGGCATGCCGTCAGGCATGATCATAGCTAGGCTGGCGAACCTACAGCATGGTTACCTTAATTTTTCATTTATTCTATCCTTTCCCTCATTTTAAGTCTCTTCAATTCCCTTATTCCTCCTGTCTGGAACCATTTTTTGTAATATGTATACCGGAACAGCTCGCCCAATCACCCCCGAAGCTTTTCGACGAGTTGTTTTCGACCACTTCCATGGACTTTCTCATCCGGGAATCAGAGCAACATAGAAGTTGATTAGTGCATGTTTTGTGTAGCCCTACATGAATAAGGATCTAACATCCTGAGCCCAGTGCATCGCCTGTCAACGTAGCAAAGTAACTCGGCCTACGAACTCACCTATCGGTTCATTTGCAGTTCCTGATGCTCGATTTACACACGTTCATCTTGATATCGTTGGTCCACTTTCCCCATCAAACGGTTTCACTCACATTCTTACCATGATTGGTCGTTTTACCCGTTGGCCAGTAGCTGTACTCATTTCGGACACTTCAGCTGAAACAGTAGTCTCTTCGTTTTTGCAGCGTTGAGTGAGTAACTTTGGCATACTTTCTACCGTTACTACCTATCGCGGTTCACAAGTTCAGTGTAATCTCTTCCGTGAGTTTCTACACTATTCGGTTTCCATCACATTTCGACTGCCGCGTATCAACCCTGTTCTAACGGTCTGGTTGAGCGCTTCCATCGCTACCTCAAAGCTGCATTAGCTGCCCAGATGAACTCATCTTCACGTTCCTCTTCTTCACCCCTCATTTTGCTAGCTATTCGCTCCACTATCAAAATGTCGGTCTCACTAATTAAGCATCCTCAAATGTTTGAGTTCCTTGGAGAGATAATAATTAGTCCACTAATGCTCGTCCACAGTGATCAGAAAGATCCAACAGTCACTTACAGACGCTGGTTGAGAAGTATAGAATGGTTGTAAGCTTACTGTATTATGTAACTTGTGGTGTTTTACAAATTTCGCGGTTAAGGAGAGTGTACAAAATGCAATTCTTCGGCAAAATTATTTTCTCGTTGTCTTGTTCAACTTAGTCAGGAGGTTACGATGCCTTAAAGGCTTCATTTGTGTCTGTCCGCGGCTAAGTATTCGCCGAACGAAAATAATTTAGCAAAACGACGGGGTTTTCAAGGTTAAGCATATCTATATCCAATGGGTTGTTCCGATTTGTTCAAGTGAGCAAATCTTCAAGGTCATCAGTTACGTCGAATTGGAAAAGAGTGTACAATTGGAATCAGATACCGCGAAGTGAGATAAAACGTTAATCCCTTGCAATGGGTGAAATTGGCAGGCAGTATTGCAGCCATAAAAATTGTGGAACTCGCCAGAGCCCACATCGTACTGGTCGACGTTAAATATCACGGAACTGTACTCCTGTAACCAAATTTGTCTTTGTATCTACCGGCCGACTTAACGGAAGAAGACTCACGTGTTTTCGGACCCCGTGAACAGCCGTTTCAAGAAATCATTGCTACAGAAACAATCGTTATATTGGGAAACTCATATAAAATACCATGATCGTAAGGCTCCAGTTGATACTGAGCTCTGGTAACAGGTCGAAATTTCTGGTGCATCGCTTGATATCGGCGTGGAAGTATTAATGTCAATGGTACCGAATTAAGTAGCCACACAAAACCTGCATCAGTCAAAGCGGACAGCTGAAAGAACCTAGCTGACGCACACGACGAACATGCCACAAGTGGTCCACGATGCCACATGGAACTTACGTCGATGATAACGGACTGCTGAACGAACCAAGGTGAAGCATAAAGTAATGTCCCAGACCGGTTGGGAGATTTAAGCAGTGCAATTGTTCGGTCTGATGTCCGGTGCTTGGTTGGGGCTGGTAACGCCGTGCTACAGGCACAACATCCAGCACTGTGCAAAAATGTTTGAACCTCGCAGCATCAGCTTTGGATCGCCAGAGGTACGCAGACGTAAGAGACTGAACAGTGATGGGGCGATTAGCCCAACCACTGTGCTTGCATCTTGAATTCTTGTTTCTGAGACACGGCACACATAAGTGTCAAACGAGTCCACTGTAGAGAAGAGCAGCCTATTGGCCTGCTTGCTTCAGGGTGCTGACATTGAAGGCGGTCAGATCGACCGGGCTCCGATGTTTGAAGACTGATTTCGAGACGTCTGAGGATATCGGCACCGGAAGATGCGCAGATGTGACTTGCACAACCGTTGCAGGATGGACGAAGTCATCAGTCCAAAGTACTGCACCCACAAGGACAGTTAATAATGCGGTCCAGAGAGGGAAAGAAAAAGTATGTGAAAGAGAAAGAAGGGAGGCGTCGGCAGTAGCCTGATTTCGCTCACTCCCAGTTCCTCCCCTGCTGTATGCAGCAAGGGAGGCAATCCAGCTGATGGAATAACGCTGGCGGTGGCACGAGAGTATAGTTAGTTATGTCATGGTTGTCCGCGGGATGGGACACTTCCCGGGCACCCACACCTTGACGATTAGTGTCCCCAACCAGAGCCTTTGGCGCAAAGCCCGCCACGAAGAGACTGGACCTTACCGTGGTGAGGCGGCTTTTGTACTTCGGCGACCTATTGAGCTATGCTTGGGGGTGCCCGAGTGACACTCACAGAGTCTCTCATACCAGGTTGGTCCACGGGTAGAGGTCTGACGAACACAGTCTCCTGGCCCTCCAGGTTGGGGGTTGGAACATGTGTGGCGACCGTAAAAATGGTAATGTACTTGCAGTTCCAGCCCTACACCGCTGCCTTGCCGTTAGGCTTTTTGAGCCAAAGGCTTTGGTTGAAGACCCTAATCGTCCTCCCCGAAAGCCTGTCTGCTTAGCCACCTTTAATGTTCGTTCACTCAAGCAAGCAGGTCAACAGGTGGCTCTTGCTGGTACGCTGGGTTCCTCTGCACTGATGTATGTTGTATGTCAGAAAAAAGGACGCAGGACGCAAGTACTGTAATTCAACTGACTGTCCCTCGCTCTCTTCCAGGTTCCGGCTGCGCAAATCTGGTGATGCAGAGGCCGCTGCAGCTGGATATGCTGGGTGGGTATTGTATTGAGCGAAAGAGCGGAAGCGTCTCTGCTTGACTGGATACCCGTTGATAGTCGCCTCCGTGCGATACGTTTGGCAACAGCTGAGAGAATCTACAGAAAGTGAGGTCCATCGCACCTTGCTCATCGTGTCTGCTTACGCCTCAACTGTAGCTAGCTGTAGCTTTGAATCTGCCAAGGACAGTTTCTATGACGCTCTAGGTGCCCTTCTACAGCGGGCTGAAACCTCTAAAACCTCAGATATTGTTGTGGTTGCTGGTGATATGAACGCCCTGAGCGCTGCTGAGGCCTGATCGGGTATTCGTATTGATTTGGACACGAGACTCACCGACGACGGAGACCGCTTACTTCAGATGTGTGCCGATCATAGACTGTTCCTTTGCAGTACGAATTTCCGGAACAGCGGAAATCGCTTGACAACGTGGTGCCCACCAACAAACCAGCGACGAACCCAAATAGACCACATCGCCGTGAGTTATCGGTGGCGAGGGTCGATCACCGCCTGCCGCTCCGTCTGGAACACTAGGGTGGACTCCAACCATGCACTTGTACGCTGCTGCTTTTCATTGCGCTTTTCAGGTGTACGCAAAACGTGCACACCTCACTTAGCCATTGAGAAGCTAGTGGACCCAGAAGTCAAAGGAAACTATCAGAGCCACCTCTTCGAATGCCTGCCGGACGGTACGGTGTCGGATATAAACGGTCACTGAGAAAAGATATCCAAAGCACTACTCAAAGTCGGAACGTCTGTTTGCGGTACAACCCAGCCAACCTCATCCAAACATTGGATCTCTGGTAGGACCGTGTCTTTGCTGAAGACTCGGCGACAGATTCCCCCTGGCCATCACCACAACTCCACCAGACGCATCATCCGACACCAGGTGAAGCTGAGTGTCCGCGAAGACTGAGAAGCTTGGTGGACCCGAAAGACCGAAGAAATGGAAGATGCAAAGAATGCTGGAAATGTGCGCAGTCCGTTCCATTTGATTCGTTCGACTGGTCCTCGGAAACCTCTTGTCAGCGCAATAATCAGAGACCAATATGACTCCCTGATATGCAGCAAAGCAGAACGTTTGGACCGCTAGGCACAGTACTTCGAACAGCAATTAAACTGGCCACCTGCTACCTCCAATCCAGAATCCTGGCCTTCAACAGAAAGGTGGAGCCGCCTTCGGTCTCAGAAGTGTCCGAGTGTATTTCCCTACTCAAGCGTCATCGTGCTGTTGGTCCTGACGACCTTCCACCTGCTCTTTTCAAGGATGGTAGTTGGCTTCTAAGCCAGTGCCTCTATGGGCCTATCTGGGAGAAAGAGACCGTCCCAGACAACTGGGGTGAATCGACAGTGGTGCCCATTTTCAAAAAGTGTACTCGCAGTGAATGTGATAACCATAGAGGTGTTAGTTTGACTGCTGTTGTGACAAGTCTTCTGGCGTCATTGATTCTTCGTCGTCTCACGATGGCACGTGAAACCTTGACTCGTGGGAATCAAGCGGATTTCGACTGGGTAGAAGCTGCGTTGACCACAACTTCACACTCCGTCAGGTGTTAGAGCAACGCCACATGTACAGACGATCCACAATCTTAGTGTTCCTTGACTTCAAGGGTGCGTTTGATTCTGCCGATCGGTCAGTGCTGTTAAATGTACCTGCTCAACAGGGTATGCCCCAGAAGTTCGTAAGCATAATCCGATCCCTATATTTAGATACTTCTGGGCGGGTGAGAGTGTATGGTGAGCTCTCCAAAACTTCCCTACAAAAAGTGGTGTCAGACAAAAATGTCCACTTTCTCCATTCTTGTTCAACTTCGTTATTGGTGAAATAATGAGGCGAACGCTGGAAGGTCTTCAAAACCCTGGTGTTCGAATTGTTGCTGGTGAGAGCCTTGTCGATCTCGAGGACGCAGATGGTGGCCCTCATCTTTGAAAACCAATGTGAAGCACAATCTCTGTTGAACAGACTGACCACCATCATCTAATCTTTTGGCATGCGCCTTGCACTTTCAAAGTGCAAAGTCATGCTTCAGAACGTGCAGTCTCCGGACATATCTCTTAAAATTCAAGGAGAATCACTGGAGATTGTGGAAAACTTTACATACTTCGGTAGTTGTATTAGCTCTGACGGAAGTTTGTCTGATGAAGTCAGTGCAAGAAGCTCAAAGGCTCGAAGCACGTTTGCTAATTTGCGTCACTGTGCGTCAAAAAGGCATCAATAATAATAATAATAATAATAATAATAAAATAATAATAATAATGGTGATGATGTTTATTCCAATTTGTGGGTGACATACCATGTGGCATGATCATACGTTTACTGTCAGAATGAAGCATGACTGGGGCTTGCGGGTAGTGCGGATTGCGAGAAAAGAGGACAATGTCATAAACAGTGGGAAATATCCGATGAAATAACAATAATAGGTTGCTTTCTCAACTTGTAGGGAACAATGGGCACGAGGTCCGACTAGTCCAAAGACATGAACATGGCATGAACTGAAACTGAAAACCACTGCTGGCCATGAGTGACCGGGCGGTTGGGTAAACGGCCGGGTCACAACGAGCAAAATAGGCCGCTCACTAGAAGCACACCCAAATTATTTTCGCCGGAACTATAGGGTTTTGGAGGTTGTGACTTTTAAGTCAGTCTAATCCATTTACACTTGTAGGTGATATGTTGCTCAAGGCATTTTGTTTAAGTGGGCGAAATTTCAAGGTCACACACCATCATTGATTCGCATTTTGCTACCGGTTTACGAGAGATAAAACAAAAATCGCGCTTTACCATATTTTGGCGTTATTTAAGAATAAAATAACATCCACAGAATATCCAATAAACTCCACCCAGGAAAGTCGTCAGGTTTTCAATACTCCCCATATTTAACGAACGAGTTAATTTTGTTCAGCGAACTTAATCACAACGCTTTTTCTTATGGAGCTCAGCTTCCATTAAGTATACCGTTGTCAAAAACAGTATGAATTGTGAAATGGAGATGCGAAGGCCATCTCTGTGGATGATTGCTTTCCCAGCTATGCATAACTAGTCCGTGCATAATACAGCGTCAGGAGGTAACCTTCGGTAAATTGCCAATACAATGGTATGATAATAATAATAATAATGTTTATTCCCAAATTTTGGGTGACATACCTATGGGAATATGACTCATCATAGGTGGAATACGTCATAAAGCGGACATCGTGATAACGGTAGTCGTTGTCACTCACCTAGACAACTTATCGTCACTGCAGCAAGGCCCCACCTATACGACAACCTAATCCAACGGATAACGACGACCCGTCATACCCATAACTGTATTCGTTTTCGCCTACCTTCGCTACGTATCGTAACTGCTAGGCCCGTGTCCATGTGTGATGCTGATATTGAGGCCTCACCTATACACACCCTAATTTAATGGCCAATGACGGTCTTTTATAATCATAACTTTACGCGTTTTCAATCTTCTCGAATACTTGTTGAAACTGCTAGGCCCACTTCTATGTGCGACGCTGCTTATGAGGCTCACCTGTGTACAATAACCCAATCCAGTGACCAATGACTGTCTCTCACACACCTGTACTGGATGTCATCTCTGCTGCCTGTAGTAAACATCAGGCCAGAATGTGGGCCGGTGAAAATAAGGCCGCAACTATGCGTGGTATCCTAATCTAACGCCCAGCGTCTGTCATACTCATAACTGCAGTCGATATCGCCTTGGCTACTTATGGTAATTGCTGGACTGTGTCTATGTGCAACGCCGAATATGAGGCCTCAACTAGGCTCAGCAGCCCAACCCGATTGCCAGACGGACCGTCACGCTCATAACCGTACTCGACGTCGCCTACCGTGGCTACCTATAGTAACTGAAGGGCCCGTACGCACGCTCGTAACTGGTTAATGCCCCAACTATACATAATAGACCAAACCAACGACCAACGTTCCTTCATATTCATACATGTCATCCGTGTGCCAACCCCATGCCTAAAAATACACAACCACCTTTAAAAATCATGTTTTATTTATTGGTTGTATCGGTACAAACGTAATGTGTTGCCAATCCAGTTCTCAGTTTCAGGAAGCCGCATTTACTCGACAGGATTTCTGAAAGGAAAATGTAAACAATTACGACTCGTACACACTCCGTACACATCCTTTAAAACATGTAATTAAACAAAGTTGTAGTGGCCAACTCACCAAACGCTTACTAAATCCATTTGTCCACAATTCCAAATGGGTGTCCACGCTGAAGCTGCTGGTCTTACTGTTATAAGGGTAAACCCACTACTTGCTCAATTAGTCTCGTGTGTACATCGATTATTCAATAGCGGTATTCAGCAACCGTATGCATTATTGAGCACAGCGAAGTTAAAGCTAAAGAGTGGTGTATATGTATCAGCCGTAGACCAAGTGGTATAGACTTGAGCCCTGGGATCCAAGGAACACGTGCGTCATCATACGTGCACCCATGGATGCTGGGGGTAACGAAGACTTATTGAGCGGGCGGGTACTTGGTGTCAAGTCTACTCAATACCCAGCAATACCCGGTTTGGAAACCCACCTGATCAATTTACATCCCCAGAGATCCCCAAACGGACCAGAAAAATACCTGCGATCTTACATTGGCTTCTTCCTACCTCTGCAAATTCCCTCGGCCAACTCAAAAACCCGCTGCTCACAGAATTGCACATCCCAGCCCAATCATCTCAAACATGACGTCCGTTACGGGGCTGTCCAGAAACCGAAGTACGGCAGTGCAATGATGGCACGGCACTGCCATACCCAGTTTGATAGCACACCCGCAACTAATCCCTTCCTACTCTCGACTGTACCCTTTCGCCCACTCGGTCCATTACCTGCAACTACGAACAAACTCATGCTTAATTCTGAATGTAATCTTATGATCATGCCTGTCCGATCATGCTACCCACCAGTTGTGAACGAATCTTATTACTACCTTACACTTTGTGAGTGCAGGGTGCATACCAAAGGACAGGATGACTTTGGTCAGTTCACTCAAAAACAACTGCACCTTTTCCTCCTCTTTGAAGATGAGAACGACGTCTGCATGCTCCATATCGACAAGGCTTTCTCAGCTATTTGAAAACCGGGGTCCAGAAGACGTTAGTTAGTCAGGAATTGTGACCACTTTTGCCGCTTGTTATTTCGGGCCGCAGTCTAACTCACATCATGGTACCTTCTAGAAGTCTTTCTGAGACGTTTCCTATTTTTGTGCCGGATATAGACACGGCAGTCTCATTGCATTGTCTGAATTACAGCAATGAAACACCGTGCGCCCTCAATGGACCTCTTAATGCATGCCGGTCTCAATTTGTGACAATTCCCTGGCGAATCGAAACTACAATAACAACTAAACGACTCACCCAAGATGTTCATGTACGGGGCTGTCCACGGACCCAAGTACGGCGTTGCGATGACGGTACCGCGACTACCATACCCAGTCTGATGGACTGCCCGTAGTTCAGCATATCCACAATATTTACCGGATGAGGGTGTTAAAGGCACCAACAAGACCGCCTCAATCCGTTAGTTTGCGCCAGGACTTGAAAGCACTGGCCGCCTTATTGTGCTGTATGCTTGTTCTGCCCATAAACACTAATTCTACCAATATCACTATCGATGGTTCGGTATAGCCTTGCGCCTGATATAGCATGTACTGACCATCATAAAAAACAAAAAAACTTACTAGCTGTGACGAATTCCTTGGCTTGGTTTTGCAGGACACCTGCCACAATGATAGGGGATACTTTCATACACAGGTCGTTAAAAGCTGCTCAATTTTGAGTTTGCGGCGACACAGAGGGCGAAATTATTGTCCTTGTCGTTTCGAGATTATTTCCAAACGCAATGCAAAATAAAACACGTGAAGAAACCGGCTCTTCTTCAAATATCCCATCGTCATCAGATGTACATCACGCAAAGCTGTTGGCAGCCATTAAAATATAAATTCCGCGCCCATGGTTGACCTGGAGTACGTTTAAACAACTTTCAACAAAACTGCGCCCGCATGGGAAGATCTTAAGGAACCGAATAAATGCCATCAAATGCTGAAACTTTGTGTTAAAGTTTTCCTCCTCCGAACTATGGTTTCAGAGAAATTTTGGGTGTGCATCTAAGGCTCGGCCAAAAGTAGAGATGGAGGTGGAAAAATTCAATGGGGCACATGGCGGGCTTTGTCTCAAGTGTGGTTTAATCTGAAACTAAGCAAACTCACTGGTTGCACTGTTGTAGGAAGTCAGGTGCAGCAGATAGGTTGGATACATGGTGCTAATACATAGGGCGAACCGAACATCGTATACGGATTTGAACTTGTGGAAAGGCAAGCCGAAATTGTGGCAGAAAACCAGGCTAGCCAAATTTGAGCGAAAATTCATCAGGTACGAAAGAACTCGTCAGAGACGGGGCCGGATGAAAAATTTGCTCGTAGTTGCGACTACAGGCTCGATTGGGCGAGGGTTGCGGTCGAGATTTTGAAGAGAATAGTTGCGGGAGTGCCATCACTGGGTATGACAGTGCCATGCCATCAGCTGACATGCTTCTATGGACAGCCCCGTAACGGTCATCAAGGGTGCCGCGATCGGAGAAGAGATACGCAGTTCCATGGCAGCTAGATCTGGGTGAGACGGAGATTGACACTGAGGGTCAGGCGGATGCAGGGTCATGGATAATTTCCCTTTCGTTGAAGGACCTGTGAGTGTAGCCGGGAACAAATCAGTTTGAATGAATAACAGTCCTACGGGGCGTTTGGGCAACTGCAGTTAAGAAGCTTGGGAAGAGGGGGCGAGGAAGCAATAGAATGAAAGCAGTGGCATGTGGCGAGTGTCAATAAGCATATGATAAAACGGTGTCAATAGAAAAAAATCTAAAAGGGATGAAAGCAAGCTAAGTGAACCCAGGAAAGGTGGATACACTTGCTGATCTAGAAACCAAGTACTAGTTGGGCCAGAGTAGGTGCATAGTTTTAGGAAAGTAAGAACTTTGTCGTCGAGGTAGCTAGGGAGGCTAGCTGTTGGACTAGTTGGAACGGGCGGTGTTTTTAACTTACCAAAGAATCATGACAGGGTCTCCGTTGTGCAAAATGGGTTAATGTGAGCAGTGACAGTAGACAGGTAAAAGCGGACAGGCAACAGGATAAGAACCGTGGCTTTGAGATCTACTACGTCAACCTAACAGGAAAGTAGATATTAAGGGTCGTATGCACAGGCTGTAAGAACTGTGTTGTTGTATAGGTGCGAGAATGGCCTCTGCGGACAGATGATGTGAGGCGTCTCAGGTTTTCGACCACGGATGCCTCGGAAGCGTGGCTGGTTTTAGATGGCGTCGGCGTGTTAGTAACGAGGTGATTAGAACACGGGTATTTGGTTGTGCCGCAGGTACTTCAGTTGGGAAATCATCCAGCACCACCGACTACGATGGCTCGGTCATGTGGACGAGTTCTTTCGTACCATGATTTCGCCCAAATTTGGCTAGCCTGATTTTCTGCCACAATTTCGGCTTGCCTCTTCCACAAGTTCAAATCCGTAACATGTTTGTTCGCCCTATGCATTAACACCACGTCCCCATCCAACCTATCTGCTGATTTCCCTACAACAGTGAGTTTGCTTACTTTCAGATTAAGCCACATTTTGAGACAAAACTCGCCATGTGCTCCCTATTCCAATTATTCTACCTCCATCTCCACCTTTGCTCGTTGTGACTCCAGCCATTTGCCCAAGCGCCCAAAGTCACTGGCCAGCAATGGTTCAGTTTCAGTTCATGCCATGTTCATGTCTTTGAACTAGTCGGACCTCATGACCGTTGTTCCCTAGGTTGAAAGCAACCTATTATTATTTCATCGGATATTTCCCACTGTTTATGACATTGTCCTCTTTTCTCGCAATCCGCACTACCCGCAAATCCCCCAGTCATGCTTCATTCTGACAGTAGTATGATCATGCCAGACGGTATGTGACCCAAAATTTGGGAATAAACATTATTATTATTATTATTATTATACGCATGCCGAAACACCGTCTGAGACGAGTGTTACTATGTGCCTCCTTCAGAATGGCGCAAACCGCGAGGCGGACAGCGCACGGCTTGCAGAAAGGTTTGAAAGAGATCACGAAGAGTTTGGGTGTTGATATTGTACACCTTCCAGGATGGGGTCCCCGTGACCCCGCCTGCGCTTGTGTAGACGTTGCAAAAATGGCGGCTAATCGATGTCAGTGGCGTTCATGCTGTCAGTTTCTTTCCAGATTGCTTGATTGAGCGGTTGGGGCGTAGGCACCTCAGAATGCTTGACGCAGGCCAGCAGTAGGTCCCCTCCCTCATCCACTCTTTTTCTCTTCTTTTCACTCAGGGTCTGTATATATATATATATATATGTTAGACGAACTTTGTGGTAGTACGGCAGTGAAGCATCAGTGTCAACACTGATGTTGCTGCCTTTGATGATGATTTGTCTCAAAGGCCTGACTGCAAGGCATCGGTGTTTGGCGGGAAATGGAAATACATTACCGTTTCTACAGAACAAGCCGCCACATGCTCCAACCCCCAACTTGGAGAACAAGGAGACTGTTTGTCAGATCTCTAACCGCTCAATGGGTCGCCGATGTACACAAACCGTTACATTACGGTAAGGTACAGTTCTTCGTGACGGAGCTAGCTGAAGCACACGAGTAACATGCGGCTAGGGGTCCACGATACCTAATCAACTAGCCACATGGAACCTACGAAGATCTGACCCGACCAAATCTGTCACCTTGTCGTGGTTGTCGGGCTTCCGTGCTGCAACAATCCTGCGGGCTAAACTGGCTGGAACTCGGTTCTTAAAGGTTCAACCATGCCAGGAAGGCCAACGGGGAGCAGCCCGACGAAGAACAGCGAGTCCCCGTACTGCGAGTAATCGTATTACGAGGCGGTCTGGTGGTAACGTCGTACTGTCCTCTGCGATAGGAGTGTGAAGGCAGTAAGGCGTTTCCCTAGGCGATCAGCATCTCCATATTCATGGAAGCAGCGATGCTGCCTTCCCTGAGGAAAGACGGGTTAGAAAAGGTCGACCCTAAAAACCGCACACTCCGATCGCCCAACGGTTGACCGTGACCGCCGGCGCATTATTCAAACTGCCGAAATACTTCTAAAACAAAGGGTCCGGTGCTGCTCAAAAGGCACCTGCTGTGCGCAGCCGCATCAGGAGTGAGACAGTAATGCCCTACTCCCTGCGCCCTCGGGCCAGGCCGGCCCCCTACAGCCAAGTAGGTCAGACTATTGAGTCATTGGCTCCGGGAAGGGTTCCGAAAACCCTAAGAAACTCTGTCTCGCGGTCCAGACTCCTAAGTCAGAGGCTAGGGGCAGGGTCCCCGAGCAAAACCCTACACCCTCTCACTGCCTTGTGGGTCAGACTTTTGAGTCAAAGGCTCAAGGTGGGGTACCCCAACTCAACCCTCTTCTTCGGCCTGGGTAACCGTAAAGTATCATTTGCCCTTGCAGCTCTTCGCTCACCGGCCTTCCCCCACACTCCCTCCCAACCCATCGTACAATGCAGTGCAATCAACCCATCTGCCAGTCACCTAGCTACTGTTGCGGGTCTCAACCATCGCCCAGAATAATAAACCAAAATAATCACTTACTAACCTTAAGATCTGATCCATGTTGCAGCCTTTAATCTCCGTACTCTATGTCAAATCGGGCAACAGGCATCCCTTGCTGAAACCTTACTCTCCCTCTTTATCGATGTATGTTGTGTCTCCGCAACACGCATACAAGACTCCAATTCGGTCGTGTTCCTCAAGCCGCTTAGGGCGAACCCAGATGTCCACATTTCGCCCTTCGGTCATCCGGTGATCCTGACGCAATAGCTCGTGGTATCTACGGTGTGGGAGTTGCACTCAGCCCCAAGGCTGAAAGCGCCTTACTGGACTGGATCCCAGTAAACAGTCGCCTTTGCGCTTGCGGTTGTGTGGCTCAATTAAGACGAACGCGAGTCGATGCGGTAAACGGTGCTTGTTTGTCGCATCAGCATACGCCCCAACAGATAGCAGTTCTGAGAATGAAAAGGACAAGTTTTATCAAGATCTGTCACGGCTGCTTCGATCGGCAAGAAGGATGGATATAGTGATCCTGGCGGGTGATATAAATGCCCAAGTTGGACGGAGGATGGATGGAGGCGAGTTAAAAAAACAATGCTCTCAGCTTTCAGAAATGCTGTCCAGCCCATCTGACTCGACTCAATGAACACTGGATATCTTCGAGACCAGCAGATCTTGTTGCTGCCAGAAAGTCCATACCAGCAGCTAGCGACTATGATGGCGCACACAGATCCCTCAAACGCCGGATAATCATGAGCTTGAAGAATGACAGAGAACGCTGGTGGATTTCGAAGAACCAGGAAATGCGGACGATATTGCTCTCCTTGGTTCAGACCCTTCCGAAATGCAAATGATTTTAAATTACCTAAATAACTCTGCCGCACGGTTTGGCATGCGCTTCACACCCGCAAAGTGTAAAGTGCTGCTACAAGACTGGGTGGGATCAAACCCACCTCATGCTTGCAGGTGAGCCAATCGACGTGGTTTTGTTTACCTGGGCAGCTGTATAAGTTCCGGTGGACTGGCTGGAGATGAGATCATTCCTCGAATCGGAAGGCCAGGGCAGCTTTTCAACCTCCGACACCTGTGGCGCCGACGTGACGTGAGCTTGTCTGTCAAGGGAAGAGTTTACACTGCTGTGGTGCTATCCATACTGTTTTATGGATCAGAGAGTGGCCCCTACGCGCAAAGATGTTCGGAAGATGTCAGTGTTTGATCATCGACAGTGTTTGATCATCGATGTCTCTGCAGCATTGGTCAGGTCTGGTGGGATCATCGGATTAGTAATGCTGAGGTACGTCAGTTGGTCTTAGGAAGAAGGAACTCTCCCGCTTTATAGGTTGCGCTGGTTGGGACATGTACTCCGCATGCCAGAAGACCGTCTGCCCCGCAGAGCTTTTTCGCTCAGCCTTGTGCTGAGTGGAAGCGACCGAGAGGTGGACAGTGTATGACCTGGCAACTAAGTACGAAAGCGCTAACCAGTAAACTTAGTCGGGACACTGGCAGAAATGGCCCAATCGCGCAGTCAGTGGCGCTCGTGCATCAAAGCTATCGCCTTCAATAAGTAGCTGCTCAAGTTCCGAACAAACGGAACATACCTTCGCCTCTAAGGCTTCGTTGTACGTTCCACATTCCCGTTTTCCGGTGATCGAAACTGTAGCTGCTGGAACCAATGTGCCTATGGTACACGGTTTATAGCTGATAAATTGATTGATTGATTGAGTACGACGATCATAGCGGGCAGCTGAACGAGCCTAGCTGACGCACAAGACTAACGATGCCCAATCAACTGGCCGACACGAGCCCATCCATCTCTACAGGGAAAAGTCGAAGGTCCAAATTATACGAGATGAGAATTTGAATTTTATTGGTCGTTTTAATTAGCACATGTGTCCTGCAGTGAAGCGTACGGCCTTCTTGGTGCGCATTCTTCACTGAGCTATTGATGTCCTGAAATGAAAGGTATAAGTTAGATTAGCGAAATATCACTATGAAAGCGTCTGACAAACTGCGAGCAATACTTACTCTATAAAAGGAACACTTCAGCGGCTAATTTTTATTTTCTTGTAGCTTGTGCCTACTGACTATTGGGCCTCAATAAATACAAGGCTTACCTGAAATGCATGATGTCACATTAACAAACATTTTGGAACTGATAGGCCCTGTGTGACTTAAACGAAATCATCGTAGTCTCTTTCCTCTAATTGGCGCTTTACAGCATTATTACTAATATTATGCTATTAACTCACGGCTGCCGATTAGCTCCTCCTTGGAGGAGCGGACGGACATACTTCCGGGGCATAGCGTGTTGGGAATCTGCGATTCGGTCCACGGCATCATAAGATGCCTTCTTTGCGGACCGTTTAACAAGCACAGCTGTGCGCTTTCTGGAAGGGTCGTGGGCTAGGGATTAAAAATAAATTAATAATCTGTGGACTCACCTTTGAGACAAGCCTGAAGTGCGTCACCGCACAGCGGGCAAGGTTCACCATCGCAACAGTCGCCGTGATATGATACGCGATCCGTCGCGCACCAGAGGTCACTGTTATTTATCGGCCGGTCACAAAGCACACAAAAGTCCAAGTCTGTGTCTCCAGACCGCAGTCTAAGCTGAGGTGCAGTATCGTCGACCACCGACGGCAGGTCGTCAGCCGCAGACGTCGAGTATTAATAATAATAATAATAATAATAATAATAATAATAATAATAATAATAATAATAATAATAATAATAATAATAATAATAATAATAATAATAATAATAATAATAATAATAATAATAATAATAATAATAATAATAATAATAATAATAATAATAATAATAATAATAATAATAATAATAATAATAATAATAATAATAATAATAATAATAATAATAATAATAATAATAATAATAATAATAATAATAATAATAATAATAATAATAATAATAATAATAATAATAATAATAATAATAATAATAATAATAATAATAATAATAATAATAATAATAATAATAATAATAATAATAATAATAATAATAATAATAATAATAATAATAATAATAATAATAATAATAATAATAATAATAATAATAATAATAATAATAATAATAATAATAATAATAATAATAATAATAATAATAATAATAATAATAATAATAATAATAATAATAATAATAATAATAATAATAATAATAATAATGTTTATTCCCAACTTGTGGGGGCATGCTGTCAGGCAAGATCATAAGGTTACAGTCGGAATAAAGGCATGACTGGCGGGGATGTGAGTACAGGGGGTTTTGGGTGGGAAAAGAGGACAGCGCCATCCACCCGATCAAATTGAACTGAAGCCAAAAAACAACCGCTAAGGCCTCGCGGCCTTGGACTGTTAGGCTCGTGGCCAGGGTCACAAAAGCGCAAGTGGGGATGATGAAATGGAGGGACTAGCAAAGCGGGTAAATGGTAACAGGGATCTCAAATCATGATATACAGCGAAACTGTGGTGACTCATTGGTGTCGCTGTTGTGGAGGCTGGCATAATAGTTCCTTTGGAAGAGAGAGATGGTGGCAACACACAAGTCGGGACGCGAACTGCGTAGAAAATTATTGGATTTGGTGGGAAGCACAGTAACACAGAGATGGTTAAATTTTAACCAACAGTTCAGCAGGTTGGAATGAATGTGTCATGGAATCAGCTGGGGTCCATTGGGGAGTTCGTCGTATTTGCAGTTAATGGAACGAGTGGGCGAGAGGGCACGGTCGAGGGGAGGAATGGAATAGTTGCGGGTGTGCTATCAAACTGGGTATGGCAGTGCCGTGCCATCATTGGCCTGACATGCTTCAGTTTTTGGACAGCCCCGTAACGGACGTCACATTTCAAGGTGAGTGGGCTGGGGTGTGCAGTTCTTTGGGCAGCGGGATTCATATCATACTGGCCGAGGAAACAAGGTGGAGTGAAGCCGACATGGGATCGCAGGGTTCTTTCGGTCCGTTTGGGGATCCTGTGGTTGTAGATCACCAGCCAGGTGGAGCGGGTAACAGCCAACCAGGTTTTCCAAACCGGGTATTGCCGAAATTCGAAGCATGCACTAATATACACGGCAGAGAACCGTATGGCGAAGAAGGATTTGCCCCCGAACAATCAACTGTTTAAGGGCCGTTGTGGCTATCCTGGGTTCCAGCTCCAGAAGTTTATCAACCATTCAGTCCAGCTGTTTACGCAGGTCGTCGAGCGATAACGGCGGTGGCTGAAGAAAAAGTGTAAGGATTATACCTCGTTCCGGTAGTTTGTAATCAGACAGCCACATTGGTGGACGGAGAAGCAACCTAAGAAAACATTTATGAGTAATATTTCTTACTGCTTGGAACCAACTGGTCTCTAAATACGGAAAACAAATGGATGCAGGGGAGCTACGTCGACTGACAAACAGAGGCATGCGCATTTACAGCACAGGTATCCAGCGCCTAGGAGCACCTGGGTGTTTGCACCAGGGATTACAACTTAGTTAACGTGCATTGACCTCACATTGTATATTCAAACAGGATGATGGTGCGGGCTTGGGAGTCGCGGTCCCAAGTGCCTCAAAACGTGGGAACACGCATATCTAGTCATTCGACAAACAACGCCCAGAACGTAGCCGTCGTCCTTCACGATTTCCTCTCGGTCGCACTGGGATGACGTATGCATCTCATATTCCCGCATGAGTCACCCGGCGTGCCAGGACATCCTTTGTATGGTATGCTGCAGTCTGTCTGACCGGTGCACCCGGTTTTCCAGGCGATCGTCTGCGTTCTCCAGACAGTTGTTGGTCACATTACCAAAATGGACCATCCCGGAGTGTGTGTGCACAGCCCATTTGCGGATGATATGCAACCAGTGGGCCGGCGATCCGTTGAGTATGTGACGGATAGTTCGGTTTTATTGTGGCAGATGCTAAGCCGTCGGTCCTGGACGTGTGCTCCCAAGGCTGCACCTTCATCGTGTTGGAACAATGTGAGGTCAATGCACGTTTGGGTGCTGTCGGTGCTACTCGCTTTCCAGGATGGGGACCGAGTCATCCTCACTGCGCCTGGTTGGAGACGTTGCAAGCTATGGCTTCCAAACGATGTTGTGGTCAGTTTAAATCCAGATTGCCTGAATGAGTCTTTGGAGGTGTAGGCACCTCGGAGTGATTGTAGTAAGCTAGCGCTGAGTCACTTCCCTGTCCACCTTTATTCTTTACCTCGTAATAAGGCTTTCAAATAAGTCAAGGTTGTACGGTAGCGAAGCATCAGTGGTGAACACTGATGTCATGCTGTCGATGACGATGATGAGCTAAGCATTAATTCCTGGTGCAAACACCAAGACTGTGGATATCTGTGCTGGTAAGTGCACATGCTCCTTCTACCAGGCGGTGTGGCTTCCTGCATCCATTGCTTCTCCGCATTTAGAGACCAGTTGCTTCCAAGCAGTAAGGACTTGCAGAGCTCTGCAAGTCCTTACTGCTTGGAAGCAACTGGTCTCTAAATGCGGAGAAGCAATGGATGCAGGAAGCCACACCGCCTGGTAGAAGGAGCATGTGCACTTACCAGCACAGATATCCACAGTCTTGGTGTTTGCACCAGGAATTAATGCTTAGCTCATCATCGTCATCGACAGCATGACATCAGTGTCACAGTGTCACATCAGTGTCGTCGGTTCTGAGGTTACATGCTGGATGCTCAAATACGATACAGTTATCCTTGAGGTATTCATTTAAACCTCTTTCAAATACTCCAAAGGATGAAAACCGGAGAGTAGCCAATTTCTGAACAGACTTACTTGGGTGCACATCTGAAGACCGGTAGTCGATTCACGCCCAAGCAAATGATTGGCTGCTTCGAGTCACGTGATCCATACCAAAAAATACGTCTGGTCCTTACAAGGCCTAACTATTTTGCAAAGGTATGCACCAATGATTGGACTTGGCCCGATTGCCTAGTGGGACAAGCTTGGTCTCACGGACCTGGCGGTTCGCGTCTCAAACCCCGGACTCTCCCCGTCAACACGTTTCTTCTTAGGACACTACCGCTTTTCCATCATAAAAATATGATTAACTAAGATGAAAGGAACTTAAAGATCGAAGTGCGAAAGGTTTAGGATATGTATACATACCGAAGACTATTTTGAATCGAGATTTCCGAAAACACAGATGTCGCGCCCCAGCCAAATTTTTATTGGAAGAAGTGATGCGGGTAGTCAGAAATAGGTTGCGTGAAGAAAGGCAGGTCTATGGAGGGCATTTTAAGGTACGCGGATATGTTTTGTGATGTTAAGTTCACTTATTGATTTTATAAACGTTAAATTGTACACATTTCACACGGGGAACTAGAAACCTTCCGGGATAAAATCTTTTAATCGTTTCACGCTATTTTCTCGCTCCTTTGCAGCCGGACGAGGCAAACGGTCTTTTGTCTTCTCCTTTTAATCACGTCAGATTATCTGCGAACTCCGGAGCAAACAGAGCACGCAGCATGTTCCTGACTGACAGGCGGGGTCAGAGCAGACCAATCTTGAAAGGAAAATGATCTTTATAACTAAAGTGTGGACCAGGGTGAAGGTACTCACTGACTGTTCGCGGAATTCCGCGTCCATCAATCTGACCAGGAAAGCATCAAAATCTTCCATTTTGGTCATTCTATTGATCTCTTTCAGACTTCCTTTCCGTTTTTGATGCGTGGAAGCACCCGAACTGAGGCCTTGCTCTAAACATTTCAGCTGTACATCCAGCTTTTCCAAGCGATCCAAGGTTTCTTCTAATATTCAAATAAGCAATAAAAGAGTGACATTAACTCACTTCGGAAGGCCTCTGCTTTGATAGCCTCGTCACGCATTTCATCTAGTTATGAATGGATGCACATGATTGAAGTTTACCTCGAAACACAGCCAGGATGCGCACCATTTCTTTGTTTGGGTAATTGGGAACACGTGATCTGTCGGAATCGCTTGGTTCCTCGCCGGGGTCATTGGTTTGTTCAATGGTCCGAAGAGGTGGTGGTGAAATCGCGGATGACAGATGTCCATAAGCCGAACTACATTTAAAATATATATCAAACTAAAATTATGGCCGCACTTACTCAACAGGTGAGGATAAGATGTGCGTGTGTGTGTGGGTTAAGTAGGTGAACCTTTTGGAGGTTCTCTGCCCAACTCGAGTTGGGCACTTGCAGAGCTCTGCAAGTCCTTACTGCTTGGAAGCAACTGGTCTCTAAATGCGGAGAAGCAATGGATGCAGGAAGCCACACCGCCTGGTAGAAGGAGCATGTGCACTTACCAGCACAGATATCCACAGTCTTGGTGTTTGCACCAGGAATTAATGCTTAGCTCATCATCGTCATCGACAGCATGACATCAGTGTCACAGTGTCACATCAGTGTCGTCGGTTCTGAGGTTACATGCTGGATGCTCAAATACGATACAGTTATCCTTGAGGTATTCATTTAAACCTCTTTCAAATACTCCAAAGGATGAAAACCGGAGAGTAGCCAATTTCTGAACAGACTTACTTGGGTGCACATCTGAAGACCGGTAGTCGATTCACGCCCAAGCAAATGATTGGCTGCTTCGAGTCACGTGATCCATACCAAAAAATACGTCTGGTCCTTACAAGGCCTAACTATTTTGCAAAGGTATGCACCAATGATTGGACTTGGCCCGATTGCCTAGTGGGACAAGCTTGGTCTCACGGACCTGGCGGTTCGCGTCTCAAACCCCGGACTCTCCCCGTCAACACGTTTCTTCTTAGGACACTACCGCTTTTCCATCATAAAAATATGATTAACTAAGATGAAAGGAACTTAAAGATCGAAGTGCGAAAGGTTTAGGATATGTATACATACCGAAGACTATTTTGAATCGAGATTTCCGAAAACACAGATGTCGCGCCCCAGCCAAATTTTTATTGGAAGAAGTGATGCGGGTAGTCAGAAATAGGTTGCGTGAAGAAAGGCAGGTCTATGGAGGGCATTTTAAGGTACGCGGATATGTTTTGTGATGTTAAGTTCACTTATTGATTTTATAAACGTTAAATTGTACACATTTCACACGGGGAACTAGAAACCTTCCGGGATAAAATCTTTTAATCGTTTCACGCTATTTTCTCGCTTGCATTGACAGTTCATCTTTCCTTGGTTTATGCGCTTTGACCATTCAACTCGTTTTCTCTTGGCTTGTGCACAAATGCAGTTTGAATGCGCGCGCTTCCCGGCTCGCGCATAACTAACCAATCTGAATGCTGGCTTGTGCATGAATCGTATGCCCCTGAGACCGTAGCACCGCGACTTTCAAACTGAAATGCGCGCCATGTGTTAAGAATGGGTACGAGGGTAAGTAAAACAAATTCCATTGAATCTAAGGCGGATTATGGTGCTTTTGGTGTTTTTATACATACAAAAAGCTACATCTTTACGTGAAAAACTTTTCGGCAAATTAAAGTTTCGGAAAAACGAGCATCTGGCTTCTAAGGATGAGCTGTCTGCCCGTACACGCTCACCGCGAAATCAACACTCCGCGAGTTGACCCTCGACCGGTCTTTCTAACCTATACTTCCAAGAGAGCAGAGCCCATTATTTGCTTCTAAACGCGGCCAAGAATTTATCTTAGACAATCAGCGTATGATCTCAGCCATGTCGACGGTGGCTTAGGGGCAGTGAGCAACTGGAACATTGCGCTGGATTTATCTACATCTCCCACGCTCTTAACACCCAGCATTAGGCCCCAGTGGATCTATGTATGCAGAATTCACGCCAACCCCACTAAACGGCTATCTGAAACAAGTACTGACAACTATTTGGTCGTTCTGAGGTGAAGAAGGACAAAGGATTATAATGCCCTGCGGCCTTTAGCATCTGATACATGCGGTATTCACGGATTGATACACACGGTCGAAGCATTCGCCTAAGTTCCTAATAATTGGGTTTCGTAAATTTTAGCCGGTTGATTTATTTTGGACACATTCATGACACTAAATTTAGTCCTTCTTTAACGCAGGCATGAGCGCCCAATAGTTGCTACTTACAATGTCGAAATTTTGGGTTTGGTATAAGAACCGAAACCACTTCCTGTTGAAACGGCTTTTAGGGCTACATGTGAGCCCGCCTACCTCTCAAGAAGCTGTAAGATATAAGGAGCAGTGCCATGGGAGTGGGTTTTCCACTGTTGTTCTCCGACTGTGTTCAGACCCGCTGACGATGCTACTGGAACCAAGGGGGCTTGTTATAGCCAAATATGTTCTTAACTCACCAGGCCCTGCAACACATTGTAGTTTTGCCTATCAAGCCATGCCCACTAAACCATTCCTGTACTTCAGTACGTTAAGCAGCTCATATGCAGCCGTTCATAATGGTTTTCGAAAGCCTTGTAAGTAGTGTGTTCCTTCGAGAGATCAAAGAGTTTTCTTTGTGTGAATACCACAAACAATCTGCGAACATCAGTCAAAAGAGTATTATTAAGATTTTCTCGTTGGAACACGCTGTTTGTACTGTTGTAAGAAACTCTTCCGCTACAGTTTCACTCTTTTCGGGCTCACCAGTTAGGCACGGTCCCTGAGCTTGCGGCGACCCGCTGTTGTTGCTCGGTTCGCTGACCCGTACAGCGTGGTTGCAAATGCCTCACCGAAGATCAGTGTGCCATCATCCATGCGAAGTGGATTAATATTGTACCATATTTTACAGGTCCATCGGCGTGCAAGTGTTACAACTGGTATCATTTAGGTATAGTCAGGATATACTCCTGTTCCCACTATTCCAAAATTAAGCCAGAGCAATTTCTAGGCATGTGTTTTCACGAGCTGGCAATTACGTCGTGCATTACGTAAAACCATAAACAACATCTCTCGAACTTGTTCAATGATTTCGCTGCATTATACTTGGTCGTTTTTGTTCGCCGTTTCTTCCGGGCTGATCCCTAATTCGATCAAACGTCAGAGTTTAACGGTCCTCAAACAGTAAACAACCACATTATATGGCGAGAAGATTGATGGCAGAAAGCGTGAAGTAAGAAAAGCACTGCACGGCAGCTGAACACAATGGATACAGTGATGAGATTTTTTCACCCAGATAGGACAGGGGGAGATTTATAATTCATGCGTCACTCACTATGCTTCATATACTTGCTACCGTTTTGCTCTGTAATCTGGCTTTTGTTGGTCTGCCCTCTATGTCAGAGGAGGTGCACATTGATTTTTACAATTCACTGTTTCCTTCTAACTGCCCGCTATTTATTCCAAGGATGAATTTAAACGAGCTCCTGACCAGAAACCCTTACAAGCGTTGCATGCCAGTCCAAAAATCAAGTCGGTTAGATGACCCTGAAAAGGAACACTTTGTCTTTGCACGCGGAATGACAGTCTTTGTCGCAGAATTTATCCACCACAAATTTGACTGTGTATGAAGTCTTTTTGATATCTAAACATACTCCGTTAACCTCTGAAGTTACTGTGGCATCATCTACCTCTTACCTACATTATCCCCACATTGGAGGTAGCTTGGCAAGACTTCATTTTTGACATCATTTAGTCACGTATGGTGAGGCGAAGAATCGAACAGCGTTTGATGGTCGATTGACATTTTGGTACCATGTACGAAGAGTAAAACCTGAAAATATGAAAGGTAATACACTGACTTATTATTAGCTAAGAAAAGGAACTTTAATGGTAGAGGCTTGTCTACCTGAATTGTACCTTGAAATTTGCACCCACCTCCTTCTCCATATTAGACACTCCTTCCTGGGGGGTGTTTAACTTGGTGTCTAAATTCTTATTCGGATCACTGTCTGATCCCGTATAAAAAACCACAGAGAGTAGCATGACTTGTAATTTAGAATTACCACAACACTACGACGTGGTTGCCATATTTTGTGCAGTCAGTGCGCATTGTTTCCAGTAAGTGATTATGGTATATATGGTATATACATACCATATACATACATATGGCATACGATATATATATGTATAATGGGATGGTTCTCCTGATTAATGTGCACATCTATCGATTCTTCAATAATCACCTTTTTTAGCATGGGAATCACTTCGGATGCATGAACCGTAAGGCCTGTTAACTGACAAAGTTAACGACGGAAAGCATCTTGGCGTTTCCTTATTCCAATCTTCCTAGGTATCGGTTTGTTAGTCGGTTCTTCGGAATAAATTGTGCAATCGTAATTGACGTAACCCATCCAGTTTTATAGCTCTGCTACAAGTCACTTTGGTGCAGAAGAATCTATTCTACACCTTGAGGTGTGTTCATGGTAATGAAAGTTTATTGGAAAGAAACCAATCAGTCTTTGTAAGCTGGCACAGTACGAAATATTTGCGGAATATGGAAGACAGGGTTCACCATGCGATGCTACGAGATTTATTTCCGATTCGCCTCGCTGACATACAGGTCTGACGGTGTATGCGATCGATGAAGCATGCGAGTAGTCTATGGTCTGGCCTCCAAGCTCCGACCCCTCATTTGATGGGAATTGTGGAGTTGTTTCGCAGTGTTCTTTTACCACTGTTTACTAGTCAATGGATGTCTAGTAAAGTTCAAGAGAACGCGTGAGAATGTTCAGTTTTTAAAAATCGCCATGCAGATGAGGTGTTAACTTTCCTGTCTAATGGCTTATGTCTGCTTAGTTCCTCTTGGCTAGCAAATAGCATCGCTGTGAAGGACTCTTCCTTTCACAGGTAAACTCTTCTAACCAATGCTGATAGGTGAAAGTCTACCTTAATGCAGCACGCTCTTGCAGGATGCCCCACAAATTATGTTGAACATGAATCACTAAAGTGATTTTCGTTTGTCTTCACCTAAGGTACAAAATTAACTTTTTGGGAGTACGCAGCTGTCAGTCAGCATATATTTTTGAGCGGGTTTTATGTGTACAGGCCCTAGATTCAATCACCAAGTCACGAATGGCTGCTGGCATATAGATCCTAGCGTATAATTACAAGCGATAGACGAATCACCTATTCGGGTTCAGCTGGAGATCACAGTTTGAATGAGTAAGACCGCTAGATTTAGAGCTAAGCTGAAGAGTCACAATTATTAGACAAGATGAACCAGTGAGTGAGAATTTCATCATGCTTCGAGCGAAATAAACCTACCGACCCATCCAACATTGTTTAATTTGAATGCTGACGTGAGGAACGGACCCAACAGGGAAAGAAAACTTCGACCATCCGATAACCTGTCACATGGATCGTGGGTCCTGCTCATTTTGAGTCGTACAGTTTGTTGCTTCGTCTTACAGTGAAGCTACTGATTGCACACGTCAGTTAGCACCAGGATTGCATTGTAAATTTCTGCCACTTGGGTTTTTCATGTTATTGTCTACTGTTGCATGTGAGATATCGATCTGTCCGTTCGTGAATTTTCTTCCAATGATGTACGGTCGTCGACTCCCAAATTCCGTTTATATAAGAATTCAGTGTTTTTTGCCGTGGTGTTGTCCGAAATATTTACTCCCCATTGTACATTTACAAACTCGAAGTTGATTATCGGTTTGCTTCGTCTCCGGAGCAGAAGACGCACAGTAAAAATACCGCAAGTGCAGACAGTGGGTACCAGGTGCCCTATGCTTGTATCCCATAAGGGAAATTCGTTCATCAACCAGTGTTTACCATAATGCTTCCCATCTGTACCGTTCGTTCATCGACCATTTGTGTGTATTCCGTGAGAACTTTATTATTATGAAATGTTGAAATAGGTTATACGACTTTCCGAGTGTACATTTGTGAACTTGAAAAGTGCTTCTGATTCAGACAGAAGTAAATCCCTCCAAAATAAAACGAGAAGTTAAGTAGTCTTTTCAAATTCTACGGCAAGTTGCCGAGCAGTCTGTCGATCTAATTGTATTGGGAAGATGACAAAATACTGTGTTCAATGAAAGCACGATGCTGGCTAATAACCGACGCCGTAAATATATCAGAACGGTTTTGAATCACCCACCTGAACGACATCATAAACCAGAGATTCAGCTAGGGTTTTGTTGACTCTCGTTAAAGCCGAATCCGTCTGCAAATGTGTCTGGAATCATGTTTCGAACAAAGGATCAAATTAACACTAAATATTTTTCTTGGCTTAACAATACTTACAAGGTTGCAGAAAGCACTCCGACATCAGTAGTGACAGGTCAAGGAAAATACTGCGAGATCTCGTGTCGTTCCAACTGAAATACGAGGCAGTCTCTGTGAAGCATGTTCAGATGAATTACTTTTTTAAATGACAGACTTCTCAGAAATACGTGTCTTTCTAAGGTGTTTTATAATATCCAGTCGCGTCCAATTGCATCGTAAGCATTCGTTGTGGATTTGCTAGTTGCCGTGAGATGCCTTAGTGGCTAGAGCGCGAAATTACTGACTGGAAGGTTCATGGTTCGAATCCCACCTCTGCCTGTCGACTTCCCCTGTCTAGGCTTTGGCAACCTGGCAGTATCCCAGCCCTCGTGCTTCCTTCTGGTGGCATGACATCTAGGCACCGAAAGGGTGCTGCAGCTAAACGATTAGATGAGTTGCCGCCAACCCCGATAAACGTTTTAATTTGTTTCAGGACGATTTTTGAAGCGGCAAAAAATACATTACAAAACACTTTTAGCAATGTTGCGCAAGGCTGAGTCCAAAATTACTAAAAGTGGGAAGCTTTCACCAGAAAATAGGCTGTTGTTCTTTCTCAAATGTGGGTCGTCATATCATTTTATTTTAAAATTCATTATATCTTATTTGGTCGATGGTTAATTTGGCCTTAGCCGAGTGCGCTAAGCAAAGTCCCCTAGTGGTTCAGTTTGAACCCTATTCGGTAGGTCGAAGTACTTACATGGTTAGGTAAAACCTATAGCAAAATTACAAATACAACATAAAGGTTTCACTTCCATCAAAGACACGAATTCAAGACAGATAAACTAGGTTATTACATGAGATAAGTAAAAATATATCATGCAGAGACTTAGCTTCTATTCGGGCCTGTACAGTTCGCCTGTGTTCACTGCATCAAAGATTTGCTGCAGTTTGATCTTGTATGAGGACGTTGAGTTCAACTAACCATTCTGGTTGATGCTTTCATCAAAACCGCCGGTTTGACTGCTGGCATCTCAGTGTACAATAACCGGGCATCATGATCTCACTGCTGTCATTGTTGACAGTAGGTTGAAACAAGCTTGCATTTATTTAATGAATGGCTTAAATAAGAACATCCGTTATTTAGCACGCACCATGCCCTATTAGCGTCAGTTACTTCATTTTCACACAGAATGTCATTCGCTTTCGAAATACTGGCGAACCTGGTAAAGTTTTACCGTGGCTAATTTATTCTCAGTTCATCCAGAGAATCAATCTAATCGTCCACAGTCGGTAGTAGTTGAATCCTGGTGTTCAACACACAGCATCAGCACCTCAGGATGTCAAAGTTGACATTATCGCGTTACACGGAAGACCGGTTCGGAGCAATATATTAGATGAACAACAATGAGTATCTGTAGGGTCTCTCTGCCTCCATTATATTTAACCTGTTCCAGGAACATTTGATTTCGGCGCTGGTTACGGACTGACGTTCGGTTAGACCACAGTCGAAAGAGCTCCACAACTTGAAGATCAAGGTTTAGTTGTACAGTCGTTCCAGTTTTTAGCAGCACTTTACTCACCGTGGTCCTTGTAAGTGCCAAACAAATGTCACTCGCCGGATGATATTTACCCAATGTTGGCAATGATGATCTGTAACGGACGAATATGAGGTCACATGTTTTCACATTAATTTATTTTTGAAGGAGAAAGAGGATAATCCGTGTAGATGTTGCTAGTTGATTAAGAAAGTCTGAACAGCGATAATCCAGTTTATTTACAGCCCACGAACGCTGACTGTTTGAGGGGATTCAGTAGGTGTGTGGTATTCCCCTCAGCTTGATATAAACAACAAAACTATTTATGGTAATCGACAGGACGGCTAGTTGTTGCAAGGGAAATCAGCTAAATCAGACTGTGACTGGATGACTCGAAAAATAATCTATTTGTTGATAGCTAATCAATGGAATAACATACTCAAAGCAAGACGAAACAGTGGTCGAATTGTCGGACAAGTTATAAAAATAAAAACCATAGTAAGCATTCCCTGATGCCACAATTTATCTAACTGTAAGTGTAACATTTACAAAATAAAACGAATAAGATTTGTTTTATGATCGGCAATCACTGTGTTACTCAACGTAACTTGATGAGGAATGTGTCCCTTAAATAATGCTCTTTTAGTTAAAAGAGATGAGGAAAATCATTCTGTTAAGAAATCGTCATGCAAGTTCTAATGAGTAATCGAAAGTTTCATGTTGCGTAAAAATTTCAAAAAGAACCGAATATTGAAATTTTCCTGGTCATGGGAGAATCGGGAGCAGTCCGGCGGTAGCATGCTCATCATTCGCGGTTTTAGTTATCGTTTTAAGAGAATTGCATCTAATCGTACCTGAGGAATTGTGTTATGAACTTTTCAAAAATGAATTGTCCTGGGTATTAGTGTGACATTGACGTTTGTTATACAAATGACCAGATTAGCTGCTCATACGGTCTTGCAGTCGTGAATTGATTGTTTTGAGCGATGTGTATAAGCAGCACGGTGCAATTTTCGTTTGATAAGGAGCTCGGACTTCACTCAGTGGTGGCTTTAAGGTTTGTCGCGAGACAGCAAAGTCAACAGTATTTACAACGACAGGAGGGTATGCGTGTTATGAACTATTTCGCGCCAAGATACCAGGGGAATATGGTCACATCTGAATGGACGGCCTCTTTTTTCCCCTGTAGAATAAATAAATAAATAAATAATAAATAACTTTAAAAATGGCCCAACGAGGTGCGAGTCTGCAAGAAAAGGGGGACGATATCAGTTACCATTTAACCAGGAAGCCTGTGCACTTTAAAATACTCACATGATTGAAAAGACTTGAATCGTCCTGTAACAAAAAGGATGTGAAATAACCTAATTATGCGTTCTAATTTGTGTTACTTATACGTGACGTTGCTGTTCCCTCTATTTTATCACTCTTACTAAATTGTAACTGCTTGGCTGTCGCCAGAAACACATCGAATGAAATATGATTTTCACGTCATCCGTTTGACCACATAACATGACAGATTTATTCAATCACAGAAAATAAGTTTCCAGGAAGCAGAAGATTGGTTTCTCTGGGCTTGGCTGAAGCCGAACATGTTAGACTTCTTTACTGAGAGAGAGAGACAAACCAGACAGTGTCATTTTATAGCCCAGTTCTCAACCGCAGTCGATTTTAAACACACTTGACAACAGGCCTGTAATATTTTCTTGTCGCCTGGATGGGTTTTCGAAAATCCCGATAAACTTTCGGTCCACAACTCTGTGATCAATGCATCACACTTTGGATACAGTCACTGCAATTGCATGTTAACCATCAACATGTCATGATATCGTAACCAGGACCCCCTTTGGGATCCGCTTATGGAAACTCGATGTGGTGCTAGCTCATAACAGCCATCGCTCACATGAAATCGTTTCGTTGACATTACTTGGTTTTCGTACCCACCTCATACGAAACATGAGTTGGCGTTTCATAAAGTAAACAGATAAAAGCCTTTACACTGGCCTACTACTAGTATAGGCGTGCTGCTTGCTGGATTACTTACACAAGGTTCGAGTGGAGCGATGCGTCAATTGTTACGTTACTGGTGCCAGTTGGTGTCATCTCGTCCACTTGCAGAACATGATATGGTAATGAATGTTGATTTGCTGTTCCCACTATGTTTGTCTGATCCTTGGATTTTTTGAAGCACTTGTGTCATTACATATCCTTGGGTTAATCCATACTTTTAACTCCCGTACGATTGTTTTGCTCACATTCGCAATGAAGCCGGAATTAAAAGTAATCGTCGTAGTGGCTGAATTGGCTTTCATCAATTAAACGACTATTGAGAGCCTGCCGATTGCAGCTGGGAGCCATAAGTTGATTGAAAACTATGATCTGTTTGTTCATGCATCAGTTCACACCAAAATATGATTGTATTCATCATTGGACGTGCTCCGGGTCCGGTGCCGTCTTGTCAGAGAATAAGTCTTACTCAACTCGATCACATGTGTAGTTCACTAACAAATCTGAAACAGTTAGCCTCCCACAAACTGGAATTTTGAATAGGAATTTCGAGGTCAGTGGTGAACAAGGGAACCAGCGCTCTCGTTGTGATCAAGAAAGTGTTCAATTTAACCGAAATTGTGTAATAATGGGGACATATTTGTAGTCTGTTTGACGGCAATCTGTAACTCGTTTTTTACCACTTACTTCTAAGAATACAGCAAGAATGTGCACAGGGAGAATTCAGCTACTGTTGCATTCCGGCTCTTATGGGAGGAGGACGGAAAACTGACGCATCACAACCGTTTGAATGACTACCGAGTGACATGCGAAAGGAGTGCGTAATGGAGGCGTGATAGGATTATTACAACAGTGTTGGCAGGGATGGTCGAACCCATGGTTTGAAACAGTGAACAGTGTCACGTTAGCTCAGTGTGGTGGAGAAGCTATTGAACAGGGACAACCTATATGACAGTTTCTACCCAAAATGCGCAAATCTACACCAGCATGCGAAGTAAGTCCATTAAGGGGTACAAGAAAGAGGAGGAAAACTGCAAACCTCATTTACTATACCAAATAAAACCAGTTGATAGAATCAGTTAGGCAGCCTAATAAGGTTTACGGTCTTTATATGTTTCTGTAAGATGGTCGTCAATCAACCTACTGGCCAAATAATGCAGCCGCTGCACAGTCGTATATTTACCACAAAATGACTGACGAATATTGAGTTAGGCGCCCGGTTACCGAATAAGACGGAAAAGTTTAGTTGCGTCAAACATTTGTTTGGCAGAGGGAGGTCAAATAACGACAAATAAAGTCGATCTTTATTGTACTACAGACTGGCAGATGAGCACAGACGTGTCAGTTAGCTTAGCATTGGCGCTATATCCTTTCGGATTTTGATTCGATATTGATTCCTCACTAAAGTTCTTCACAACATGTGCAGCAAAAATCGGTGACATAAAAATGGTTTTAACATTCTCCTCTACAAGTCCGGTTACGGTATTTAGTCTATTAAGTACCAGTTGCATAGACACCATGTAGTGCAATACTATACAGTAGTGCGGCAATTCACGGCACAGCTTACGCATGGCTATCTGCCACAATTTTCCGCCACGACAGCTTTCAAAATAAACATTATAGCCCCACATCATCACGAACATTGCTACTAATGTAGCAGTTAGGTGCTTTCCTTACTCAAGAACATGACATCCAGTTTCACTCAATCACGGTATTCCCGGAGGTTTTGTTCACTGATTCTTGCATTATCAGTGGGTATCTGGAATTTTTAAGTCTATCTAACACGAGGGTTTAGAGAACAGACCGTCATGTTATTGTTAACTATACTGTAACTTAATCAAGCTATACTTTCTGTCTTTTGAATCACAATGTTTGTTGTAATGACCTCGAGAAACCTCACGAAATCGATTCTGGATCGCTGTAACTGCAGCGTGTCCTCTGAATGCCACTATGAGACGGTTAGTTGTAACAAAAGTTGATGCATCAAAGCTCATTATGAGGGGATTATTTCAGCCTGTCTCGGCAGCATTTACTGAGGCTTGACATGTATCGTTTTTACTCGCTATCCGACATAGGTGTTCATTTCACCAGCCTTCGTGCGCATAATGTTACCAGAGCGACAAACGCTTAGTCAAATATAAGACCCGTCAACATTTTACAGGATAGTTAATTCGAAGTTCAGAAATGGTAAGGCTGGCGGAGATCCTGATTATGCTACTCACTATCGTAAGTGTAGCGTTCACCTGCGATCCACTATCAAAGTGGTTATTCCAAAACACAGTAACACACTAACCTGTCAGAGTTGCCAGTAATTCAGATCAGTTCTCTCTACTTGGTTGGTCACCATCATCAAGATTAACTGTGTTTGACAATAGTATATAGATGAAACGAGAGACATGGGTTCCAGAACACAGCAGAATATCAAGCACTGGTACTTACCGAAATGTCCAAAGTTCTCACGTTCCTCGTGCTTCTGTCCGTTTGCGGTAGGTGTCTTTATGCATAGCTCATAACCTCATACCCTTCATTATACCCGTCCGTGTCATAAAGCTTTGCAAACATCTCTTCTTATTTCTTGTTTCAGTCAATTTGGGGTTTTGTCTTCAAATAGAGCCTGGTTCAAAACAAGCGGCATGTCTTAGTACGTACTTCACATAATTTGCCCGTTATATCATTAGCTCTGACCTGCTTATTGGTTGTAATCCCGATGTGCTGAACAGCTAGCTAGATGTTTGTCTCCGTCATTCATCCGTTCTCCAATTAATTGTTACTGCAATGTTTCTCACCCAGCTAAATGCATCAACCAATGGGGTGATTGTCCACGTATGTCTCTGTGTCGTTGTTCTGATAGTATTTCTCCTTCTGTACAATTGAAAAACCAATTGGTTATCTAAATTACAATGTCCTTCCTTGTGGAATCCAGTACAGTTAAGGTGACTCGAAATTCAGAACGTGGCCCCAGTTCCGCGTCGGTCTCCAAAGGCACGGAGGGACGGATTTCTGAAGTGCCTATTCAGACTACTTATACAAATGGATACACCTCATTTCTTACTAGCTTACTATATCTCTGTCGTGCTCCCTGTGAAGAAGGGTAACTTCTCTTGGAAATGCATTATGAGAGATATATTTCTACCAAAGGTATCACTTTTACAGCGATACGTAATATACTGTTATCAAAAATTATGAACTGAATTGAGAGAGCCATATATCGGTTGACTGGTAAGATAGTAGAACGGAGAGCACAGGCATTCCGATCCACTGACGCTCGGACTAACCATTACTGAAAAATCAGGGCTTTGTTTGGAGCTACTCAGCGTCTGCTGCAATGATCCGATACTCTGGCACACTTGTGAGCTTGCTTTACTGTGATTCAGAGTGACTTATGCTACAATACGGTGGTAAATGGCCATTCTCTACATGCCAATTCGATGGAGGACAATAAAATAAAATTCTTTTTGGGTGCAGTCGGTGTCAAGCCCAATTTCCCAGTCAAACTCAGCAATGTCAGACTTCCGTCACTTACGACACTCAGTCTCTATGTGATCGACAGCGTACCTCCACTCAGCTTACTACGCTGTGCTTCATACACTAATGCTGGGTTTGCAACAACCTAGTCCCATGAGCATGTTACTTCTGCATGGTGGATGGGTGTACGGTCCGTAGGGAAGGACCTAAAGGAAAAGCGAGGTCGCCCAATGTCCCCTTCGGCTACTTCGTCGAAACAATGTGCAGTAGGACGAAACTCTGTGCAGAGTAAGTTTTCAGTCAGTCCGATTACATGCTGCACAAACATACAAACTTTATCTTCTCGCTAACTGGACAGGTTTGTGTCTGTGAACAGGAGCACTTCGAACTAGTCAGACGAATGACTCCATATTTCAAACTGTATTCTGCGTGTTAAAATTCGGCGAATTGCAGAGCATTGCAACAGACTTCTACCGGACGGTGAACTTTAACCTTTGGAAAAGAGAATGCTTACGATCGCTTCTGGGATACACCCACATTAACCGATTGTATAGGCCACGTTTCTTCAGGTTATTGAATGATACAGGAGTTGATAAAAATATGGTTCTCACAATTTCATCCACTAATACACAGTTAGGTAGTCTATTTACATTGCATACGTGGGACAAAAAGGGTGCAAAATTTGAAGGCAACTAAACCACTTATGGTGAATTAAATGCTCAGATTTGAACGACAATGTTCCGTATTTTCCTTCTAAGTTGAAGCCTTTTCCATCGTGTCGAGGTCAAGAGTAACATAAGTATATTATTTCGGAAATCCATACATTTTTTTATTCAGTATCTGCTACTTCTAAATGACATCTTGAATTCTATCGTGTGGCATTAGTCGTTATGTAACGGTACTCCGTTGACTACCTTCTGATTATCAGAAATTGCAACTTGCTGAATCCGTTAGGAGTTTAGTTCTAACAATGGTGCACCCCTGGACTCAACGCCTTTGAAAGGTTTGTTTTGTATCAAAAGAAAATATGTTTATAATTAGAGAGACTTTCCAAAGCATTCTGTAATATGTACACCACTGCCACCATAGCCGTTTGATCCGTCCTGTCTTTCTGGACGGAAATGCCCGCAGTGTGAAGTTTAAGTGCGCAACAGAGAGCTTGTTGTTAAGAGAAAACGTCTGAATCACAGAATAATTATTCACTGTTTGCATGCACATGTCTACAAGATATTCTCGGGATTAATGAACTACTTTAGAGTGTTTGTATGGTGGGAACACGTGTACACTGTCTATTCCACACTTGAATTCTTTGCCGATTACAGCCATCGTGTGTAGCACACATCATGACCAATTTTAGATGTTATTCTGTGATACACTCAGCAAGCTAAAAACTTTGTAGACTTTACAAATTTCCTCTGGGCTCCAAGTGTTCCACACATTTTGTAATACTTTCTGTCCAACTCTATAGGTCGCTAGCATAACGTATTAATATCACCGTCTTCTTTCTAAAAATAACCGGGCATCTTTGATGTGTCAGCAACGTTTCCTTACGTTTGCCACAGGTGGAAACGCAAGACAAGGAGTAACTTGTTATCCAGGCACAGAGTGTAACGGTAAGTGCGCAATACGGTTAGCTGTGTTCGTAATTAAATTTAGTCGTATGTTGTTCAGTGGACGTTTTCTCCCGCAAGTGAGCTAGTTGTTTTTAAGTTATTTTGGAAACGGAATGTGCACACTAACGGCTTATCACAACTCACCCCGATCCTATCTGAAAAGTCGAGTAAGATGTTAGCGTTGTGAAATGCACGAGAGTAGGAAACATCATGTGGAACGGAGATAAAAAAAACTCTGCGGTTAGCCACACCTGTTGGATCTGACGACGAATTTCCTGCTAACTTGAATTTTAAGGTCGTTAAGGTCAGACTATGTAGACGGGTATGTAAAAGAATCATTCGTACCATGTAAACCTCCGCTTCTTCCAGAAACAGTAGAACTGATTGAAAAAAGTTCGTGTGAACAACACAGAAAACTTTCTATCATTCATCAACGGACACTCACAGTTTCCGTCAACCTCGTGGCACCTCAAGTTGGACTTAAACCAGTCGTTTTGTGTCTTTGTTTCCTGGTATGCTTATGCTCACCCTGTAGCAACTTATCTAAAGAAAGCTACAGTCTGATCATGTTATTTGATTTGTTTTTCATCATTTTTGAAGACTATTGCACGCTGAAAGAAAAACGCAACGGTAAGCCGATCGACTATGAACCAGATCCAATGTTTTTTGGGTAAAAATAATGCTTTTTATTATTTTGCGAACATTATCACGCATTAATTAATAGAAAGAAAACGGCGTAATAATTTCGGGAACAAGTTTTTGCGATGAGTGCCCATCAGGAAACGAACTACCTCCATTTGTCTGCTGTCCTGTCACAAAAGGCAGATTAGTCTGGTAAAAAAACCTAATTACTCCTGGTTGAAGTTTTCTTGACTGCGTTTCATCCGTTTCCTTGCAAAAAGACTGTCGGGATATTATGAAACAGTGGAAAGGTAAGCAATGTGATATCAAACATATTATGAAAAGTAAAAGGGCATCTGGTCATGTATTGGTCTATGAATTAGAGCAATTTAATCTTGTTGGTAAAGCTAAGTTTTTGAATCTATTGTGAGATGTTGCTAAATGCAAAAATGATGAACCTATGCATGATTGCACGTTAGCATATAACATCCTATTCCACTACGCGGTGTTCTGGCTTTAAAATTTTCACGATGCAGGAATAAGTTTGAATCCGTATCATTATTATAAGACGTGGATAATTTGGTCGAAACAAAAGAAAGAGGGTTTAGTTTTGACGCAAGTCGCTGGACATTTTTCGACAACCGGCGGCCGGTTTCGCCCTTTTCGAGGTTCATCATGTAGCCGCAGTCCCTCAGTTTCCGTCAACCCTATGTTATACTCAATCTCGTTAGTTATAGAAAATTTACCAAATACTCTCGTTTGCGCACAAGTTTGATTTTGACGGGAAACACAACTGAAATCGGTCAAATTTCTCGTTTATGATGGTCTATTTCAACTGAATATGCTGCAGTGAACGGCCTCTTGTTTTAACTGGTACGATAGTTGAGATATCGCAATACATAATATAATATCTCAAGTATCGTAACAAATGAAACAAGAGGCGGTCTGGTGCAGCACACTTATTTGAAGAAAACCGTTAAGAACGAGAGATTTGGCTGGATTCACCTGAGTCTCCGGTCAAAATCCTACTCATATACAAATGAGAGTATTTGCTGGTTTCCTTTTGTTTGACCGATCAGTACGGAGTAACCTGACACTGCATAACAAAAGCAAACCTAAAGTTGAAGACTGTGGTACTTACCACTAGACTGTATCTCTCATGCACAGTTACAAACCGATGACCACTGTGGACGTTATTAATACTACGTTCACTACCAAGGTTACCATGGATAAATCTCCTGCTTCTGGTGGGCCTGTTGAAACTTCCAGCAACTTTTGTAACCTTCTCAGAGAAGGAGATGAACAATCACTCTTTATGCATTGTATTTTCAGGCAGCGACGTCAGTAGAGTTGATGGCACTTCTATGATTACTGTTAAAGGTGGCTTACTCATGACAGACAAGGCAATGTTTGGACAAATTATTGTTTTTTGGCATGCATCCCCCCATACGGAAGGGGCGTTTTATTTGCTGCAATGCGCACTTTAAATTAATAGTTTTCCATCGCGGGAGCCACCATTTTCCGAGGAAATTGTCAACAAAGAATAATATGCGCTCTCCAGAAGGAATCCGATCACTGGAAAATTATGCAGAAAGATGTGCCCTAGTTTTTTGGAAGGACTATTTTAGCGGAAGCACTATAGCTTACCTCAGAACTGCGCTCAATCACAACTTCAGGGTCAACATACCGGCCCGAGCCCAGAGTATGGTTGTGTGAATTATTTTACTTTTTTAAAGCAAAAAAATGTTAGCCTAGACCAAGGCAACTTGGCAAGACAACACGCTAACATCTCTCATACCGAGATAACAGTAGACGCGTTAATACGGCTAGGAGTTTGATTGCATCGGATATCGTTGTGATTGGTCACAGGGTCGATCCAAATGAGTCGTTTCAACTTATACAGAGGATGCCCTTTAAGTTGCTTGGATCGATCTAAAGGCGCAGTTTGGCAACGTCTAAAGCCATTTTACCTGACAGTGCGTTTCCAAAAGTGATTCGAGCGAACTTTGAACTTGTCTTGTTCTTGTGAGAAATGATGCCAAACCCAGTCACCCAGCAAGCCTTTATACCAGCTTCTGTCCAGACTAGTATAATTTTATAAAGGAAACTACTCACAAGGTTTCTGACAACCCTTCGACAGCCCACGAACAGTTTTGCCCCATTTGGAATTCGTCACGTAGGCGCATTCCCCAAGTTTTCGTCAACCGTATGTTCTACTTGAACCCAAATTGGGCGGAGTTCGCTAAAACTCTCGTCCGCCTACCTGATGAGCTCCAGGTGGGGGCGAAACCGGTCATGGGCTGTTAAAGAGTTTTCAGCAAACTTGTGTATAGTTCCCCTGGTGAAAATTTACTGCAATACCTCGAATATTGTGTCAACTGAAACCTGAGGTGGCCTTTATGCAGCACATTCAGTTGAAGAATATCATAAACGGGAGATTCAGTTGAGTCTCCCGTGAACAACCAGTTAATAAGCAAATGGATGTATTCGTCAAAATAGTATGATTTTACTTTCCTATCTGTTCATTTATTGCGCGCTCTTCTCCGACATGAGTTGCTAATTTTACCCACCACCTTCGGTACACTACATGCTGACTCAAAGACGAGATCCCGAGAAAATCTATGTAGTTTAACTAAGCCTTTTTAAATACCTATACGGTGGTTAAGCTTTGAGTAGAAAACTGTTGGAACCGATAAAACCAATATCGATTTTTCGGATCACAACCCAAAATGTGGATAACTGTTGGAACCGATAAAACCAATATTGAATTTTCGGATCACAACCCAAAATGTGGGGTGCTCGGCTGCATCTAGCCAAAACAAGGTATTCATCCAACGCAGTTAAATTAATAACCCAAACGCCTCTTCTGACGGAAATCCCATTGCAGTGAACCGATCGATAATAAACTTCTCTGTGAGATAACCTCTTCTAAGCATACTTCAGGGTACCAACAAAAACGGCTGTCTTCTAGTGGACGCTTCCTAAGGACACATTCGGGGTCTCTCTGGTCTCTTCTTTTCTCCACTTGTGAGGACAAGCATAATTAAACTGAGGCCATCAGTAGACTAGACTTCCATTATACACTGGACGCAAATAATGGGATGTGATTTCTTTTCAAAGACACCGAGAGTGCATCCTTTGTTTTTCGTACTGTGAAGGTTTACAAAAGATAATGTCAAGCTATTTCGAAACTCTTCTTCAACCAGAAAAGCAAGAAGAAGTGAGTCTTGAATGGAAACCATTTTGTTCACCTAAGCAAAACAATGACACCAGTCTATATTCTGATCACAAAACTGCGCTGTGCTCAACAGGTTTCGGACATTAGGACAGTAGGAAAGCGTAAGCCGTGAGCTGACACCACTGCATTTGGTTTCATCAGTTGCTAACAAATGCATACGACAAGCGTATGACAACAAACAGTAAGAAGAAGACAATAGTGTTTTACAAGGATGAAAAGGTCTAATCTCAGTTCTGGAGTACCGAAACGTTTCGGATCAGTGTCTCCCGCACCCAAGAAAATATAGGTAAGTGTGGTTCCACCGTCTTGAAGTCGAACTACGGAACAATCCGAGGATGAAATGTAGGAATCACAGTACTATGCCATGCAATCTATCGTACGTGTGTGGTTTTGTAGCAGGGAGCTATCCCGCCACTCTTTTTAAGAGACGTCGGTCCATTCTGCAACGAAACTGCCGTACAGTTCCTCTTGAGTTTTAACCATAGATTTGCTTCGCTTGCAGAAAGAAATTTTCACTAAAAAATCTGGAGTCTTTTCACGCTACTCACAATTGTAAGTAGCTCAGAAAAGAAATAAAACTCATCCGATGGCTAAAACTTCCATATGGGGAAATCATCATTGGAGAAGCCAGTCAACACGTGACCAGGTGATGTGAATTCCATGACCGATGGATGAGTGGCGTCATATTCTGTATGATTCCGAGCTAGTCACCCATCCAGTAGGAATTAAACAGCTGTACATTGCCTCTGTGCTTTTCAGCTTAGAGTGGCTTCACCTGCAGGTCGAAATCTCTGCTGTGGTCGTCCTCATAGCTAGACGTGAACTCAAAAATGCCATGTGAAGCAAATATTTTGGACAAACTCGGACAACTAGCTTACAGTGCAACCTTCCTGGTGATAGATACAAGTCTGTACTGTGCTATGGGTTACGTAGAATCGAACGTTGACATTACCTTAAGACAAATATCTATCGCATATATGGTCGTCTTCACGTGGCAAGAATACGACTATATGCTTCCCAACACGGCTGGTTCTGCAGTTTAGTTTACTGCGTAAGCCCCTCAGCGTAGCCGTTCAATGTGAGGTCTGGATCAGAAAGTCCATTTTCTCCGATGGCTCTAGTTCTGTCAAGGAAGTTTCGTAACAAACCTCATTTGCATTTGGCTGGGAGAAGGGCGTAAAGCCTCATTGATGTGTCTGGTTATTAAAACATTTAGGCAAATCAGGCTGTCCTTGGATTCGCGTCCATGGGACGCAGAAGTAATCAGGTCAAAGAATAAACAGCGCTTCCTTGGAAGGAAGAGTTTTCAATGTCGTCAACACAATTATTGTTAAATAATAAAGGGTAGTATTAGTAATACTAATCTCTCGGCTATGGTACCCTTCCAGTGCCCACCTGCTACGCTAACCCGAAGAGACACGAGGGCTGGGACATCAACAGGTCTGCCCAACCTAAACAGGAAGAGTGGAGAGACCTTTTGGTCAAAACATTCGTGTCCCAACCCTTGAGATATCTTGAGCTCAACTTAATGCACAGTAGGGCGTTATTAATCACATGAAAGGCTTTTTTAATAGAAATAAAAATGGAATAACCGGAGAGATGCCATCTACTCGCCAATCAGTTTTACTTCTAAGGTTAAAGGGGATATTTCTTGAAGATAATAAAATGGGGTGCTTCAGTACTTCAACAGGTGAATCTGCATGGATCTTCTGGCTGACCATGCGGTCGCACGATCATGATTCCCACTGCTAATAAAATAGGGAATTTTAAGAACTCACTGACGAATATTCCAGGGCAAGATATAGTTCGAAGATCCGTTGAGGAAATGCAGAGTCACAAGTTCCAGGATGAATCCAAGTATATCCACCAACGACAGAGCCAGTGTGTGTGGCCAAATTTTGCATGTTCAGGATTAGCGCACCTTGTTTTGGGATTCCCGGGGACACTCATTCTCGGCATTAGTGCTCAGTTGGGTTACAGGTATCTGTATTATGCCTTTCTCATGACTTCATAGGGAAACAATACTTAGAGCGGCCTAGCAACCTGTTTTCCATGTAGATTTGTATGTCGTGTCCGGTTGAAATATTCTTTGTTCGAAAAATACCACGCTAATTTTAGGAATGTACTGTACTTTGTCTGAATTTTGCAGCTGCCTTGATTGTCTCATAAAAGTGTAGACAACCATTTTGCCAAAAAGTGTAAAGCAAGAGCTGTTTTGAAATGCCGATCAGCTTAGTTTAGAACACTAATCCTTGTGAATGTCAGTGACTACTAGACTTCGATCATCCACTTTTTCAAACTAGACTGGTATAGATTGACATTTTTTTCCGGTACAAGCTCGAATTGCAAGCACAGAGATAAAACCTCCAGATTAGCTGGAGGTGAACTTTGCTGAAGATGGGTTATGGATATGAATCTTGAGATCATATGTGAAGGCAATAAGTCCATTGGTTTACTGAAGAGACAGTTCTAGATTTTGGAGCATATTTTTTTGAAATTTCATGATCCACTTTTAAGGTGCAATCTAGCCTTGCATTGTGGGTGCACTACATGACTTCCAGATGAAAACTTGGATACCCACGGAATTGTGAGTCCTGTATTGGTTGGAAAAGTGACCAGTTTTTTCTAAGAGGAAAGTGTTATCATGAAGACTCAGGAAATGATTTTGTCTGTCTTATTTTTGTACAACAATTTCTGAATTGCCATTGTACGCGTAATTTTTTTCAGACAACAATGAGGATTGTCAAAGTAAGTCAGACCTGAATGCCTGAATGAATGCTGAAAATGTTTGGATAATTTTCTTTACTCCTGGAGTGCAGTTTGGATTGAAATTACT
Organism: Clonorchis sinensis; assembly: GCA_003604175.2. Taxonomy (NCBI): domain Eukaryota; kingdom Metazoa; phylum Platyhelminthes; class Trematoda; order Opisthorchiida; family Opisthorchiidae; genus Clonorchis; species Clonorchis sinensis. The sequence continues at coordinate 8,993,327 of CM030370.1, forward strand.
GCGCGCTGAATCACAGCGTATTTCGACATGTTCATTTTCTTGGACAAACTATCCAACCGTTCCTAAATTTCTGTTGATGTTCCTGTGTGCTATTCTGCATTTTACAAATGTTGCCCACATGAAGGCAACCGGTGTGATAAATTTGTGCTTTATGGTGAGAATGAGGAAAATATCTTCCAGAAATCGCTAGCTGTAAATCAGTCACACAAACTACCTAAATACTGCATCAAAGACATTCTACAGTGAGGCTTTTCCACGGTGCTTCCGGTCGGCTGCAGTTCGATGTGCAGCTCCTTCAGACGAGACTAAATCTCAGGAAAGGCTGTGGTTCTCCTTGGAACCCTTTCACTAGGGTACCAGTCATCATCATCATCATCAATGAGAAGATGACATCAGTATCCACCATTGACGGTTCGCTGACTTTCAGGGTATCGGTACTTTAATGTTAGCGTCGACAGTAGAATTTTCTTACGTTGTGATTTCGGAACTGTGCATCTACGGCACGATTCATTGACAGGATTCAAAAGCCAATATAAAGTTGTCTGGCTGGAACCACTTCGCTCCTGCGAGGGTTGTATGACATGCTACTGTTGTGCTTGGTAATTTACAGATAGCTTCACGTGGTCGCACAACTCCGACCGTGTTTGTTCCATCTATATGGTTTTATGCAGTTTGGTTGTTACTTCCAGTGCATCAGTGCCAATGAAGTGGATCTCACGAGAAAATAAGTATCAACAAATCCCATCAAGTTCAGCTCCGTCGATTCGAAGTGCAAGTGAATATCGAATCTGACTTACCTCGAGAGTTAATCAGTCTTGTGATTGATCAGCAATGCCTCAATTGATTCATTCATCAACATTCATTTTATTAACTACTTTTATACCCTGGCAGGTTGACGGAACGGTTGATAAAACTAAAGGAAGCTTCATCTCGTTCCACACAACATGCATCCGTTTTCTTGTGATCAATCGTATGTCAATACACTGTCTTGCTGATTTTGATCTTGTTGCTTACGGCAGCGTGTCCACTAGAGTTGGTGACACCAAGCCAAGTTCAAATAACTTCACGAGAATCCGGATATAGTAGCTAGACTGACTTCCCCATGAGGCGTTCTCAGAATGAAGAGTCCTCGTTCATAGTACAAGAAGTAGGTACACAAGGTTAGTGAGTATCCTATAAATGAGCGTAGGTACCAAGCTACTGATGCCACGTGGCCCTACAATTCTGCTGCAGGTTGCCGTGCTGTTCACCTCAGCCCAACCTATGGCACAACTTGATCAAAGCACATCTTGGGGATGCTACAGTGCTGTTTAGACTCTGTGGTGTCAGCAGAAAAACATTGGGTGTCCTTACACTTTTAGGAAAAGTGGATCACGAAGCTCATTCGGCACTAGCTTTTTAGTCACAAAATAGATGTTATTTGATTCTCAATCGCTATACGAATCAGCCTATAGCACCAGTAAACCTACAGCCTTAATAAATGAGTCCTGCTAAAATATGCGAAGAACAGTTGCGATTGAATGTTAGATTAATACACAGCACGCGGCCAAAATTAAGGATACACTCAAAAACGAACCTGCCTTCGCATATCGTAATGAAGCTCGTGAAAGAATGGATAGAAACACTTCCTGACATACTCGGATCTTTGAACCGGCCGTTCCACAATTCACAACGTGAGCGCTAGAAAACAGCAAACATAGAAGCGGCGCATACAGGTAATGACTACCTTTCAGAAAGTGGTGTTTTGCGGCAGCCCAAAACCCACCTGTGGTTTAATGTCATAGTATCCGTAGAAATTGAGTTTTCTTTGGTTAATACCTCTGTCAAAATTATAAATGATCATCCGATAATATCAGACACTATAGTCCCAACACCAGTGAGATTTCAGTGTACTCATTTGCAATGGTTTATTTGGTTGTTATGACGACAGCAAGTTCTCAAGAATCTAGGCTGTAATAAACAATTTTTACCCTCAACTTCCTGTCGTCTTCGAGTGTTATTGAGCTGAGCACCCTGTATCCTCTAGTGCAGTGTAAATATACTGGTGATGGTGTACAGTGAGTTAAACAATGCAGAGGCTCATTGTTTTCTTGTTTTGGTCTCAGGAGTGCCTCCTGTAACTCACTGCTCTGGACATTCAGAACATAGGACTCTCTTATCCATATATGGAAATTCCACAGCCAACCCAACAAGTTTTATGTTCTTTCTCTTGGTAGACTTTGCATCCCCCCAGATAAGAATCGTTAATAGTCCTGGATAGTCTCTATCTTTATATCTAATCCGGCTACATCGAAGTCCAACCAGTCCTATTCTGTATTTCTACACCCTGGATATTGCATGCATCTCGAACCTGGAACCTGAATTTTATCAATACATCCGACCTTGTAGCTGGATTTGCTGTCCCAGAGCTGCCTTTCCGGTGTTTCCCCACAAGGTCTGCTCGCCAACATCGTAGTTGAAATTCTGCGATCATTTTATAGCCTATATATATATATATATGCCACAGAAGTGCATCCTAGCTGCTTATCGGCCTGTTGTATGGTTGAATGAAGCGGTACCGCGGAGTTACCACTTTCTCCGTTGCCCGAGGGGCGTTACTTCTGACAGAATGGATTTAGTTTGATTGATTTAGCTGAAGTCCAGCAGATGACGGGCAGAAGAATCACATGTGGCCACAAGGATAAGCGACGAACGCAATGTGATAAAATTTGAAACATTCTGGCGAAACCCTCTTAGAAAGATATCGAGAAGACCAGGACTTACTAGAAATCTGTACGGTGATACGAAGTGGACATTGCTAAAACCAATACATACCTAGGTAACAAGTATCATTTGTATAAACATTCCGGTCCGTTTGCCTTTTTGCCAAGAATGAATCCAAAAAGTATTCCAAGTCCCTTTATTCTTGCGATTCATGAACAAAAGGGAACCACTGAGCCGACTAGATTGTACATGAGGCGCAGATTCAAATCCACACAAGGTTACGCTTAACGGGATGCCGAGTAGTTTTCAGCGATCTAAACAAGTCCAGATCGTTCAATTTAATGATGCCACGATGTGTTCACAGTATCCGAATTCACACTGAAAAAATTCATTTCTGTGGTAAACTGACACCATGTGGTCTTGCTAGGCGGGAAAGCTACATTCCACCCCAGTGTCAGGAAATCTAGGAATGACCTTTCTTCTTCTTGACCGTGAAAATGAAATCACTGGACACTGAGTTTATGTCATCGACAAAGAATCTTAATTTTCATCGATTTTCGAGGGATCCTGGACTCTGTGAATAGACTGGCTCTCCTAAATATCCCTGGTTAGGCATAGACTCCCTTGAAGTTCGTGCTCCTTATTCTCAAGCCTCCGGTTGAGCGTACAGTTTCTGTTCAAAACCGTTATCACATCAAGTGGATTTTTTCAAGACCATCCACTCCTTTCTATATTGTTCAAGTTCTTCGTCTACGTCATCCTGTACATCCTAAGGAGCTATGAATCTAGGAATCAAAATCTCGTCCAGAACGAAGTTAATAGATATGGTTTACGTGGAAGACATCGTTTTGTTGTTTGGTGCGAAGTGCTCCTTGCAGATTATCGGGGGTGTTTCATTGTGCCAACATGCGTTTTGCACCTTCAAAGTGCAGTCTTACATCGGGGTTTCCTCTCCTCATGTGATTCTGTGGAACCTTGGAATGAAAAGTTTGAAGTTGTTAGTCAGCTCTTGTGTCGTGGCAGCTTCTAAGCCGTGTTTGTACTATAACGGATGAATTTAAGGCGCGAACAGCACCAACGTGTGTCATTAATGGTGGCAGAAACGAATACCATTGAAGCTTAATGGACGGTTTGTATACATCAGCCATAAGAACGGTCCCACCTAATTTCTTTGATACTTAGCGGCTCCAAAACGAGGACTTCAGTGACCCTCAAACTTCTTATCACAAATGTCTACATAACACTAAACATAGTAAGAGTAGGCTAGCTGTAGCGAGTACGCAAAAAGATGATGAGTAAGCTGTACGCTGTAAATAATTTTATTCATTATAACAGCAGGTTGAACTTACCAGGCTGAGCAACCTTGGCATATAATACCAACCACCCTCTACCCAAGAATGCGCTGTTTTCCGTGGCGAATGTTGCAGAATATGGCCAGCTTGAATGTTCTTGGCAGGTGGACTATCAAAGTCGCCGAACAGATAGCCGACGGAGTCTTAATTCGACACGACGTTCAGATATGTTTATTTTTGTGCTGTCCGGAAGTGTAAACATCTTATTCTTGATCGGTTTCCTTAGGAAAATAAGGTCCCTACCCATCCATTTTCCTCCTATTGTTTACGAACGTTTCATTCTTTCATGATCGTATGGCATTTAGGCACCACTGTGTATTACTGGTGTATGACACTGATGATGGTATAGTACCATAGCGGCTGACAAAGTTACTTCCCGCAGTATTTTCTTGCTGTCCTAAACAAGCGAACGCTTTCAAACCTCCTGAGGCACACTACAATACGCAGATAATACTCCATGTATCGTTCCAAAAACTGTTTCAGATAAAAGTTAGATTGGTGGATTTACCGCACCTTGAGTTCGCTATCTGCTCAAAAGGATGCGAATAGAATTCGAAATTCATTAAAGTACTGCAGAATCCATTTTCTTCTGGCCTCAAACTGGACTACTTGTAAGTAGCTTGTGCACTGCTTCGAAATGCGCTCTCTCGATAGACCCATCTGTCGATTTTGAGAGGCCAGTTTCAAAGTTATCAATGCTCATCAGCGGCATTCACACCAACCCAGTGATGTTATCAGGAGTTCAGTCATTTTTCGACTGGTAATTTTTCAAGTGATATTGTTCTGTGTGTTGGTTGTTTGTGCCAGTCTTTGAACATGTGTGAGATGAGACTTGTACCAATAAAAGATACAGGCTTGCCTAACCAAACAAATCCAAAGAACATAGGATTATTATATCTTAAATTGACCAAAGCATCGATGACAAATTGTTCTTAGAGGTGCTTCACACTTGTCTCGGATTCTCGGCAGCAGCACTTTTACCGTCTGTTATCGTCAGCAGTCAGGCGGCGCGGTTTTCAGTGACGCACACCTTGCTCAATTTAGACATGGAAGAAATATGCGATCGTTCATATCTAACTACCATTGGACTAGACATGTATGGAAAAGCCACCTTAAAAGAACACGAATAAGGTTGGTCAGGTGGATGCTGATCTGATACTGGATACTGATTTTCAAACTAACATTTGTGTTTTCCTGTGTGGGAAAATTCCTGAGAGAATCCCTTCAGACTTTTCGAGGTTCAGTGATGATATGAGAATTTCTACACCCAGACTGAATTATTTCACACGTGGACTGCCTTAAGATCCATAAAATAAACGTTCCTTGCATTCGTGGTTGATGGCCACGATAAATACGCAATTCTCTCAAATTTTGTCAAAAACTATTCGATCACAGGCTTCTATATCTTAAGACCTGGCTACTTTAGTCACGACCATTGTGTTGTTGAATTAAGGGTGAGTGGGGGAGACTGAGCTATTCAAAATCTTTACACAGATCACTACTCCGTTTCACGCTACACTGGCAGTCTTAGAGCGGAAAGAAGAGATTACAACCTTTTGCTCTTTGCTCTGCAGTAGTGCGCGCTGTCGGTACTCAGATAACCTCTTTTGGGGCTTTACGGTGTATCTATCATCGGCTGACCTAGCAAGCACAAGTTTGCCTTGTTTTTTCTGACGGACTCACCCGGTAAATGCCCATAAGTATACAAGCGATTCCTGATTGATATTCAGTGTGTGATCGTAGAGCCTGATGTTGAAGCTATAATTTCTACAGTTGAACTTGAAATGCTGTAGACCGCCACGAACCCTCGATCTTGTTACGTCTATGGTCACGTCAACCTATGTGATCAACAGGTAATCCGACTAAGACGGACAGACGTTGTTTGACTGGAGAAAATAACCTGACAGAAATCCGAGACAGGTGGGCTTACTTTATTCTGGTGGTCAGTGCTCCTTCCGCCAGGCATTCAGCCCAGACCAAATGCTATCAAACGTTTTTTTTCACAGTTGAAGCATTCGTACCGTGTTCCATCATGTAGCCTTAATCAGTTGAACGTACGAACGCAAGACGGATCCTACGCGAACCACGGTGAGGTTGGTAACTGATTTCACACGACAGGTGGCCATGACGTTGCGCCTGCTATCGGTTTGCGTCGCAGGTCATCATCGTGGGTCAACTCGAGATAAAGTTGTAATCAGGAAGACCTTCATTTTAATTTTGCAACTTGACCTGTGCGTCCAATGAACTTTTCCAAGATGGTCAATAGACTAATTATTTTTGCTCTGAACTGGAAGTAATGAGTGTTTACAGCAGAATAAACTTATAACCTCGGATGTATTGCTTTACACATGACTTTCTGCTCTGATTTAGCAATGGGCGACCTTCGCAGTGATAGAATAAACCTTGTGAAGCACAACCACAACTCCAACAGAAGGTCACGCAGGTGAGAAAAAATTGCTACTAGTTTAGCACTACACCGAAAAGTATTGAAGACTTTGTCATAGGTAATGGGCAGTAGTGAGCAGGTGACAAGGTCGATGGTGCACTTTTTCGACCGCCCAACAGACAATGTACGCCGAATTGGGAAATTAGCTCCGACGAAGCCTGCACTAAAACTGATCCTAACAGTGATAAACAGAAAGGATTATTTGACAGATATCCAGATGTCTGTCTGCTCAAAGCATAGGTCACGCTTGGAAACAACTCGCCTTGTGTCGCATTAACACAAGGCGCTTGAAAATGTTGCTTGAAAAATTATCACAAGATTCGCATCAAAGCGGCTTTTCATATGCATGATTATTTTATCTGGAACCATATAAAGTTGGGCAATGGCATGAGCTGCATTGCTGAGGGCATTATGTTCAAATTTGCTAATTTTTATTACCTGATTTCCAAATTTAATTACACTGGCCGTGACTAGGCTAAAGATACTGTATCTCGCGTGATAAAAGTGTTTTCGCCACAACTTCCAACCGTCAAGTTTGGTGGGAATCTCGGGTTTTGTATTAAAACGCTTTGTCAAATATAAACACAAATTCATTCCATCTTAGTGAGACCGAATCATAGGTCATACGGCGCTCAGTATTCGCACAATGGAGTTGATTTTTCGAAAGCTACGACGTGTCCCTGATGGACTTAAGCATACAGGCAATGGAGTTCGTAGTATCAGTCCAAACTTTTGAGCCCCATCTAGGCATCCCGGGGTCTCAGTGATGCTAGGAAAGTATTCCACTAGACGTTTTCCGCCAGAGGTATGTTTGCTTCAGTGGGCGATGAAATTTGGTGAACTGCGAAAATATGAACGTAGGTTAGGATGGTTTTTGGTTTGAGAATGTACGCTACAAAATGCAACATTTCGGCGCAAAAGGTTTTAGTCCACCCGCAAAGGTTTTGCTGTTAATAGCATTGTGCACCTAATGGGCCCCCTGGAGATGTGGATGAAGACGGTGAAGTATTCAGCAACTGCATATGGCGCGACTATGCAAAATAGGGCTGAATACGCACTGTATGCTGTAGCAACCAAACTACTGGGCGGACTTGGGTGAGACCTGGAAAACGAAGACTGTTCCCACCGTGAGGGGCAATGTTAACTCTAAAAGCGGTAAAATTAAAAGGGACAGCGACTTTGACAGCCCTTATCGAAAAGGGGATTACCAGCCCCGGATAGTGAGTGAACATGGTATCGCCGAGCCGTGACAGAGGGAGAGCGACCACTGGGCCTGGTACGCTGTTTTATCGGACGAGAATCACGTCCCTCGCCCACCATACGAGTGGGTCCTGCCCTGTTTAAGCCCATGTAGGTATGGCATACCTAACAATGCTTGAGCTATGGTCCATATTAGGTCTGCTAAACCAGGTTTTTTATGCTACGTGTAGCGGATATTGCTCATATTCAGTCCCATTGAGTAAGTACTAGCCATTTGAAGCGGGTTTTTTTCGCGAGCAAACAACTCGACTGCATTAAAAGCCGAAACAACTGAACGCCTTTGAATAGCCACACAAAGGCACTTACTTAAGAAGCATTTGCCCTGAGTCTAAGTTCATCTGAAACAGCGTCACCCTTCGATTATAGGCAAGCGAGATTTGCGCCTTTGAATAGCCACACAAAGGCACTTATTGAAGAAGCATTTGCCCTGGGTCTAAGTCCATCTGAAACAGCGTCACCCTTCGACCATAGGCAAGCGAGATTTAACCACTTTTTGTGAGAAGATTTTGGAATATAATTACAGGGAACAAACGGCACATGGAAAAAAAGTGCTGTTATTCGGAAAGCTAATTAAAACTAAAAAGCCAGGCCTTGGAAATCGTGCAGATAGTCCACACAAACTTGCAAATTATATAGGTGTTAACGAGCTCTCGCTTATTGATGTTCTTCACCTGATGGTTTAACGGTCTCCTGATTCAGTTGGTATAATAGTTGGGTTTTTTTGACGTTATGTACTACTCGTAAGGAAGTATAGAACTCCTCGATAGCCATTACCGGTTTCGTAACATTATGAGTAGTGTGTTATGATAAGACTAACTGACCAGTTACAAGAAAAGCCAGGAATTTCACATGGCCTGTATCACACGCCGTCAAATGCAGAACGAGACGAATCCGAAAGTGAGCAACAGTCACGTTTTGCTAGCAGAAACATTATTCAAACTGGACTCGAACTTAGTCACCAAAGACACTTCTGGGTTGGCATCTGGGCCCGACATCAGAATCTCCAACTGACACGCCAGGTCTTGTCTACTGTATCTGTCAGTTACTTCAGTCCCTGAAGTAACGGCCGATTATTTTATTGCTCTAGAAGGAACCTGACAGAATAGTAGATAGCTAAGTAGAATGCCATTTTTTCACTTTGATGTGACGTGTAGTCAGATTCTTACTCACATGTCAATTAAGTTGATGCGTCTGGTGGAAGCAAACTTATCCACAGCTCGGTTAACAAGATGTTTGCTCGCGAAATACACAGTAACCCATTATAAGAAAACTCTATCTGAGCAACACCGCGTAGAGCAACTCGTTATTTTTCACACTGTAAATGCTGTCATCTAAGAAAAATCTCTTAAGGCGAATAATGGTAACCACGGGAACGCTTCTGATGTGAATACTGCTGACCACCGTACAACAGACAGTTGATCGTCTTGTTGTTTTACGGTTTCGTTGATAACGCTGGCGTCTTAGTGCCATCTGTAGAGCAGAGCAAACTGAGTAGCACCCACCACAAAAATGCGACGCGCTAAAAAGTTTCCGTGTGCAAACACGGAACGCAAGACTGTTTTATGATAGCCCCGATGTTCCGCTGAATTGTTTGACCCTCTCTGAATAAATAAAGTTTGGGGAGCAATGAGGATTTACTAAAAGAGTAAAATACCTCTGATATTATCGGTTGTAGATTGCAGCTGGCCAACTGCTCAATTATCCGTAAAAATTGTTTAGGCAAGAATATGCTTCTATCCTGAACTACTATTAATGGTTCGTTCAGGTTTGCTAAAAGATTGCCCAGACAAGCATGAGTGACTGTGCCAAGAACCGAGCATTAGACTGAATTCTTCAGGAAGAGCGAACATTTTCGCCGCATAAACACAAATGGAACGGATGCGGTTGTCAGACATGATTTCAAGATGGAATGTCAGATGCGTACATTTTTTCAGACAATCATCCAGAAGATATTCCCACTTTGAACGGCGCTGAACTTACGCTCTGTTCCGCTAGCAACAGTCCGATATCGTCAACTGCTATCACTCGAAGACAGTTTGACAGTAGGACGTGAAAGAGTAACGTTGTTAGAGATTTCCACCACTTCTCAATGAAACATAGTAACAACTATACGTTGAAGCGGCTATAACGTATCGAACATCGTTCTCGGTACATTCCTCTGCTCGCCACTATTACTTTCAACATTTTGGGATGAAAGTAAATTTTTAATAACGCCTTGTGTAGGCTTCAATACAAGCAATTATTCCAGGTATGAAGTAGATCTTCCCCCGAATGATATTTCAAGTGAATAGAGAGTACCCAATGTATTCAGTCGTCTTAGAGCAATCTCTTTTGCGAGACATATCAGACAGCTTCGTGTCGAATGAAAATGTGTTTGTCAAAAATTCATGTGTAGACTGATAACGGTGATTTTCACACAGTGACTGTCAGGAAGGTCCGATTACTGAAGATTATCCCAGAATACCCGAAACTTACTGAGACCTTCAAACTCCACTAAACGCCGATCAGACAGCCCTGAATCAAGGTCAAACAGTATCCTTTAGGATATAGCATCAGCCTTGGATCAATATCAGACAGTGCACTTCAGTGTATAGCGCGAAGTCGTTGTACTTTCATACTCACTTGTTTGCAATAAAGTTATTGTGTTCCTTCTCGATGACGCTTTTTCCAGCACTAAGGCACTGGAGCGGGGACAGCAGTCAGTTCTAACATTAAGTGTCTCGGTATTCTTGAAGACTATTCCAAACTTGGATTTTTCGCTTAATCGGCTGCAATTTTCATGTAGTTCTTGTTGTATTCATCATGTTTACATATGTTAACTTAGCGCACTTACGTTTCCAAAATCACTCGCGAACATTCCAGTGCATAGATTTGGCAACCTGTAATCTCTTAAACTTTTCCGCTCCGGAACGCTGTTTACCAAATTTTACGATTCCCATTTGGCACCCGGTTTTCTAAATTATGAGTCCCAGATGAGTCTGAGCAGTGTGGCATTCGGAAAGAACGCTGATTCATTCAGTATTGAAGAATTTATTTCGAAACAGTAAACAAGTGGAAACCGTAGAAAGCAGGGGAGTCATTGAATTTTCATAGTAAAGTGAAAAGATGTCGTCGTATTCAGTGGAGTTTTCATTGTCAGTGAAATCAATCTCTACTAAAAAGTCGATAAGCATCCTACTGCTGTTTCATCCTTGTTGGAACTCCTGCGCACTGCGCACATCACGAAACTCAGACCGTTTTGAACCCACGATGACCCGGCCATTAGTTGAACACTGAATCTTTTAGCCAGACTGAGCAATGTAATTAGTTCTCATCAAGACACGACATAGTGTCACTTTTCCCTTAGTAACGGAAAACCACATCACGTGGTCTCGTAATGACTGGTTCCACGAGTGACGACTTGCCAGATGGAAGTTTCACAATAAAGTGAACTTATCCTTCCTCTGAGTTGCTTATTGTTTCGTAGTAATGTGAGGAGATTTGGTCATACTGAGATTGTCTGTGTGAGACTATTCAGCTACCTGACTTTAGCTTAGCGAATTGAACAAATACGACATGTTGATAAATGCACTCTCCGGTGCAGACAAGGAAACTAACTTTTTTACCGGAGATTTTACGAGAAACATTTTCCCAGGAGGGACCGTTTAATGAACACGGTGGACGCTGAAAGCAACGGATGAACGGACATTTTCTTCCTCGGAGTCAACAAAGAATGTGGTCGATAAGCCTTCGTCGCATCGCGTCCGCAAATGAGACGTTATCTGGCAAAAGTACACTCAACTTGCACTGGTCTATGACCTCTGACTCCATCACATTGCCGTTACTATGCCAACAGAAGATCCACTGTTTGGTGTGAGACGTGACTTCACTTTGCCGTGGTTCATCAAAGGTCAGTCGTTTCAGCTCAGCGAAACTGATCGTGTAGGTTTGTGCCGCTGAACTAATGATCAGATGTGGTAAGATGTTTCTGCCGGCATTTTCCGTTACCAGTGTGACGACACCCGGCAGTTTTACCATATTTTGCTAATTCGCAAACTGCGGGTATTTTTGTGATTTACTACAAACTGCTCGAGAAAACAAAACGCAGTATCTCAAGTTTCCATTGTGCTTGAACGAGGATGCACATGGTGTAGACAGCACAGCGTCCTAACTTCGAAATGATTGCTCAGGTGCAAGTTATATGCAGCACAGCACTTCACTACCGAAAATATTTCATAGGATGAATCATTGCTGAGGAGACTAGTTAGGCTGCAACACAGCGCTGCCATATCCCAAAACCCAAAGAAAGCTGGTTCTCTAAACGTCTGTCTCACTCCCCATGAAGACATACCACAAGCAAAATATCGCATGCCACCGACCAAAGTTTTGTGTTTACTGTCACGCTGGACCTCAGCATGGATATGGATGGGGACAGAATAACCTCACGGCCCCAATCGCTGGGATGCGTCGCAGTTGAAATGCAGGTTCAAATATCTTATCGTTAGAATACAGTATCAAGCAGTGGGTGATAACGCAGTAAGTGCACTTTTTTTCTTATCATTAGACTAGACGATGCGTCATCTTCGTCGTGGTTTCTGTTCGAGTTCAGCTAGGAGGCGCAAACACAACCGTTTGTAAGGACTCAGTATAATACGAACCCATTAATTTGCACTCCTGCGTCTTGGTCACAAATTTCCATGCTCACTGGAGCAGCCATTGCAGGAGAAAGGTGCTGAATCGCGTATACACTGAAGCCGCCCAAAGTATCTGTATAAGAGTTTGGTTCTTTTCAGGAGACAATATTCTCATCAGAGTAAATTAGCGCATCTTCAAAAGAGTTTGCCCGACTATTGCTTGTTTGCAATGCACAAAATTTCCTTTCCGTGTCGTCCCTGCACTAGCTGCTTGACTGGAACGGCGTCGCCACCCAACCAAACCTAACCACAAAAAGAGCGCAGCCTATTTGCACATAGGGTATGCTGTTGATTCGTATGTAACATCTGACAAGCCATGTTGAAGGTCATGTATGAAAATAAGCGCACAAGCACGTGCACTCAGCTGCACATAACGCAGTGCATCCATCAATGGATGATTCATACGCACGAGTCACCAACTCGCTTGGTCAACACAGCATTAGAGTGGACAGTCTGGCACCGGAGCTTAATTCTAATGTTGGCACAGGCCAGTTCCAAGACGGATGGTTTATGAGGGATGGGGCCTTGCCATAGGACGCTGACGGTGCGCGGTGTCGAGTCGATTCCATTAATTAAAAGCTAACAGAAGAGCAGGGTGGAATGCGGCAGTCAGCTTTGTCGGTCAATGTTTACCAGCAAACTTTTGGTGCCTTGCCAAGACGGAATAACAGAGAAAAGAATAACAGAATAACAGCTCACTGGTTAAGGAGCGAACTTACTGACCGGAAGGTCCATGGTTCCAACCCAGCCTCTGCATCTGGACTGCTGCTGTCCTAGGCCTGGGCAACCTGGCAGTATCTCAACCCTCGTGCTTCCTTCGGGTGGTGTAGCAACTAGGCACCGTAAGGGTGTTACAGCTGAACCATTACATATTATATATATATATATATACTTGTGTCCGGTTAGGCATAGCTCTGAACTCTCGAGATCGCGTCACCTGATAGACCTGTAATAGAGCGAAATGCTGCTTAGTGAACGAATCTGGTCGTCAAATCTCGTAACGTGACCTCGGAGGTTGGAATAAATCAGACGAATATATGATATCTGGTATCTGTTTACGATACGAGAAGTGAGTGGGAACCAAAAACGGCATGTCTCATTCCGGAAGGTATTCATGAACATTCTGTTGTCCTCCGTAACGAGGGAGCAAGTATAAACTATTCCCAGAAAGCTGCTGGCAACCGCTATGCAAGCGAAAATAGATTGAGATTTTACGGGGATGTAGATATATACTTGACCGTTCCTCTCCACTAAAGTTTTCCCTGAAACCAGCAAATTTGCACTTTTAAATTGCATCCCATGAAACATGATTAAACACACTCTCATTTGATCATTCCGACCAGCGTTGGCGTGCGATTTCATATCATACTGTTTGAGTTCATTCCGTAGCACGTATAAGAACTATGTCCATTTGAATTGCAAATCGCCTAAAGCATACTAATTGATCCTACGAGGAACGATACGAGGTGAATTCAGATACCTGGGTGCAGTGTTCCACTCTGTGAGGCCTAAGATTGCCAGGCTGCCCCCTCTGAGCACACTTTCACTGAGTCATCCTCTGCCTGCGTGTTGCGGGTAGATAACAAAAGAACTAGATACTATAGTTCACCGCACGGGATAACTAATGATTATCATCACCATCGTCATTATCGTTATAACCATCATCGACGGCAATGCACAAGCAGTAAATACTAGTGGGAAGAAAGAGGCATGAAGACTCACTGTGAACAGCCCCATGTCCCAGTGGTAAATTGCCAGGAACAAGGTGTTTATAATACTTTGGAACACCGATGAGAATAACGCTGCTTAGCTGTGTGTTGGAGCAAGACGCCCAAAGTTGCGCTGGTCCAAAGTCCTTTGCGAACCTCATCTAACCTGAACCCAGCAGGCGACAATGGACAAAACTTCAGCGTGGCAGTCTGACTAGGTAGTGACAACATACTCGCCACTGGGATCGGTCACGTGCGGCATCGTGTGGGGTTTTTAAGTCAGCCAGGATGACATGGACCCAAACAGAAAAGTCGCGGAGATCTCTGACCACTTCACATTTATTTCGCATTGCCTGTCCGCCGCTAGCCTGTCACTGGAAAGAATTCGGGGTAGAAAACAGTGGTGGTTAGGCATGCGTGGTTAGACATGTGCCAACCTATTTCACCTGACGAGCTTTGTTCATCACGCAGTGATTCTGATTCACCCCCAAACTTGCTTAGGCATCACTACTGTGAACAGGCTGCAGCCAGCCAACGCCAGCTATGTTGCGAAGCAACACAAGTAATTTAAGTTCTTCGCATCGGAAAGGTCAAGTAAACCAACGCTGGAATAAGACTGCTCTTACAGCTGAACATAAACTGCAATGAAAATGGGTTCTCACGCAAGCTTGGCATGTTTGCGCAATTCGTTTTTTGTTTTTCGACTGTTAGAATATAAATCTGCTCCTCAGACACACCCGGAGATTTCACTGAAGTTCTACATATGATGAAGAGATCATCCGAATCGGCACATGTAGTCCGTAATGATTGATGTTCGAGTAACGGGATAACTACTGTGTGACCGGTCTGGCTACGTGGTTGCTCAGTGGTAGGTGGATGCCAGGTAGCACAACGGCGTCCTTTTACACGTAAACGCACTACTTTCGTGGAACAGATAGTGGCTAGTTAATTTCGAAGAAAAACGCTTACCATTATCGGTATGCCTTGCGAATGACATAAACATAACCCGTCAGATGGAGTGCGGTAGCCTACTGCTTCTTTGAAATCTCCAGTGATTAGGGTTTTTTGTTCATATTTATCTGAACTCATCATGGTAGATGAAAGGGTGACTGAGAACGCTAGGCAACAGCCAGATAGACTCACTTAGGACTTGCTGGCTCTAATGTGCCATGGACCACAGTTCTGTACGTCCTCCGAGAAATCGCTGACACTGGCCCGCTACATAGTTTTTTTCGCTGACGGAAAATATCGCGATTTACTGAGTATCGGTACAACTGAATCTATAAGAAATATCTGCGATCAACACTTCGTCGCTAAACAATAGTTTCATTGGAGTCGATAGTGAATCCCAGGTTTACATGAATTTTTCTCTAATTTGTTCAATCGGCGACTGAATAATCTCTAGGCGTACCCTTGCGGATAGGCAAGGAACAAATTTACCATTAACCAAGACACTGTCAGCCGAAAGCAGCTCAGAAACCCGGATGTTTGATTGGCTCGACCTTCTCCATCCCAGACGATTACATTTTAGGAAAGACGAAGAAAACAAACCGCGCTTCTGGAGTCTCAGTTTACCGATCGACTTTCAGTTTATCGAATGTTAAATCCATCGACTAGGTTTACGCCGAAAATTCATTTTGACGACCATCACTTTGCTGAAGATGTCACATTGTCAAATTTCAGTACACTGAACTGCCAAGTCATCAACATCATTTTACCGTTGTAGCAAACATCAATATAACTATTTTATGCTTCTGTGAGAGATTTACCACAAGACGCTTTCCGAGGTAGAGCCAGAACAGTTGTGAACAATAAAAAACTAACCGTAGTGAGGAGTGATTCGTTCACATCACACTGTTCAAACAGGAGAACAGTAATAGAATTACTACCCTTGGCCCTCCAACAACGGAAATGCAATAAACAACCAGGGTCTCTTTAAAACATTAACTGTCCCTATTGCTAGGACTTAATGATAATGATAATGATAGATGATAACAACAACCAGATTGTTGACCCAAAAAGGAATCGTCGTGGCCCACAACCGAATGCGACGTTGAGGAAATTGATCTCCAGACCGAAGGGCAACCAAGACAAAACCAAGAGGAATAATGTCGTATACCAAATCAACTGCAACAACTGCAACAAATTCTACGTTGGACAAACTGGGAGGAAATTGTGCACACGAATAAAGGAACACAACGCGGCCGTCAGGAGACATGACCCCCTATCCTTGATATCCATACACGAAGACCAAGAAGGCCACAAATTCAATAGGGAAAACGTGAAAATTTTGGCATACGGAGACACGAAGCACGGAAGGGAATTTCTGGAAGCATGGTACTCCACGGCTGATTCGATCAACCGATGCATTGAACTGGACCCAATTTACGCACCACTACGTGCAAGGGACCAACTTCTCCACCGGAATACTCAAGGAGAGCCAAATGTCAGATTCACGAACCAAGAAGCAAGGGAGTGCTGGGAGTCGAATCAACAAAGGTCACAAGCCGGAACCCAGAGAGGTCAACGACAGAGATCATCCTAGCATCGATCAGAGCACGAAGGCAGGAGAGGTTTAGGCTCACAGTTCACGTGGTCATCGATCAGTCAGGACACAGGATAACATAACAACCAATGGAACCGACCGACCGAACAACCAATCGTGACCGAAGGTCAACCCCTGCTAATAGCATGTATGTTAACGCACACAACACTACTAAACGCACAAGCACCAACCCATCGCTACGCTCCACCACGCTCCCTACCAACGCACTGATGATGTCACCTCGATTGGTGATGAAACGTTTGCAATCAAATTGCCCAGCTCAGCGAACAAACCAACGACCACAGTTGACCTTACTTTCTATCGGACTTCTTTCTGGCTACAATTCAGGAGATATAAAGTAAACAAGGTTGGATCTGGCTTTGTAGACACCAGTGACTGTAATTTAGAGGGATGTGCTCTCTGGCACGACAAAACAGCAGTAAGCCAACAGTGAAGAACTCGCCCCAACTCCACCGCCTTTAGGCAGCTTAAGCGATCGGTCCAATATATTCTCAATTTGAAGCGTTCATTAGTCGAAAAACTACTTCATCAATGTGCGGCCTGGCTCGAACTCATGGTGCTATGGACTACTCGACTTATCAGAAAGGTTTAGTTTGTCTGGAATAGTTAAAATTTGTGCAGTCTTAAGAGAACGCACCCACCCTTTCGAATGATCTATCGACTCCGGTCCCGCGAAACTAGGTAGCTAGATTCTTTGCATTCCATGTTCGTATATATTTACATGTTTACCATTGGGGTTGTATCGATAGCCCTGACTGTGTAGGCGATTGTTGGTCCACTCGCCGAATCAGTCTATGTAGATTTGAAAACAGTTCGTCGCACATGTGGGGACGGTGTCATGCCTTTGAAGCAGGGAGTGTCACGTCCTGTCCTACTGGGACATTGTTCTTGTGGGCCTATGCTTCTTTTTGTTTCTGCAAGTTTCGGGTAAGCTGGTTTTGAGAAAGTATCAGTTAAGTGGCTGATGTTGATTGAAAGCTAAGAGAAAATTTGTCCGGCCGAAAATAAACTGTCTGACAAAAACCAGCTTTGCAAGAATGAGTCTGCCAATGGCTAATTTCCCAATTCGGTTTTCGTCATGCAAGTAAAATTATTTTATTCTGGCGTATCACCACATAACGCTCAAAAGGAACTTCTTATCTCATGTGAGCTGTATCAGCCGAGTTTACGTAAACAGAGGAACGTGCCAGTCAGTGTCACTTAGACATAGGCGAATTGCTAGTAAAGATCACTGGCGGCAAATTCACGGTCACCTGTTTTCCAATTTTGCGAGGAATCCAAGGAACCGTGCCTAACGGAATATATTCCAGCAGCCCTAACTTGCTGAAAGGCAAAACAGAGACCTTAGTCAGTACAGCAAACAACACCACTGTAAACTGTCTTATGGTGTGCAGGTCCACTTTTGAAATTTAACAAGAAATGCCCCAACACTCAGCAAAAACGTAACTTTTTCGGACTTTTCTCATTTGGATTAGTATTCAAAATTTTTACAATACTTTGTCCTTCGGTACTGTTGGTTTTCGAGGAGAGTTTTTCAAACTTATAAGCGGTATTATGTTACGGTTACTCAGTAATCCACCGAGACCATATCCGGGTGATTTGACCTTACCCAGAGGGAAGGTGTATTGGAATTATTGATGAAGACCTTTCTTAAGCTAAGTCCATGTTGGAAAAATCCTGTTACTGCACTGAAAAACTGACTGCATGTGAAGTTAGATAGTTTTTATTGTAGTTGACGTAGACAGTCCACAGTGATGCTTTAAAGAAACGGGGAAAAGTGTTATAAAAATGTTTAGGCAAATTTTCATCTAATTATTTAACTAACCATAAAAAACGCTGTAACTATTTTTTGGGGGAAGTTTGGAAACTACTTCTACCAACCTTGCGCCTAAGTGACTAGTAGATGTCCACAAAGTTCTTAGGTAGAGAACTAGGTGGCCGCTGTACCCGCTTTCATGAACCTTTAGTAACTGTAAAAATCGTATAGATCTATACAAAACCTCAGCGTAATATTTCTAGAGGAACTTGAATTGATTAATTCGATAGGTCTGACTGTGGTACCCATTGTCCTCACAATTCTAGCTTGCTTAAAGTCTGGCAGCGGGGGCAAGTTGTTTTGTATTCTGGTCACTCACACTGGACTCTTGGTCTAACATGCGTCCTCTAAGAAATGTTACATCTAAATGTGCAACACACAGACAGCTCTGTGAAGTATTTATCTACATCACCAGAACAATGTCCTTAAAGGTCAACTGAATGAGATTAGCAGTATTCGTAATCCGTGGGCTTGTCAACCATTGGTCACTTCTTGTTCAAGCACCACTAAGACATATTCCAGTGGTTTCTTCCAAAGGAACACCGAAGTGAACCTGCTCTGACCGTTATCCGTGATGCCCTGCTTTTAGTGGCACTGCGGTCTGCGGCCATCAAATTTACTTATTCAAACGTGATCCAAACGAGTAGGGACATTTAACAGTCTGGAGCTGTTAATGGGATGAAACTCATACGTTCTGGTATGCATTTGTAGTTTACAGAAGCGTATCGAGCGGATGACTACATTACATCTATTGTATCAAAACCATACAACAGCAGGGAGAATGTTGGGAAATGCTTTTACGTTTGCGGTAAGTTGACGGCTGACGGTAGTTTGAGTTGGCAACTGTGTTGAACAGCCACGAAACAAAACACAGAAACAACGCCAGTTGTCAAGTGAAGCGAGGCAGTGCTCACCCTTTCCGACATTTTGAGCAAACTTACAACAGGCATGATGTGGCTAACACAATAGAAATGAATCATGGGACTTCTGTCTTATGTTTCAAACCCCGCTTGTCTTATCTCCTCCGTTAGAAAACACAGTGCTAACAAATTTAACTAATAGGGTAAGTGGCGTTCGAAACGACCATTAGCTAAAAGTATGTTAGTTTTTGTGAGAGATTGACTAGGAATGCTTCACACAACAATGAGGACTTCTCAGTTTTGGTACTACTTGATCTCAATTTAGGACAAGTGATCTTAAAAACCTAAAACATAGGTGCATTTCGAAATGCAAAAGAATTTAAACGATGTTGCACCAAACGAAAGTAACCTACGAACACTATCCTTGCGTACAGGCCACTGGAGTAACTAAGAAAAGTTTAAAAGCTTTATTCATCTTGGACATCCGGCAAACGGCACTTCCGAAATACTTGTCCTACACCCACCGCTGGAATTGGAGCAAATCACACTGATTTTGTTATTCCTTATCAAAGCTTTTGATTGAGTGGCGTGGCAAACCAAATAGCATCCATCGTTCACACCTCCGTATCCACGGCATCCTTTTTGGGTTCTCCATCATTCTTGACATTTTCTCGCAATTCAGAGTCGGAATCTTAGTCAGGAACTAACTTATCATTGTGTGGCCGATGACCCTCGATAATGCTGTACACTTCAGTGTCAGTGTAGGACATACAGTTTATGGTGCGTAAACTCCTCGTTGTTTTTTCCATTAATTGAGCTCTCTATGTTAAGGTGGATAGTGGACATTCGGAAGAGAGATAACCAATCCAATGTACTGCTTACCGTAACTCGAATATAGTTCCAATTGAAACATGAAGTGGCCTTTGTGCGGTAGATTCATTTGAAGTATCACAAATGTCTGATTCGTTTGGGATTTAGCCGAGTCTCTCGTTGGAACCAAATTCGTTTGCAAATGAGTGTATTTCGTAAATGTTATCCCGTTGGGGAGTGATCAAACCTCAGAGAAACTGCTGCGAAGAGCACATGTATTTTGCGCGCTACTGTCCTCATGAATTAGCCAGAGAAAACCGCAATATGACACCATCGTATCTTCATAACTCAAAAATTTCGCCGGGACTGGATTCTGGTGCGAATGCATGCACATTGAGTTCGGGACGCATATCTGTGCCTGGGAGGTGACCGCATCTTGTGTTTGTGGGTGTGTGAGAGACGGGTGTGGACAACGAATCCAGTCCACCCATCTCCCGAGCGCGAAAACACGCAACCGTGGACAGTTGAGTCACGCGATCCAGGAGACACTATACATCTGGTCGGTCGTCTGAGAAAGAATAGCTAATCAGTGCAAACAGAATTGATGAAACCCATCCAGGGTCGCCGACCGAGTGGGGAAATCCGTTGGTGACGCGGTTACGGTCACCAATACGGTTACGGTTACGGTGCAATAGCTAGACCCGAACTGTCCTATGTCAATGACAGAAGGACATTGCTTTCAAACTGCGAGCTTTCGCAAACAGCAGTCAAACAATCTTCTCACTACAGTTAAGAGATGAATTATCGGTTGAACTGCAGCATACTTTGGTGAGAAACCTAGACACCTTGGACAGAACAATTTGAGTTCCTTCAGAAAACTATGGATGCATTTTGATAAATTCGAACAATATTTAGTAATCCTTTTGGGACTGAACTATGACGACTCGGGGACTCCTCACATTGAAATCGGACAGATTCATCGGAAAGTAACCTGCTAAATCAAGAAATGTGAAGAAATTTGGCGATGGTGAGGTTTCTGGTGCGCGGCGTGCCAGCTGAAAAGCATCAAATGGTTGTAGCAGCATCGGTTGTTTGCCTCTTTTGGTAACACTTTTCACCGATTATCGCGGCAACCAACGCAACCGCTACATACATATGGTGAGTACTAACCAGGGCACAAGGTGCAATGGATAGCTTTTTCAAGGTTAAACGTCCATTACATTTATACTTGAAATCCAAGTCTCACCTAGTTGCCGACAAGGGATCACGAAGAAGTCAAATCGGCAAATTTTTATGACAAATTTCGTCGAACGGAGAAAAAGTTTTATTACATTATGTAGTGATGGTGGCCAAAAGGACCAGGTGTCATTTGAAGGAAATCTCTTCTAGGGGAAGTTTGTGCTGGTCTCTTATGGTCCATCCTTGTGACGTTCAAGGAATTTCTCAAATTGATCTTGAGAATTCACTTTGAACTCGAAGACAGGCATCTAATACATCTTAGCGGCTTTCCTGAAGGTGGTCACACCGACTGCCTACATAAATTCGGTCGTGTAAATTGCAATGCAAACTGCATAGCAAAAACCAATAGATTCTTAACATTATGCGTTGCAAAACCTGGGATAGATGTAGGTTTTCAGCCCCATAATCCCTCGGCATCACAGTGTTCAATTAAGCCGGGTTTAGTGAGTTAGCAAATATCCATCAATGCATTCAGAACAGGGCTTGTGGAAGCTTCTGCAATTCACACACACACAAACCGCCCTTATCCTAATTGTGGTCAGAGCTTACACCCATCACATTGAAACCAACTTGATAGCATGCCTACTTGATCTCAGCTTCATCTCACGGATGTGGCTGTCTCAGCTAGACCACTTAAAGTGACCGTCTTTTGAATTTCGACGTGATACTTGTAGACTGAAGCCGATCCATCCTATCATCTGTATTTCGTGATTTCACTTATTTACTTCTCAAGTAAGTTCCCTACTACTAACGATTATGTGAGCTGTGAAACTCTAGTCTTAAATTTGTTTTCTTTTTAACTAATTAGGGTTGGCAATGAGCTAACTGGGATCGGTCACCTAGTCTTCAGTTCTTGGTTTATCCATTCATTCAGGAGTTGTGGGACCGCAAACATTCGACTTCCAAGTCTTCATCGTGACCTAAGTACAGGTAATCATCGTGTGCTGTATTCTTGCGTAGGACAGTAAACAACAGAGAAATGCACAAGTCTGCGGTGTAGATAGATACGTGGGGAAATCCGCATGCAAAAAAGCTCACCACCTGATCTGGTCATTTGAACGGAATTCTTAAGGAGCAGCAACACGGAATTGAACTAGAGCAGTTGTTCTACGCGTGTGAACGAATCAGATAACGAGAGGTAATGAATAAATGTTTTTCCAGGCGCCAGTTCAGCAACTTTGTTAAACTCGAACCTGAGTCGAAATTCTGAAAAGTGGGCATCTTTGAAAGCGAACGCATTCCTGGATTACACAAGGCAATTTCTCTGTAACAAGGTGGGTATCGACGAACTGAAATCTGATCAGAAACCGCCGAAGGAAGCCAGGTGTTGTTAATCCAGTGACTCTTATTCACCTCCCTTTGATGTTAGTCTTTTAACGGAGCAAAAGCGTATAGAGCTATTCTGAAAATCGCTGGCAACCGAAAACGTGAACCTCAGGAGTGGACTACTAACGAAAAAACGATGCATTTCAGAACTAAACATCTGAACTGAAAGTTAAAGACTGCTACTTGGGCTTCTACCGGTCACGTGTGACATTCAAAACGCACATCATACGTCTGCATTGTTAAGAGGATGTTCTCCTATAATGTCCTGTTTCGCTGAACAGGTTTAACTACGCAGAAATCACCGGATTCTTGATCGTTCCTGGTCGCGCTGCCTGATGCAGCATTTGAAATGACCACAGAGTTTTTACCACAATGCGAACAATCTCCTCTACACGAAGGGGTCTTCCACAAAAGATTAGTGCCCAGAAAAGGCCACAACAACCTTTCGCTTCCGTGTGCCCCCTTTGGAGGAAACACTTACATAGAGGAGAGAAAAGTCTCAATGCAGTGTGCTCCTGTAAGGAGAGCTGTTGCAAATTACCGAGTCTATTTTCAACAGCAGATTTACATAAGCGATCAAGGGTATTTTTTATTTCGAAAAGATGCGATAAGGAAGAAGTTGCTTGCGAAATAATTATGAGGCATTCGTAAAACCCAAGCTAACAGATTCTGCATGAAACTAGCCGCAAGGCTGTTGAAAACTCTTTGACATCCCAGGACAGCTCTTTCACTGCTTTGGGCTCATCAGGTCAACGCAGTCTCCGAATTTCTGCGGGATTTATGTTCTAATTATGTTTCACCCTACTTTCACCTAGTTTATGACCAAAATGATAACTGAACTCATCTTGCTTTGACGCAGGATTCATCGACCGAATCTTGCGAAACTTTAAATGAAGGTTAATTTTTTAGTAGGCTAAAGATAAATCATTGATATATTCTTACGGAAACCATGATCGCTACTAGGCGATTTGGATAAAATAAAGCAGTAATGACTGTTTTGTGTTGAAGAATAAGGCAATCCAACGATTTTACTAGCTCGCAGCAGAGGATCCGTCAGCTTCTATCGCGATTCAGTCTCAACTTAGATAAATCAACTCCCCAGCGGTCGGGTATAAAAAGATTGCTTTATTTTACGTACTGCACTACTCATAAGGTTGCTGAAAATTCCTCGACAGCCCACGACCGGTTTCGCTCTTCTTTGCGCTCATTAGGTAGGCACAGTCCCCGAGTTTCCGTCAACCTTATGTTCTAATTGAACCCAAATCGGACTGTTTTTCGAGTTATACACTAATTTGCAAATCAATTTGGTTTTGCGAAAGACTCACCTGGAACCCAGCTGAATCTCCCGTTTGTGATGTCGAAGAATTTTCAGCAACCTTATGAGTAGTGCAGTACGTAAAATAAAGCAATCTTTTTATACCCGACCGCTGGGGAGTTGATTTATCTAAGTTGAGACTGAATCGCGATAGAAGCTGACGGATCCTCTGCTGCGAGCTAGTAAAATCGTTGGATTGCCTTATTCTTCAACACAAAACAGTCATTACTTCACTGATTCCGTCAGCGATGTTACCTGCGAAATCACACATTATGTTGTGATTGTTCTTCTGAGTCTGACTCACATTCTGAATTCCGCGAAACTGCATATTTCATTTAACGCTGGAAGTAAAAGTGGTTACAACCGACCCATCTACTCGTTTGCTTCACTGAATGCACGCGAACTCCGAGAGAATGTGCATCAACCAATTGTTTTTGGTTAACTAGACGAAGCTGAAGAAAGATACCGAACGCAACAAGATATCTGAACAGACCAGGCTGTTTGTGACAGCATGCAAAGAGACCAAACAGATTAATTGTATACGTTCGGCAAACAGTCACTCAATAAAACCCGGACGTGAACACAGCCATTCAAAGGTATGATGAGGTTTTCAGTGAATTCTTCTGGAAATGTTTGAGGAAGATCATCGTTAGCACAAATTTGGGGGTACTAAATGTTTATACTACTCTTCCTTGAAAAGGAATACCATTAAAAAGTAATACATCCCCAAGTCGAATAGATTCCAGGTGCAGATTCTGATTTGAGCAGGCCTTTAACGATAGAAAATGGAAAAAGTTGAGCATAAGACGACTAGCAAAATGCACTCATTTGCAAATGAAGTTCGATGTTGCCGAAGTATACCCAGGTGGATCCCGGCTAAATCGTTCGCTCATGGTATTATCCAAATGGACGTTTTGCAAAATGACCATCGCATATTTTAGTAGATAAAGTTTTCGAAAGATAGCACAAAGCAAAACCTCAGTTGAGCCTCTCGTGAAGGCCAAGTTAGTTTGAAAATTAGTGTATTTTACGAAGTGCGTACAATTTGGTGTTCAGGCAGGACATGAATTTGACGGAAGCTCGAGGATTGCGTCCACCTGATGAGCCTTAACCGGACGAAGCTGGTTTTGGACAGTCGACCAGATCTCAGCATCCTTATAACTAGCGTGGTCCGTCTAGAACTGACTAGTATTTTTTATGGTTTCTCATACGAGTTACGAAAGTGTTTTGGAGCACTGAACGCAGATCTAGTTAGGTCGCCAAAACGAAACCATACAGCGGGTCCAGGAATTAATTCATTTGTTTGCACCGATATAACTGGAACGTCAGCATCTGAACGGCAAAAACTCAAAATGACTAATTGATATGTTGAATAAAATGAAAGTTTCGGACAGTATGTATATAGAGGTTGTGGTGCTTTGCAGACAACAACACATGTTAACATGGTTCTGATAACATAACAATGTTGTAAGAACATTTCTGGCGCTTTTTGAGCTCTTGTGATTCCAGTTATGCTGCGACATTTCTGAGATGTTTGCGAATCGCCACCACATCGGAGAGTGTATTTTCTTCGAAGTAGAAAAACAGCCATCACGACTAACCAACCAACCGCTGTGTTTCGACATCCTTCACCGGAAATCCAGGCTGGGCTGTACTCGACACTCTCAGAGGACATGTGTTGGAGCTTGGGGCGAATCGGTTCGTGTAGAGGGCATAGTCGCGCCTGGTCTCACAGCTCAAGGTCGGGTAACCATGGAGCAATTTGTGGCACAGCTATGCCAGACTCTGCATTAGATGAACTGAGCAGGACGAACATGAAGCGAAATGAGTCGCGCAGTCTGAAATCTGTTCACGAATAAGCTGCAAGCAAGGGGACTCTTTGACCGCACAATGCTCTTAGCTGCAAAACCTTTGCTAGTGGAATGAAACTTTTTGCGCCAAAATGTTGCATTATGTAGGCGAACCAAAAATCATCCAAATCTACGTTCATATTTTATCAAATTACCAAATATCATTATTAACTGAAGGAATCATACTTCTGTCAGAGAAATAATATGAATTGTGAAGAGAAAACGCTTCGATATTTTGAATATCGACCTAACCAAACCAAGAAGCCTTTGCACGATACAGCTGGTTGGAGAACACCACAAAGAATTTTCATTCGGATTCCTTATTCCCAACACTCAGTATGCAAACGAGTCAGTTCACTGCCAAATGACCTGCTGACAGTAATCAACCAAGAAGTTGATGACTAGCACACAAATGAGAGGTTTGATTAGCTGGATTGCCTAACACGCGTGTTTCCGATATTGTAGCAGACAGGTTCAAAATCAGCGCTAAGCGTGTGGTCAGCATTGAGTAAACTTGTTCGGAGGCTAACAGCTGCTCATACTGGCATGTGTTTTGTTCCGCCTTTCAATATGCATCAGAAATACGAAATTCTTTCGCATAATCAGTTTTACACATTAAGCGAACAGACTCATAATCTGAGGGTTTCAAATTGATCATACTTGTAGAACACTGCAATGTCCCGAGAACACGATCACCCGATCAGCTCAATATCTATGCGGCATTACCATTTTTTACTGTGCCCGTTCAGGGGTCAGGTCGAGCGTGCACCTCTTCAAATCAATCAGTCACGCGACTACCACCGTTCAAGGGCATGGATTCTTGAACCCTGACTGGTTACCCTAACGTCACCACCCTCACGACCGGATGCCACATATAAACAGTGTATTGGTGCAGCTGACGCTATGAGTAATAAAGTGTAAATTTCCCTGACAACTTTTAGTTCCGTCTTCCAATAAACTTATATCGACGGTATTTAAATCCATTTTCTTCTATCGATTGACGAAAATCCGACTCCACTGAAAAAAGTCATAATCATATCTATACATGTCATCCGTTTGCCAACCCCATGCCTAAAAATACACAATCACCTCTAAAAAAAATCATGTTTCTATTTTGTTGGTTGTATTTTGGAAAAATTTGTTAACAATCGGTAGATTGGGCAGTGTTTCGCTTTTGACACAAAAACTTCGTCAGGCCAAGTGACTAGGTTATGAGGTTGGTCGAGATTCAGAGCGGAAGGAGAACCGACTAGCAAAGTCAAGCTAAATCTCTCTTAGGTGTCGGCCGAGTGATTTTGTGTGTTAGGGCGTGCGAGCAAGTGTCCGGTCGATGGGAAAACCTATATGGATTTGGGTCAAGCCTAGGGTCTAGTTCTTCTGGCTCGGTTCACGTGATAGTCCTTCAACGTCGTTTGCACTTTTTCCATCTGTGTGGATGAGCTAGTGCTACGATAGTTGTGTACGGAAGAGGGGTTCTGTGAACTTTGGTCGGGTTGGGATTTCCACCCCCTGATTTGCTAATGATTCTACGTGCATTGACACCCGCACACAGTCACGCGTCAACTCCGCTCATCTAAGACCGCTTTCCATACGCTCGCCAATTCCACACCCTCGATCCTATTCACGCTGCGATGCTTGGTAATTTCCACTGCCTAGCATATCCGCCGTTGTGGTATGAATCTTAGTCCCCATCTTAAAGCTTCCACATTCTCCAAATCTATTCTATGTCCCCTGTCCAAGTCATGCACCGCCATCACTGAGTTTTTGATCAGCGTTTGGTGTTCTTCCGCATTCCTTGGTGGTTTGTTTATCTTCCTTTTATGCTCACTAATTCTGGCGTGCAATTCCCTAGCAGCTTGTCCTAAGTAAACCCTAGTGCAATCGTTGCAGCTACTTTTCTACACAGTCCGTAGTCCTTTCAGTCAGGAGGAGCTCTTTCAATTCCACCAAGACTGAGCGTAACGTTTTTCTGCACAAACACAATTGAACCCCTTGATGTTGCTAATGGGAATCCCGTCGTAAATCTTTACGCCCGTATTTTTTCGCTGATTAGTTTCTCTTAATTGGTGGGTTGTTGAAACGTGAATGCACATTACTCATTCGTGTGTCTGTGAGAGTCTGAGAAACCATCGCGGTCGGGATGCTGGTAATCGCATGATCTATTACTTCAAGTTCATTCGTGCTTGGGATGGCGCATATATCCGCAAGCGAAATGGAGACGTAAGTAATGACTGGAAGCCAGAAGTAATCCAAATCATGCTTTTAATGATGCTATTTGTTCTCCTCTGGGCTGGAGGTCTGCATATCCAACCTTAACAAAGACAGCGAACCAACACACGCATGATTTGGTTAAAACCCGTTCGGAAAAACTACCAAACTAGTCTACGTGTAACATGGAGGCCAAAGTTAGATTATTGTAGAAACATTTCCTGGCACTTGGATGACTATGTCACCACTTGTGACCGCATACCGCAGTTTGGTAACGATATTCAGCACTTCGCTTAAATTTATTCATCATTCTTTAGAGAACTTTGAGCTCTGCTCAAAAATATCGCAACTATAGTTGGCTATATCTAAAGACAAAATCACAGTTTTGGTTGTATCCGACTTTTGATTTCGACTCGATGAAGCAGTAATTCGTCCTTTCACAAAATAATGGACACAAGTTAAGTGACACGGAATGGAGGGAGAAGGAAAATAGTCGAACGATACCGTGACACAACAAGAAGAAAGATCGACTTATGTGCATAGCTAACGTGATTTGGCTCCGGCCAGGCCACGGATGATGCCTGAAACTACCTCGTAGATATGTTTATAAAGGATCATCAGGCTAAAAAACGTACGCCAAAATGCAGTGAGAGAATCTACAGCCAGTTGGTGAGAATCCCTCTTCTTCGACCCCCCCCCGCGGACTTTTCAAAGCGCTAAAACTTACACCTCTTGCTCTGGTGTGAACAGATTTCAGTAGCAGGGCCCTCTTCTCCAACTAATTGGAGGAGAACAGTTCCACATAGTAACTATGGCGAAGCCCCGGTGACCATGGTAGTCGTGGTATGACCGAACAAAAAAAGCGATTTACTGTGCTCGGTCTGCAGAGAATGGTAACAATGATAAACACGGGTCAAACAAGCCAAGTAATTTCCCTGAAGGACTATTTATCACCGGAAATGATGGCTAGTTCAAGCCGCCTATATTTTAGTGTTTGATTCGATTACGATAGTTCTGCAACAGGAGCAGTCAACACGAGTTATTTGTCAAACCACCCAAAGAACTCCACGGCCAATAACCAGCAAGCTACGAATGCCAGATACTTGGTTGTACCAACACTGTACTGTCAATTTTACATCAGTCTGGCTAAGCTACGCATTTGTTTGCCGACGGCATTTCTTGCTCCCTCACGAAAATAGGTAATCTCCTCAAGCATTTCCTCTGTGGATTTTGAGAAGCGAGGGCGTTATGCGTAAATTCTGACCTTTGGTAGCAATGTCGTTATTCGAGGTAATTTCCCTGTCCCACTCGGTACGTTTGGAAGATCTAATCAATACTACTACTACTACAGTCTAACCAATACTAATCACAAAATCATTGGAAACTTTAGACAGCACACTAGCGATTGCACCTTCTTGCGGGCACATCAGATAGACCCAGAAGTCGACGCTATGGCTTATTGAAACATGGTTAAGAACGAACCATTATATATCTATAATATTTGTTTATATCCGATGACTACTTTAGCATAAGTATGCAGAAGGAAATACTTTCAACAGAATGCACAAGCCTTAAAATATCCCAGTGGTTACGGAGATTTCATTAACCAACAGTTGGGAATCAGTCACAAACCGACAAGAATGGCGTAACTGGTCGTGGACTACCGGAAGAGTTTCCAACAACCTTGCGAGCAGTTCCCTTCAAGAAGATATATTGCGATATCTCCAGTATCGTACCAACCGAAAAATGAGGTGGCTTTTGTGCGGCAAATCCATTCGAAGATTGTCATGAACAAGGTCCGGCTAGGATTCATTTGAGTCTCCCGGAGGATAGCATAACCTCTTTTTTGGTTTTATAGGTTGCTTTCATAACGCCGTATGTCAACTGGTCGAGTGAATATGCGAGGGAGATAACTCATCATTGTCTTTCGGCTAGAATCAGACAAAAAACAAGCAAAGAGGATTTGTCCCACACTGCTCGAACAGTTGGCAAAAAAACTATCAAAATTACTTCTCAATAATTACAACCATTAGGTTTGACAATTGATGAGGCAAACAAAATCAGTGCCGCATTGAATGTAGGAGGTAACCAATGAAGAACCCGACCAAATAAGTGACCGTATTCGTGAATTAATGAAATAACGAACACACTATTGATTAAAGCATGGACGCGCGACCGACTGCCAGATTTTATACGAGGCCGTGAGTAACGTTAACTAATGAAGTTGGCTGTGAATTCAAATTAGCCAAGACAGACCTACTGGGCTTTAGTACCGACAAAACTTGCCGCTGTTGGCTCATCCATATGGAAGGAATGCTGGAATCTTTCGTCTGGCCTATTAGCTCAGGCGCGTCCCATTTAGGATGCTGACGAGCATTAAATAAAGAACTAATCAACCCAAACAATCACGCTTCATAGAAGATTCACTCAGGAAATACGTGTGAAAAGCTTGGACTTGGTGTGTGTTTAGCGGAATATTTCAATGCTAGCTAGGTCTCTAAATTGTTGGTGTCAAGACTGTCTCAGAACATCCCTTAATTTGCATGAGTAAGGCGTGGACATTCAGGTTCGCTCCAAGAGCCCAATGGAATTCGAGTGTTCCTGCCTCTGCGGGTTGGTTTTATGTCCAATGACTTTCCCGCCTACCCAGGGGACTAGCGCATTTTCTACAAGCGGACTGAGACTCGTGTGTCGGTTACTGTCATGTGATCCAAGTCACCTTTACTCTGGATCACCTATAGATCATTGCACGTGAGGCATTATTCGCCTTCGATGGCTACTACCTACCTAGACCGCCCCAAATACGAATTGATTCCAGTCTGTTCGGCACCGTATGCATGACACGGATGTGAGCTCAGTGCATACACAAGTGAGGAACAGTCATCTGTCCAGGGTGGCCCGGCCAGTTCCTCGTACACTGGTGTGCCCGAAGGATGAGTAGCGCGTCCATGCCACGAGCTCGTCGGTTATTCTGGTTAACGTAAGCCTTGGGAATCATAGAGAAGTTCACGGCGTGCCTTCGAGAACTACACTCATTTGCATATCAATTTGGTTTTTGCGAGAGACTCACCTGGAACCCAGCTGAATCTCCCGTTTGTGATGAGGTGGCCTGGTGCAGCACATTCAGTTGCCTGAAAACATCAAAAGGGAGATTCAGCTGGGTTCCAGGTGAGTCTCTCGCAAAAACAAATTGATGTGCAAATGAGTGTAGTTCTCGAAAAGAGTCCAATTTGGGTTCAAGTAGAACATAAGGTTGACGGAAACTCGGGGACTGCGCCTACCTGATGAGCCCCAAGAAGGGCGAAACCGGTCGTGGGCTGTCGAAGAATTTTTAGCAACCTTATGAGTAGTGCATTACGTATATTCACGGCGTGCCGTTTATGGCTGTCCAGTTACGGTGACTTGGACAGTGGGTGCAAGCTACTTGAGTTTGGAGAAGTTTTGCCAGGAATTCCACGCTCTTGACGTTGGTGAGTTTAAACGATGAACGAAACCCTGGGAGCTATTACCACTGTACGACAAGTATGCCGTTCTTACAGCTGATAATGAAGGCAGTTTGGTCGCACCTGCTTGCATCATAAGGAATCATCACGATTTCATGCTTGACTACACTTTGCTACAACCCAGAGCAGACGGATAAGTAGTCTAATTTGTTTCTACAGGTACAATTCGTCAAAAACTACTTTGTTGCGAAATCGGCGACGAATTTCTTGACATGAAAAATGAAAATTCCTACCTCGAGTGTAAGTCGCTCGACGCTAGTTAACATCAGAAAAAGAGTAAGATAAAAACCTTCGATGTATTCGTATGCGCATACAACAAAGTGCTTGCCTCTCCACTTTAACATGACCTAGTAAAATGCATCGGTCGAAAAAAGCTAGTAATGCTGGTAATATAATACACCTAAGCAGGTCACGTGACAATAAACTGAATATTCAGCAAATATGGGGGAACGTTTTTGAAGAACCAATTTTCGAAATAGAACAAAAGAGGATCTGATGGAGTAAAACAACGGTTTACCTGAGATAGTCAAGTGAATAAAATAAAAGCCCACCGTGGCGAAAAGCGTTAAAAACCGAAATCATTCACCTCAACTTTGACGGAAATTTTGCTGAAGTTGAAACGCATTGAGAGGTCCTCACACCGAACCAAATGCCCTAGACTTCCCCGACGCATAGCCCAATAGGGACGTCGAAAACGTCTTCTACAAAGTCGGGCATAACGTTCCGTCCAAAAGTGAATGTGGATAGCGTCGGGGAGGAGGTGAGAGTTTTCTGTACAGAGTAACGAGATAAAATGAAAGTCTGAACGATACAACTCAGGAGAGTAGCTGACAGACAGGTTTCGTATTTCACACTGCGTATCTCGAAAGGCGGTGTAGGCCAGAAGACGAATGTAATCAGCGAAGAAACATCGTCCTGTCTCGTCCAGTCCAGTAATGAATGTTGTTGGCCGGCTCGTCACTCCAAAGTAACGGCCACTATGGGTACCGAATATTCGAATAAAGTTTGAGTAGAAGTATGCCAGCTGTAAGGAGAGACCGGCAAGGGCAAAACAACCCCAGCTGAGAAAGGACATATTCAAAATGAAGGTTGTCTGAAGCATACAGACGGCCGGTACCACGTTGCCGTGTATACCAAGTTTGCAGTGGAAGAGGGGTGTGAATAAGGCCCCTTTGTGTAATCCTATTAGTAGAAAAATAATCGCCGTGGTAAGGACCTGAAATGTTGCTAGTACAACATGTTTCGCTAGGTAGCGACGCCAATAGAAATCCGTGTTTTGCCAAGCACTCAAATAGGTGTTCAATGACCAGTCTGCATGGCAAGCGTGGAAGCAGGGCAAGTCCAGTAGGCCGGGAGCCGAGAAGTCTGCGTCACCATAGTTCAGCGCCGGCGCAGTTGGAGATGGATCCGCGGCTGTTGGGGGCAACAGAGCCCCACGATTGGTGACCATAGTGGCAGTTTGGGGCTGTAGTGCTGGAATGACAGTGGGTGCTGGAGTTTGCGATAAAAGTGACGTACCACCAACAGTAGCGGCGGTCGTCCGTCCACTGTTTGGGCCTTGTTGCATAAACGCCGGAGGTCCTGGATGCGTCGCGTGGCGGACTACTGTTGCCGGTAGCGTTTGTGCTTGTGGTATAGTGGATCCAGGAGAGAAGAGTGCCGTTGTCGGGACGCCTTCCATAGAGGCCGTACTCATAGCTTGGAGGTAGTTTAGCTCTTGTCCAACTGCTCGTCGAAAGCTATGGAGTTCTGAGCGTATCAAACAAAGATCTCTTCGAGCAGTCTTATCCACAGCACGATGGTAGAGGTAGTGTGGAAGCCACATTGCCACGGCAACCATCAATAAAATGAAAGGGTAGCATTCGTGTTGGAGCTGAACAGCACTGAGGTTAGAGGAAAGTTCGGAGGTTTGATAAACATCGCCCTTGAGCACGTTCGACGTCAGCTGTAAACCACATGCGCGATCGAAGAAATCTTTCATGTGTCGAGTGTCCGCCTCATCCTGCATCGTCCTGGGAACACATCGAGCCACACCCAAAATAGCGTGCAATACAATTAATCCCAAAGCTTCGACGACCGGAATTAACACCGTTAACCACACTAGGGCGCGATCAATCCAGAAGTGTGTTCGAAACCGTGCGTAACCGTTGGCAACCAAACCAGCACTTGTATACACATCGGGATTAGCAAACGACCCTCCGCACTCCTTTGGGTCGGAGGAAAACGGAAAGCACATTGAGGCCATTTTACTATATGGTTTTGCTGGGCAGTTTGGTTGTTGCAAACCTGTATCAATTGAAAAATCACCACAGCATACTGTTTTTGGAATATCGGTTGATTCTGTGTTTGGTTGAGTCTGGTCAGTTGGTTGTTGGTGTGCTTGTGTAACAGCGCTGAGTGCTGTGTGGTGCTGCCCCGGCTGCGAAGTTTCGTCCGCCGCTCTTAGACGTGTTGGCGAGTAGACGGCGGAGAACAGCACCATCGACAATCAACTGTCGTGCGTTTTCCATTCCCTGTAGGCAGGAGTGTCGATTAGACAGCTGGACAGAGAGAAATCCGTTATCAAGTCCGCTTGAGATGCCAACTGCTTTCTGATTGGTTCAGTTTCGGCTGACCAGACCTCTAATCTATAGGCTGCATTTCAATTGGCCATACCTTCATTTGACTCCACATGTCAGTGTGTCGACGTTCGCCGTCGCCCTGGACGTTCCTGGTCGTGCCAGTGAGCAGACTGACCACCACCCATAGCATCATCGGAATCGATAAACAGCCTTAAAACCTACGTCAAAACTTCGACGGTCTGGTAGAATAAAGCCATGGCGCACGAACTACTCCAGTCTATCGATCTGATCAGCCTTAATGCAGCAGACTGATGCACAGCTTTTAAACCCCTCGCACAGTCTTAGTGTCCAGGTGACAAATATGAACTAACCAGATGGCAAGGCAGCTAGGTTTAATACAACTTCTGTCTTGAAATAGCTCGGTTCAGGTTCTTCCACAGTCACCGACAACGTATTCTGCGTCTGTATGCGATTCATTGATATTGCAGTCAGTGAAGTGAATTGTCTGATAAGTTTTACCTTACTCTGCCCTTCATCTGTTCTCCTGCTGCTATAATAGTGCAATGTAGTCAGATTACATTGGGACAGTGGTACAACCATTTGTGACCACAGACGACTTCTGTGTCTTCTAAATCACAGACTAGGATTAGGCCTTGTGAAATATTTTTCCACGGTGGCGCGACCTTTAGGAACTATTGATACTCTTATTGTTAATATGTAATAATAATAAACAGTAATATGTGATAAAAGTATCCATGATTGATGTGATATTCATATAGCTCACCGATCAGTGTCGATTCCGAAATAATGCGGCACTTGTCTGGACCTTACATGTCCAAGGCTATTTAAGACACTCCAAGACGGGATCGAGTGTTCCACAGATTTGGGTTAGGTATACTGATTGTTCACCGCGTTCATCAGTACCGATCCAGGAATTTTAATGTTAAATGTTAAATGTTAAATGTTAAATGTTAAATGTTAAATGTTAAATGTTAAATGTTAAATGTTAAATGTTAAATGTTAAATGTTAAATGTTAAATGTTAAATGTTAAATGTTAAATGTTAAATGTTAAATGTTAAATGTTAAATGTTAAATGTTAAATGTTAAATGTTAAATGTTAAATGTTAAATGTTAAATGTTAAATGTTAAATGTTAAATGTTAAATGTTAAATGTTAAATGTTAAATGTTAAATGTTAAATGTTAAATGTTAAATGTTAAATGTTAAATGTTAAATGTTAAATGTTAAATGTTAAATGTTAAATGTTAAATGTTAAATGTTAAATGTTAAATGTTAAATGTTAAATGTTAAATGTTAAATGTTAAATGTTAAATGTTAAATGTTAAATGTTAAATGTTAAATGTTAAATGTTAAATGTTAAATGTTAAATGTTAAATGTTAAATGTTAAATGTTAAATGTTAAATGTTAAATGTTAAATGTTAAATGTTAAATGTTAAATGTTAAATGTTAAATGTCAGCACCGTGAAGATAATGGATGCTGACGACCTGGAAGAAAACCTGCTCCAATGCATGCGATGTCCTAAAGTGAAGAGAAAGGTGTGACCACTTATATAGGTCACCGGTGTTCTGTATCTATTAGACTATGCTTTATAGTTTGACCCATTGGTTAGCATCCAGAGGTGATGGTGCGACCTTCCGATTATTAGAGAAACTATCACTCAAGACTAGCAAAATTAGACGGGTGCTAAGTTTATAACTGAGACATATAAATGTGACATTCCTGAAATGTTTCAGAACCCTTTTCCGTAAAAACTGTTATAGCTACCCGCGTGTCCTTTTTGAGGAAAGTGCTTAGAGCGAAGTAAAGTCAATCTTTCACAGACCAACAGGGTAGAAATCTGAAGGAGAGTAGTGGAATAATCCTGATACTCTTACACAGCAAGCTTTTCTAGAAGAGAAGGCTCCTCTCTATGAGTCTGTATTATCTGCCTTGAAGGAGGCGAACAAAACTAGTCCGAAGCGAGAAGGACATCCACTTTACCGAGGAGCGATTAGCCCTTCCAACAACTACCAGATTGTGAGGCTCTTACACGGAATTTTCCCATCGCCAAGTGAGTGTATGATCACTTGCTTGATAGACTAGCTCGTTTTCAGGATGAGTTTGAGCTTCTGAACACAATTTTAACTTGACGGAAAACACTAATCATGGGAGTTCCTGAAATGAAGAGTACTTGTGTATCGTTTCGGTATTTTACGTTCAGCTTCCTTTAGTATCCCATTAGTATCCTTTAGTATAAAAGAACGATATCCGCCAATGTGCCTAGATGCCGTCGGAAGAGTCCTGATGCAGCGAAGCTCCTGAAGGATTCTCCGATTGTTATATTGTGCGCTTTACTTAGAAGATTGTGCAGTAGGCTAGTATCGTGACATCAGCCAAAATACAACTAATCAGGTTGTCCAACTCAGAGGCACCTGATTACGGTAAGTGTTTGGAAGCATGTGTGCCAGTTATTCCATATAAACCAGGGACATCGGAGATCATTAGAAGGATTCTAAACACGGCCAACCTAAGAGTAGCTTTCCAGAGGGAAACACTCTGCGCTCTGCACTGGTGAAATTGAAGGATCGCCTCCCGGCAAACAGAACCAGGGACTGTCTACAAAATTAACTGTAACGACTGCACCAAGGTCAATATAGGACAGACGGCCAGAACTTCACACTAGAATCGGGGAGCATTAGGGGAAAATAAACAGGCCGCCGAGAAACGCAGATGAATATCGAGCATTACTGAAAGACTCAGAACATGCACTGGAACACAGGACACAAAATAGATTTGGAAAATGTTGAGGTTTTGAAGTGAGGACTACGGTCTATATCACAGAGACTGATGACCGAGGCGGTAGAAATCGCCGAGCATTCCAATGTTGACAGAATAGAAGGCGTGGAACTGGCAAGCGTGTGGAGGACGGTTTTGGATTGGTCGAGCTGACGCGTGCTAGTGTGTGGTCATCAGGAGGAGGAGGAGTCATCATCTGGATTCCACTTAACCTTACCCAGCTCCCCTCCCCCAAATAAATTGTCGCAGTACTCACAACCCTACAAAGATCAACGAAATCTGTCAGCGGCAACCGCGCTGAATCATCAATTGAATCACATGGAAGTGGAAGATAAAGGAGCCAAACCTGATCAGAATTAATCTGAAACTCTTCTAGTCCATCAACGCAAGATTTTGGCAACCACACTAGCCGATAAGAGCAATTAATTGGCACTCATCACTGACCTAGTGTGATAATCTGAAGAGGACTTCCTGACTAGTGTCTCGTCTGCCTTATAACCTGGCCAACTTGACGACCTGTTCACTTGGCCTGGTGAAGCTTTTGTGTCAAAAGCGAAACGTTGCCCAAATAAAAAACTACCGATTGTTTACCAAGCCCTTCTGAAATAAATAAAAGTTGTCAGGAGAATTCACACTTTAATACCCGTAGCATCAGCACGTTGGATCCAGTGTATAGAGTTGACATTTGATTGTGACCGTACTCCACCGCTCTGGATGAATGGCCCTCTCAGTAAGGACCACAACCTCACTGCACGCAATCAAGTTGTCAGTCATAAACCGGTTTGGACCTCACGGTCGAACAAAAAAAGTTAAAGTTTGTAGCAATCCACGATTACCTCAGATGTATTACGACATAATTGGAATCGCGAGAACCTAACGACCATGCAGCAGCTCCTTTCGGAAATTTGTTGACAAGTAATTATTTTTATGGCATCAAAACCAAGTACGACAGTTTGTTGTCGTCAGTACCTCACAGGCCCCTACGTGTAAGTTACGAACTTTTAATACATACACTAAATCAACAACTCTTTTTGAATTCTCAGCATTCTGAAGATGATGGGCTAGAATCATCGGAGCGATAAAATGAATTTAGCAAACTGTGCCAAAACAATTTTTGAATTTTGACCACTCGGCTATTCAGTTCACGACGGAATACAGTTTTTCAAATGTGATGAAAAGTGATCGGGGGCGAAAGACGAGGTTGTCCATCTTAAACTGATCAGGTATGCGCCATCCACCTTATGTTCCAACTGGCCATCTGATTGTGCACAATTTGCGAAACACACTCATATGCAAACGTGCTTGTTTTTTAACTAGAGACTCAATCGAATCTCAACTTGATTCCTCTTTTCTGGTGTACGTCAGATATCATAGCAGATGAAGCCTGCAGTAATCTTTGTGTGGCACATTTATTTAGGAATATCACAAAAGAGTTTCTGCTGCGCTTTAGCTGAGTCGCCCTCTAAAAAGAAATTGGGTTTGCAAGTGAGTACAGTTCACGAATGCTTTTCACCTGTTTTGATGATAACTAAGGTAATGATCTCCTCAAACGAGCAGTATGCAACGAGTAATTTTGATTTTACTTATTCATAGGTATTGTCAAAATTGAGAACCTCAATAAATCAATTTCGCTTTTCCCCTCTCGAACTGTTTTTCCTCAGTTCGATAGACAAATAGATGGAAGATGTGAAAATCCAATGCAAGTGCTCACATGTTGCGACTGATAATCTTCATATGTTTTTACCCAGCAGAACTGCTCTGATTTTCTCTTCATAGAATAAAATCGAATTATCTGGGTTATCTGAATGTTTTCAATCACAAGGTTAGACGAGACAATGAGTAAACAAGAGGAACTCCGGTTGGTTCCAAGTTTCGCTCGTCCACACAATTGTCTCCCACTCGAAAGCAACTGAAACAAAAACCTGAAAAGAAAAATAGCCTTATTGGGCTCGCCTACTTGATTTCGTTCATCAGGTCAGTTGGCACAAATCAACTGTTCTTTAGCAATTTTGCGGGAGCTCAGTATTCGCACAACGGAACGGAATTTTCGAAACCTACGACGATG
The DNA here is from genome assembly GCA_003604175.2 of Clonorchis sinensis. Classification (NCBI taxonomy): domain Eukaryota; kingdom Metazoa; phylum Platyhelminthes; class Trematoda; order Opisthorchiida; family Opisthorchiidae; genus Clonorchis; species Clonorchis sinensis. Next base: position 9,032,387 of record CM030370.1, read on the forward strand.
GACCAAAACAGACAGGCTATTGAGTTCAGAACCCCAGTCCGAACTTTTGAGCCCCATCTAAGCATCCCGTGCGGTCAGTGATGCTAGGAAAGTATTCTACCGAAATTTTTCCGCCAGAGGTATGTTTGCTTCAGTGGAAGATGAAATTTGGTGAGTTGCGAAAATAGGAAAGTAAATTTGAGTGATTTTTGGTTCTCTCACATACGCAACAAAATGCAACATTTTGGTGTAAAAATTTCTATTCCACTAGCAAAGGTTTTGCAGCTAAGAGCATTGTGCAGCCAAGGAGCCCCATTTTGCACCTCCACTTTATTCCACTTCTGAAATCGCGCTCCGCGTGCACAGCTCTTGCAAAAGCAGTGATTAGAGGTACTGAGTGAAATAAAGTCTGATTACTCGAGTGGTTCTATAATGCAAAGATAGGGTTCAGCATTCTGTTCATGACGTGGCAATTTAGCTGTACGGTAAACGAAAATTGCCGCACGGCTTTTTCCCCAAGGTGTTCATTTTTCAACGATCAGCTTCACTGCCGCGGCTCGTTGGATAGATCTGACTGTACGGCTATTCAAAGTACACGCAAAAACCTTCAAACGTATTCAAAATATACTCTGAAGCTTTCTATATTTTCTCTTACGAGAAAAAACGGCAGGATATATTTGGTCAATAGAAAGCAGGAGACAGTTCGTAATTTGTAAGTGAAAATCTGGATACAACTTTGAGGCTTGGACGAAAAGCCATGCTTGGAAATCTGGATGCAACTGCTCAGATTGTGGGAATCGTTCCTACTTCCACAGAACAAACACCATTGGATCCCAAATTGATCTGGAGCTAAATGAATTAGACTCGAGATTGGATCAACTTTACATTTTCATCTCTTTGTTCGATGGCATTTGCATGTGGTTTTCCTCATTTGAATGTACTGAACCGATGGGTTTTTGTTGTTGCAATTGATTCAGAACGTGATGACTCAAAGATCTTCGTTAAACGTTCGGAATCTTTCGGAACCCAAACATACAAACTGGAGTGAACTCATTAGTACAGGTTTCATCTCTCCCAAAACGCAGTAATTTTCAAGGTAAGACTCGTTTGGGTAAAGTTTATGTTATTCTTATTACTACGGCTGTCATTTATTTTTGAAGGGTCATGGTGACAAACCCAAAAAAGACGCAACAGAAACAGAAGGATTAAAGAGAGAACATAATTGGAGAGAAATGATCTGGAAGAAAGCGTGCCATTGTTAGGATTAAGGCGGTTCCACATGTTATCCAAACTGAGCTAGGAAATACAAAATGATAGTGCAAGTATCCAGTGCCGGATATATGCACAGTACTGTCTTCAAAAGCCTGCCTCCGAAGAAAAAACATATACTAAATGACAATAAGACTAACGTCTCGGGTCCCATCTTTAATATCAGAGAGAGGTTGTCTTCACAGTTAGATGCCACTGGTGGATTACCCCCTACCAGTCAGCGCTATCTTTCTCGTTTTTTGCCATCCAATAACAATTCACGCATGGAAAATAAAGATAACTGAACGTTTACTGCATAAGGCGTTCTTCTACCACTTTCAGGGGTTCGGTTTAAACAACTCCTCTTGCCGATAAGGCAACGTCTAGTATGGAATAATATCACTGAAAATTTGAGTAACAAGTTTCGTTCATCAGGCGCAAAAGAAGCGAAAGCTGTCTAAGAATTTTCGTCGGTGTTATGGGTACTGCCATTCAGAGGAAGCTAACATCCTTCTAGGCTACGTATCGATCATGGCTATTTCTCTAAACATACCCATTCTACGTTCCACATATTTCATTCGCATCTGTCCAGTGTTCGGGGTGCTGTTTCGTGTACCGCTTATTTACCTGTGGGACTAGCTACGTACAGTGTAAACCTGTTTGCGACCATCTTGGTATAGAATACACATAAAAAGAAAACACTATGAAGGCACAGGTCTGTTTTCACGTTGACAGATGACATCAGTAACAGTCTAACGTTACCACCGACCGTGACCACAATAACAACGTCTGGAGCATGTCCAAGATGTAAAAACGCTTGCACTGTTCGTTGCAAAACGGACTGAGTGGATGGGTGTCCGAACAAAACCTGTGAGCAGGTGAGCGGATGAAGCTTGCATGCCACTGTACCATGATAACTGTGGAAATGGTAAAACGTCTCGGTTCAAAATCTAGCTGTTTGGGCGTTGTAATAATGGGAAAGGTCTCCTTCTGGTAGAATGGACTTCGAATTAGTCCAGGGCTGAAAACCGCGAACACAGTGCAGTTTATTCGAGTTTGATGAATTGCATACAAGCAATTGTCTCACCGTTGTCCAATGCGGTGCAATCGGTTCATTCCCTATGCTACGTTGAAGCATATTTCGGACCCAACCACCAAAAAAGTTTTTTTCTGGGGGTGGGGAGTCTAGAGGTTTTATCATAAAACCACTGGCAAAACGTTGCCTTGGGAGTAGTTTTGTGGATGAAAAATTATCATTATCTCTGATCTGATCGAAACTCGTTTGGGGAAAACCTAAAGGGATTGGTTGGTTTTGAAAAGAATGGAGTAAACCGCGGAGATGTTGACTGACCTATCCATTCCTAAGAAGGGGAGAGACTGTGTAGGTTTCGGTAAACGTAGAATGCTGGCTGAAAACCGATCCGCTAAGTGCAGCAAGTCAATATAGCAGTCAACTTGGGAGAAGTGTCTGAGGTATCCTCTACTAAAGAACTCTTAGTGAGGTATCTAAGCTTGAAGTCTGCAATCCCTTCACACTGGTAAGAATTGTAAATGGTTCAATCGCATACGTCTGCATTGTATACGTTCACTATCAGTCCATGCGTGGATGTACTGAGAGAACAGCTTACATGTGACCAGTAGATGAAGAAGCCACAATGCTAATCGAATTTTCCTTTTTGTTATTTTTGGAGGGAAATCCAATATCGAGCTTCAAGATAAATATTATTATGCTGCTGCGATTTGTGAAGGAGGAACACTAATACCAAGACGTATCCAATTTTTAAGAATCAAGGAAAATCTTGCTTATCTCTGCACCAAATTAGTATATTCCATAAACTTGCAACAAACCCCGACTACCTCTTTCGTAGAACACATACGAAAAAATTGAATTCCTAGTCTTCTATGAGCGAAAAAATACAATCATTCGGGTCATTTTCGTTTCTGTCATAGCGTGGCAGTTCAGAGAACTTTTCTAGCTCATGTGTTCCCAAGATATTGTCCTAATAAACAATTAGCATGGGACTAGCGAAATACACCTATTTGCAATCGAGAATCAAAAACATCCTAGTTGAATCCTCGTCTGTTCTATTCTTCAAAAGAACATGCTGCACAAGGACCGTCTCAAGCTTCATTTCGTATGAGATTCAATATATCACAGTACAACACTACTCGTGTGTTATGAGCGAAATGGGTGCAATTTGCGTACCAGTAAAACAGAATGGCGACGGAAAATCGGGGACCGTTTCTACCTGATGAGCCCAAAGAAGGAAGAAATCGGTCGAAGCGTTTTTCAGCAAATGTAAGGGTAGTGTTCCTTTAAAATTCTGAGACCGTTGCGCCAGGTAAAGCAAGAAAAAACTGCATAGAAACGATATTGAAGATAAATCCATTTATCTTATTCCGGATAACATGGGCCTCAAGTATAGACAGGCTTTGGTGTGCAAGTCGCAAACGATCCACCTCCAGCACTAGCTGAGGCTGAAAGTTGTAAACGGGGGAACAAGATTGTTCCACAGAATAAAAATTCGAGCATCAGTCCACCGCGTGACTGACTACTGAACAAGCCAAACTTTAGTCCATGATAGCTTTTGTTGATTTTCAGTTGTTTATCTTTTCATATGGCTGTTCTGTATGTTTTAGCAAAAGTGCTACATAATACCGTGAAATTTGAAATATCTGCTGTAACAACTTTTAAACAATGGTGAAAAAACAGGTTCTAAATGATTATTCGCGCCTTATTCAACTGAACACTGTCACTGCGTTTTATATCAGAGACAGAAAACTGTCAATCTAACTGTTTGACGGCGTGAAGGCGCACATAAAGTGTGAAGACAATCGATACTAGCTCTGTTAGCGCTTGCTGGTGAGACACAACAAAGAAAGTTTCAGGTCACGCGAGGTCGGACTGGGTCAACGTGTGGGATGGGGACCAGGGATAGCAAATGATGGGTTTTTCACACCATCCCTATTAGATCAGAGGCAATCATCACACCATTTCTTTCTGCGCACGCGGACTTCGTTTCAGCCGACTGGCATCTGTCTGACTTAGGGGTGATCTGGCACTCTGAAATGATTATCTTGAGACAGTCTGTTTACACAGACAGTTGGTTTACAAAACTGCAATAAACGATCTAGCAGTTTGATCGCTGATCTAGAGGGCTGTTCCGCAGACAGCTTAGGCATTGTTTTACCTATATGCGTGCTTCCCCACTCACACTCACATCTGCTCTCACACCTGCATACACAATGTATAACCAAATGCGTGCCTGCACATTGGACAGACATTGTTAACTACCTGCAGGAAAGCCGTTACTCCAAAACTGTTACATTTGTTACCTTTTGTCCGTGATAACAGACCGTTGCTTTCACCGTAAACCGGTGGACCAAATTCTCTCCGCTTTTTTCATTGTACAATTGCCTGTGCATTAAGTTTCACTGAAAACTTTGTAGAACATGGATAGCAAAAAGCTACATCCAAAAAATAACGATAATTTTGGTCGTTTTTCCCAGAAGGTCGTTTAGATTTATGGTAACAATGTTCGTTAAATTGTAATGTTCCTTTGCATCAAATCCTCTCAATGCCAAACGAATCCGTCTGTATTCAACTCATATCCTCATGCTCGACTCAGCATCACGAGAACGGCTTTTCCCAATGGAGAACGACTGGATCTCTGTGGTGACCATGGAGCAACTAAGACGATGATGAACTATAGAGGTACGCTCAATGTTGTCGACATGTGTGACAGCCGCGTCCGATGGATTTTTTTTACTGGGAACACGTGAAAATCGAAGAAGCGAGTCCTGGAAGCCTGTTATTGTGCGTTTTTTGCGGCCTTCCTCTCAACTTGTTTCCAAACTTCAACCTGGTGGGCACATCAGACTTTTGATTTTGTCAGTCTCATCGATATTTAATTGTATTTTTCACCTTACCTGGTTGACCTGGCAGCATTTATTAGGCGAACAGAATACAATCTCACGTCATACTCGCTGTCATCATCAGTTTGGTCAAGAATTACTTGAAAACCAAGTTGTACGACCACGTTCTTGACGTGTGTGAGTGATTTCATGGACAATAGTGAACTTTTGTCCCGTTGGTATTCATCGTCCAAATGTAGAACAGTCGTTGTCGGGTCCCTCGGCTTGGCAGTCTCAGACTCGTGTCACGCCTCCGAACCTGCGAGTTGGTAATTATTAGAAGAGTCCGAACGTAACTGGACTATATAACTGCCAATAGAATAACCGTTTTCGGTGAGACAGATTTAATTGGTTGTTCTTCACTTGCCGTTGACGGATGAGTTCTTTTCCCGTGAGATTTATATACAGCCCGTTTTCGGCTGCACATGATACGCCTGTACGCGTCAGTGTTCAATAGATCAGCTGATTCGCACGTCCATTGGCTTTCTGGTTTGGCTAAGCGCATCAGGCTATCAGGCGGCTATCCAGACTCGGGTTGGCGGTATTAAGAAGGCATTGAGAAGACTGTGATCCCCAACAGTAATGAAGTTCACATTCAAATCACTCTGTTTTGAGCAGTCCTCCTCCTGTTGCGGCGCAGTTATTCTGGTCAGTTCATACAAAAGGAGAGTACTCCTGAACTCGACTTTGGCTCTTAATACAGCCCTCAGGATTTGAACTCTGGACGTCTTACACCCGAGGAAAGCGTGTTACCGATGATGTGCACACTGGATGCACATTATTTCCTGTGGACGACTCACCTTGTTCGCAATTAAGTGACATGATTTGTTCGTCCAACGGCTCTAGCGTCGACGCAGTAACTATCATGGTTGTCTCCACTGATCAAAAACTGTCCGGAAGATTACAATTTTCTGTGATATTAACTGAAAGCAAGGTCCTGACAGGAGGGGTCAATCAATCGACACGACTTGAACAGGTGCTATCGTCATCCAAGATGTCGGGAAAACCAGTGACATGGTTCAAACTGGCGGACATTTAAGGAGTGTTCAGCGTTCGTTGGCAGAGTAGTGGTAATACGCTCTGCCCAGAGTTCAAATCGCGGCGCGGCCAAGGATATGAACTGTGGGTGAACCCCAGTGAGAGCGAAACATGAGTCATCTTGGTGAGGACTCACCAGAATAATTGCGTCAGTATAGGAGGAAGACTGCTCAGGTGAGAACTATGTGAATTATGGAAACTGATGAATACTCAGCCAGGACAGACTATTCACCAGTTGTCAGAGTATCCGAATAGGTCTACAGCTTGGTAACAACAGACAATTTCGAACTTCGAATGTAATTCGCCCAACCTATCTCTACAGCTTGGTAACAACAGACAATTTCGGACTTCGAATGTAATTCGCCCAAACTATATTCCAACTGGAAGGCAGTTTCCCATTTAGTGAAAAAAACTATTGCATCAGGGGGTGGGTACTTTGTTTTCTCCCTCCATCACTGAACTACCTGTCCTTTACTTCGTTAGTTCGGGTGGTGCTTTTTGCCCAGGTTGGCTTAGCACACGTTCTTGACCATCGTTTGAGCGTAAAATGTATCCGTTTCCTTAACCAATTATTGAAGAAAATCTTGGCATAGTAATTCATTCAAGCCTCATGTATGGTCGATTTGTTTCGAAAAAAGTCGGATGATATTTTCTCTATCTCAGAAAACCAAACATTTATATGACATCAATATCGGAAGGAATATCCCTAGAGGTTCGTTACGAGATTGAGTGAGACCGCTCTTGAACGTTTGAACCTCTCAACCACTCACCATAACTCACTTACCTTCGCTGTCAGGCCCACACTTATCATCATTAGGACTTTCGCAGTGGTGAATCACGGAGTATACTCCAGAAAAACTGGATGATTCATCGTCGTTCTCGCCATTATCTGATCCCAATTAAAGGACAAATATCGTTCAGACACTTCGACAATCTGGACCAATCCTACCGTGTTAAAGGTGTGTTCGTATGTTTTGGATACCATGACTGCACTCCCGAAGACTGACAAAAAGCTTGGTTTTATTGAATGTGGTTAGATATGAAGGGGGTTTAATCGCTACAGCTTACCAAGCTGCCACTGGGAATTGAAAAGGACAACACTCACGTATTGTTTCCTTACTTTTGGATACGGAATCACGTCAGTTAGAACCAATCGGACTTCCTGATATCCTATATGGATATCCCGTCTTTTGCCCGACAAAATCGAAGAATCTTCCTCGTATGATGCAATTCCTGTTCATAATGTTCTTGGCAAACATTTCCATGATCAGCATGTCCGTCGAGTTTGACTCAGACCATCACCTCAGTCGATTTCCCTCTCTAGAAGTGTGTTGAGAAGGGCGTTTATGAGACCAGATGAACAAGGCTGGAACAGATAAAGGGACTCAGAATCATTTGGATGAAAGGAGTCTCACCGTAAAATCTGCAGAAGGTTAATGAAGTCTGTTTAACAAGAATGCTGCAGGACAGACAAGTGGGTGGGAGTAATTTGCAGTACAACTTTGTAAATGCTTAAAGAAATTCCCTCTATAACAGCTCCTTTGGTGTTTCTTTCCTGAGAGATTAAAGTATACGAAAAGATATGCTACCAGGATTGCTTAGCTCATTGTATTTGGTAAACGGGTGTCATTCCTCATGGATTGCATAAACCAGAGGGTCACCCCAAGGTTTTGGGGTTTGTGTTTGGGTAAGCGAAGCGCCGCTGAGAAAGTCAGACAAGCCCAGATTTGTTGCGCAAAATTGATCGAGGCAAGCGATTTGGTTACTGTATCTTCTATTACTTTGACATTTGAAATTCCCGACGTTTCTTCTGTTCCTATTTGTAACCCCCGCTCCACTTTTGTGTTTCATGCGTGCGTGTGAACTTGCATTTGTTTGTCCCAACCACGTCACTCATTTAACCTTGAGGTCACCCAGCCAATTGTGACCGACCTTATGCACGTGTAAATGTCTCACGTGGGAGCCTGTTTGCTCATTTGGTTCGTGACTTTATAGTCCAAGTGGACAATTTGCTGTGGACCAGCATCTACTGTCGTGGTTAGTATATTCTTTGGTAGTACCGTATAGAAACCCAGCTCCGACTTTGTTCTGCTCTCCCGGAGGTTCTGGTATTACGCGTCACTTGAAGATACCGTTTGTCTTTTACAGTTACCCTGGCATTGATCCGGTGAGTCACAGGAATCAACCAATCAGTGTCTGTTCAACAATATTCCTGCTTTTTATTCATATGATTCGCATCATTTACGTCCTCGGCCAAAGGAGTAAAAGAAACGTTAGCTTATCGCGTCGTATGCCTCGTATCAGTTCTAATTGGACAGGATCAGGTTTTAAGGTGCCAGAGGCTGTAACGTCACCGTTGTCCAGATACTGGTGTGATTTACCGATTAGGTACTCACGTGCTCGCAGCTCATTATATAGAAACTGATTTCCAACGTCGTATGCTGCGTACTCCTAAGGTTGATCCCAACTGATTCACCAATCAGAACCTTCGGGAAACGTGCGCACTGGCTTAAGCGTAGAGGAAATCTGAGGGACTGAACAGTAAACAGGCATGGCCATCGAAGTCAGAGAAAACCTGACTCAGTTTCTAACGTTTCACTGTGATGTTATAGTTCAGCATGTCGCCCGGCTAGAACAGACGGATGGGATACGCCAAAGAGTAGAAATCACCGACTCCCCGCCAAATCACATTCTGCCTCACCAAATATCAATTCTACATCAAACGTAGCCACCAAACACGTCCATGCTAGCCAACTACATAATACAGCCATTCAGCACTACTTGCCTCTGCAGATGAAAAGAATTGTGGCCTGTAGCAGTGCGTGGACTATTACCGCTTGAATGAAGCAATAAAAGAGGGACTGTCATCCACAATCGCACATAAACGACATCCTAGAGTCTTAGCATCTCGAATCTCGCTTTCGGATACTTGCAAGTGGAAGAAGAAGTGCGCAGAAGACAGAATTCGAAAAATTCACACTGGACCATAATTCCATACGGCGATTGACTGCTAATTTTTTGAGCTGCGGTGAGCTATGAACTATGTGCAGAATGCAAGAAACCTGAGTCTATCAGTGAACCTATTACAGTTTCAGTAAATTGGCAGGTACACTCAGTTTCATCCTCACCTCCGCCGAACTCAGACGGAAGCGGTGAAGATGTACCTGTGTCACAATACGACGACAGACCTCTGGTTTTAGAAATGGCTGAAAACTTTGGGAAATGAACGTGGCGGACTATGTTTAACTGAGATGTTTATGAACTGCGATTTGTGTTGCGACATCTTCTGAATTCCACACATATCCAATTGGGGTTTTTAGAGGAGTGGTAAATTTCTATCACACAGATTAAATGTCAAACACTCATTTTAATCGACAATTCCTTTATAAAGAAAACAGGCAGTGAGACCAGTGAAATACAATCCATTCCTTCGGCACCAAAAGTTCCTACCGACAAGGATTACTGAACTGGGGATTTTGTCACAGAAGACTACTGTTCGAAAGGGCGGTAGAGTTAGCAGAAACAGTTTCGCAGTGCCTCAAAATTCAGCCAAATCTTATGGGTTAGTGGTAAATATGCCTTCATGAAGGTAGTCTATCAGGTGAACTGGACTAGCTCCTGAAATGTTTAGCTAGTAAACACAAGCTCAACAGTCTTGATTTAACAGAGGAAAACAAGTTCGGTCTCGTTGAGGTGGCGGCTAGAAAGGAACGTGTTATTCCTCCGAGGAGGTTGTACTGACAAGACTTATGATGAAGATATTAAGGGACACTGAACGCTTTCCAGATTCCAGCCTTTGCTCAAACACGTTTCTTACGTTTGAGAAACGGAGCAGAGTAAACGCACTTGTTGTGTTGTTCACTTTTTCAACTGTTTTTTTCGTTTCTGCCCCATTGCATTTCGCATAAGTCTTCAGTCCCTAGCTAGGAGTGACAAAGGGTGGGCGGACCAACCTGTTGCCGACTTGAATGGTTTGCACCAGGAACTCCAGAAGCAGGTCCATTGGTATGGCTGGCTTGATCGTATGAGTGTACAACAGATGGATTATTATCCGAATGATTTTCAGGGAGCTTCCTGCTTTAATATAATTTTACCTCGGCACCTATACATATATATATATATATATAAACCAAATCGCTTTGAATGAACTGGAGAATCACGTGACTACTTGACTACTTGACTGTGTCATTCCGCTTGACAACACTGGAAGTCAGGATAAAGTTGGGGAAATTTTCGCGGTTGAGAATTCCCGAAAGAAAACCTGGCCATTCAGTAGATGCTTGGATAAGTGAAAACATTCCCAGAAAAATAGTGTTATCGAATCAGGGCAGGATTGTTGAAGACTTGTTAGCAATTAAGGAGGGCGAATAGATCACCATTTCCCCTGCCCACATTTTTTTAAATAATGCAATTTATACCTGGTTGCATAACCAACTCCAATAAATGCAGGCTAAGTTTCCGTCTGCTTTCAAAAGCAGAATGATTAAGATAACCAACCATGTTGCTGTAAGTTTTGACTCTGGATGTACTGGTTAATTTTCCCGACCGAAGATGGTTCCAAGCATACAAAAATTAGCTAATTGGGAATAATTTCGAGGCACATCGGTTGCTTGTCTGTTTCCGTCTGATGGGTTTATCAGGTGAACTATAGAGTGTCCACATTAGATGTAAGACTTGACATAGACGACACTGTAACGACTCCTCGAAAGTGGATTAAACACCACAGTACTTGGTGAGATAGATGCCGGTCTCCTTTTTTTGCAAGGAACGCTTTAGCACCCAAAATGCAACTGGGCATCCGTGACCTTTATCGCTACTAAATTAGGTGCACGTATACGATGAACTGACAGCTTAATTGTGACACGCACTCTCCTGACTTAAGTTGCAGATACCAGATTTTTCTCATGTAGTAAAATTGGAATCAATAGAACAGATGCAATCTAGATATTGCTATCAGGCTGTGATAATCGAAGGGCTGTGTATACTTCCCACACAAAAATTACTTCATTGAACTCAGCTAGTGTGACTTCATCCACTTTGTTTTGAGAATGTTTCACTTTCTTTGTACGATGGTGCATCCCGACGCAAAAGTTCATGATTTGGTTCATTCTGTCACTGCGGTGTACAGTTTTGAGCTGATCCCAGTGATGAATCGACTGAACCGGTTATATTCTATTAAAGCAGAAGTCCTGTCAAAATGAAAACACCCCATTGAATGAGCGAATGTTCGGCCACATACGCAGGTCTGTTGATGCCCTTCGGGAGACCGAAAATTTGCTGAGAATCGAGATCTGTTGAGGTTTTGGTTTGAGAAGAATTTGGTGAGTAATTCATGAGTAGTGCACCGCTGATGTCCCGCATATTTTGAATGCAGTGGTATCAAACTGGTGGATGATTTCGTCAGAATTATTAATGAGTTGGCTCAGTCTTATACGTTTATAAATAACAGCGTGACAAAAGTGAGCATGGAGTGTACTTTCGTGCGTAGTATAAGTAACAGCGTGACAAAAGTGAGCATAGAGTGTGCTTTCGTGCGTAACTTGTTAAATTAGCAAGCCTTTTCATTAGGAGATTTTAACATGGAATAAGCAGTTGAACGCTTCCATCCAATGCGATGGCATATCCAAAAATACTTCAGACCAACAGATTTAACCTTCAAAAAACTGGTGAACCACAGCCAGTTCGACATGCTACACACACTTCTATCCCTTGAGTCCCACCATCTCGGTGCTTCCGGAATCAACCAAAGTATCCTAAGCTAGTTTCTGTTTCCGGGGGAGAGTTCAAACCTGGGTCACTTAACTCAAAGAACTAATAATGAATTCCCACTAACGAGCAACCTACTGTTTCGGAAAACGAGTTTTGTCTTGTTTTGACGACCAAAGTAACAGAGTTCGCAGTTTGATCCAGGATGCTAAATTTGAGCTAAATTTGAGTTTCACGATAGTTTGCTGGATTGGTTTGACCAACAACTGTCAAAACAAAATTTTACAACCAGCACTCTATCAGGCAAAGTGAGGTTCCCTCTAGTAAGCGGAACTGCTGAATATGACGAATTGTGGACGTGACAGACGTGAATGTGTCTACTTGTGGAACACCCTCCTCACGTACAATTTATGGTAGACGGGCAAGCAATGACACCAGCTTAGCGTTACGTAATAGAGCACTCTTATTAGAATAAGGTTCCGGTATTCACAACTAGGTGAACTAATCCGAGGTGCTTGACAAATTTACCAAGGGAATTTGGCCATAGGCTTCTTAGGTGGGTGGTTTTTTTCAGGTGAATGTTGTTCTGTCCGTCGAACTTGACGACCAACTTGCTTACTACATGGCCCAGCGATTTCCCAGTACTGGCTGACTTACTTCCCAAGGCAATTCACATCTCTCATCTGCGAATGTTCATGTTCGTGTTGGGCAGAAAGTTGATCCACGTTGTCTATCATTCGATTTGGGCTCTGGTTAATGAAAAGGACTTCAATAAACAGGTTCTGACGGTGCGTTAAATGAAGTATACGGAAGTTCTGAAGGTATCTGCGGGAACAGTTCACTAGATACTAAGAACTAGGGCATGGAATGACTGATTTTGTAGTGCTCGTCATTTAATTTCCCCTCCATTACGTTCTACAAGGATTTATCTTTGCCATGTGGCAAAAATGAACTCTCTTTTGCAGATACTAATCGTGGAGACATTTGCTATTGGTTATAAGATGGGTGAACAAAATTGAAAAACGGCTGTTCAAGTATTTTGAAACCATTTTGTTTTCATTCTTCTCCCAAACTGTCAAAAAAATCCGCCCTGGAAGTTCACACTTGGTTAAAAGACCGTCTGAAAACGACGAAGCAGTCGCGCAATTCAATATCTTGTAATGAACCATAGATGACAGGAAGCACCATAGTAGCAGACTCATTCTGAAGTTTACCTCAACAGGGATCACTGATTTGACAAGTACCTTTCTCAACGGGTTGTCATTTGCCAGGCAAAAATATTTTATTTTTTTTGCGCAACCCAAAATCGTCAGACAGTTTACTCGATGTTGGACACAAACTGTAAAAATAGATGTGACCAAGTTTACCACTCACAGACAGGACTCGGATCAATATTAGGGGTCGTGCAGTGAAGTACAATTAAGAACGGACGTGATAGTTAGGGATGGGATCAGCATTTATGTCCAGACTCTCTGTCAAAATAATCCAAAAGTCGGAAGTTGACAAAGCCACATGGTGTCACCAAACACACCGCTATGGGATATGTTTGGTATCAAGAACCTTGTCACTTTTGCAATTTCGTTGAAACAGTGGAGTAAAGTAAGCTGGTGCCAAATTCTAGCGGCCAGTCAGTGCGAAAGTTGGATAAATAGATGAAAATACAAGTGAAATCAGGTACTGAGGTTATAACGATGTATTGGGGCTAATTATCCAGATAGATGCAACGGGGGATGGTGACAGAAACCTTGGGACTAATCGCTCAGTCGTGCGTTTTGAGGAGAAAGGCAAGAGAAACGTTGGAACTGGCAGATAGACAAATGATCAACATTGACGATGTCTATAGTTTGAAGTCGTTGCACTTCAGAAATATTGTCCAAAACCCGAAAAGCAACAAAGAATCGCTTCACCTTCAGTGAATTCGTCATGTGCTGTTGGAAACTGTTTGAAATAGCCAGGAGTCTTGGTCGGATAAATCGTCCTTCCCCTCTGGAATGAAAAATAATTCTGGTTGCTACCGTAGTCCTGAGATTGCGTAATTATGTAAGCCAGATGTAATTAAGTCGGTAATCTGGACAATCGACAAACGTGTTCGATAATCTACAGTGAGCATAGTCCTCTCTAGGCATTCCAAGCGAATGTTAGTCGCTTTCGTTCCCTTGAGATGCACACTCCTCATGCACGCTTATCTCACACATAAAGGTATCAGAATTTTCCAATCACGAGTCCGTAAGTCACACTATTTCTGGACAAAAAAGACAATAAAAGTTGTTTTATCCCACACTGCTTTGTCAGAAAAAGTAGCTTTTACTTGAGTTTTCCTGCGGTTGTTTGAGCTTCGAGTTTACTATGTCGATCTTAAGGGAGAATAACCCCATGTACTTTAGACACCGTAGTGTCTTGGAGTGATGCCGTCAATCGGTTGAATAGTTGACTTTTTCGGTTGCCCAGCTACGGAGTTTCCGGTGAATCATCTTTATAGTCGATTCTCACTAATTTGGATAGCTTAGCTAACACGGATGACACTTTTTAAATACATCAATGCATGGGGAAAGAACGGACTCTTTCATATCATCTGATTAGTAAAATACCCGAATTGTTCATAGCTCTTTCCAATAGAGATTTCGTCCTGTCAGTAAAGCTAGTGTATGTTAAAAAACCGGGAAGCGTTTACAACTGTTTCATCCTTGTTGGGAAGCATCCTCAGTGTGCATCACAGGAAGCTCAGAGAGTAACAACGAACCTGCGACCTTTAGGCCAGTGGTTGGCCTTTTGGTACGACCGATCGTGCTGGTCAGTAAGGTGTAGTCACGTGATGCGTGTGCGCACGACCGGAGAGACATGCATTCAAGTTCGCAGTCTCGAAATCAGGAGAGTGAATAAAAAAATGCTGACGCATTCTTATAAACTGCAACTTACCCTCAACCAGATTCCGCTTGTTGTTGACTAGATATAACTCAAGGCTTGGTAACAGTAATTTAAGCATAACATAACTCGATGTGAGTGAGAAATAATTGTGAAAATATCATTCCAAATAATTTTGAAAATCATCTTTAGTCCCCGTTAACTAGGGTCCATTTAGAAACGTGCTTTTAACCCTGTCTAGCTGCTATTTGCCCAGACAAATAGTCACCCTAGACTCAGGACTTTATGAGTTTTGATGTTAACTCAATGTGAACGAAGTTTCCTAAAAAGGATGGTTTGGAAGCAGCCGAACAGTTTCGGTGGGTAGATAAAACGCTGCAAGACAAGGTCTCGAAATGATGCCGATCATGGCTCTTATTCTTATGAACAATTTTAGTCAGAAAGCCTCGACTGAATATGACTACTTTTTTCCTCAATATTTGAGTGTTATCTGGATGACACTTATGTAACTAGCAGACGGCTAAAGGGAACAGATCCGGCGAATATCTCAGTAACTTGAATCCCCACTTAGATTTTAGCATAGATTAGCATAGAGTTCACGCTAGGCACGTTTTCCTTCCTAGACTTTGCAACGCGTAATTGTTGAAAATTAAGAGCTACCATTTACCAGAACCCAACAGACAGGTGCCGGTTCAATATACTCGTCAGCCCATCCACAGGTCCTGTAGGCTAGTATGGTCTTGTCAAAGACCAGTCGAGTCACACTTCTGTGCCCGGAAGAAATGACAGTTCAATGACAGTTCAAAATGAGATTAATACATCTTTTAAGAAAGTGAACACGCAGTAATTCTGATTAGGTGGTCACTGAGAACAGTATCGGTTCTGGGAACAACGTCCTGCGAGGAACGGATCGTCATTCCATATAAAGTACAAACACCTGAGGCTATGAGAACGCGGCCAATATAAGAGACGCATTCCAGAAACGAAGGCATTACGCTCGGCGATGATTCATCCAGAGGACCACCTCCCGGTTAAAATGACTGGAGACTGTGTGGTTAAATTAAATCCAACGGTTGTATTAAGGTTTATTTTAAAAATTTGGAAGTTTAAGGAGGACGACCACTGGTCAAGTCACAGTGGCTGATGACCGAGATGGTGGGATTTGCTTAACCTCCCACTGTGAATTGAGCAAAGGGTGTAGGAAGAAAGAACACACAGAGTGCGGTGTTGGATAGGTCGTGTAGACACATGTCGATGTTTAGTTGTCCCTTAAGAGGAGTCATTAGTAGGAGTGGTTTAGATGTGAAGTAGAAAGGCCAACACAATTATGTGACACCAACTCATCCACACGCGCTAACAAGAGGAGCGCTTGACCCGGGACAAATTCCCACCAACGTCGATTCTAAAACTCGCTCACCCGCACTAACAAGCGAAATTCCTTGGCGAACACTTAATACTGGTCTGCCTTAACACTTGACCGACCGAGTGGTCTGGTCATTTGATCTGGCAATGCTTCGGTGTAAAAAGTCCAGTCATAAGTCTACCGATTCTGTTCTTTACTTTCCTGAGAAGCGTCCTCTAAATGTCTTCTTACCTTACTAAGGTACACGTGAGAATAAAAACTTGAACCCATACCCTCACCGCACAGAAACACTTCAGTCTTTACAACCCAGCAGCCAACCACACTGAAAAACAAGTCGACTCACAACGCTATCCACAGAAATTAACGTTAACCGATGATCATTTGGATGAGGCTAATTTTTAGTCTCTGTTGCGGTCATTTTTCGCTGATTTCCCAGGTATAACAAGCTAGCCAAATAAGTTGCTAACTCAAGATTTTTTTTTCATAAATACATCAGTGAAGAAAGCAGACGAAACCAATGCAGACACTAAGGTAGCTATCTGGCTAGGTAGATAGAGGAAGAGATGGACAGATAGATAGATAGATAGATAGATAGATAGATAGATAGATAGATAGATAGATAGATAGATAGATAGATAGATAGATAGATAGATAGATAGATAGATAGATAGATAGATAGATAGATAGATAGATAGATAGATAGATAGATAGATAGATAGATAGATAGATAGATAGATAGATAGATAGATAGATAGATAGATAGATAGATAGATAGATAGATAGATAGATAGATAGACGAAATGAAGTCAGGATTTTGTGAAGTCCTCGAATTCTCTCATAAAATGAACCATACGCACCAGCGTACATATCCTTCGCAATTTCATATGGCAACCAGTTCTCACAGAATAGTTAGGCTTTATCGGCATACATATCTGGAATGAGTTTACACGGAAGCCCTTCAAGATGGAAAGAACAGCGGTGAGCTAACACTTTTAAACCCAGCTTAAAATCTATTGTTTGAAGGCCTAAAATCTTCTGCAGCCTATCGCTATGGTGTAGATTTCTCACGTTTTGCGTTTGCAGAGACGTTCCCCCTTAAATGCTTATTCGGCTAGTTTCAACTCAGTCACTATTACCATCAGTTACAATTCACTTTCTCGCAGTCCTATTACCGTCTGATATTTGGGGAATAGTTGTGATTTAGAACCGGCTTTGCATAAATTACAGTTGGCAGTTTGGCTTAACCACCACAATTACAGGTCTGGTTCCAGCAGGTTGGATTTGGAAGCTTGCATGCCACCAGTAGATACGCGTCCTGACAAACAATGTCACCTGTTTGAAAATATCCACTGGAATAGATCAAGTGCATACCCTGATGTTAATGGAAAAACGCACAGGGAAGTTTGCAATATCGCATCATAGATGCATAAATGACGAATAATTGTGAATGGAGTAGTCCAGGGTAACTCTATCCCAATTCTGTAATCCGCATGCCAGATTTTTACTGCTTTCGCTGTCTGCTCGTGCGACGGGAGGTTGCGCAAAATGCAGTCTAGGATTTTAGGGGATTATCAACCGGAAGGGGAAGTGGGTCTGCCTAAATGGGATTATCGGGGTAAGAGCACAACACAGGGATAACACAAATGGAGCACTGCAAAAAGCATCCTTTTAGGAAGGCAAGATAAATGAAGCTATGTGTTTTTTAGTGGGGCAGAACAGTCTCGACGAGACAGTTGTTTGATCCAGAGTGAATCACTTAAAATCATACAGCAATCCGCATGGTCTTGACAGCACAAGGGGTGCTTCGCCCATTTACTTCTCCATTGTTCTCCACATGGAGGACCATCGCATAATTATGACCGTCACAGCGACAGGTGGATTTGGGAGTACTTAAGCCAATGTTTGGTCAGACATGTTTAGACGGGTGCCATTTTTAACAGTATTACACGAGTAACACACATTATTATTATTAATAATATTATTACAATAATATTAACATATTATGTATAGTAATATATAACAATATTAATAATATAATATTAATAATATTATTTTTACTATTGTTTTATTAACTCTATTTGTGTGACCTGATTTGTCAGCTGATTTGTGGTTTCATATATCTGCCCCAAACTGAGGAAGAATCAGCGGGTCAAATTTGTATCAAGGATAGATACTCATCAACAGCACGTTGGCCGAATAAAAGCAGAACAGTGTCTTTCAGAAGGGTTTGGTTAGCAATCGGTAGTTTTAACTAGGCAACGTTTCGCTTTTGACACAAAAGCTTCATCAGGCCAAGTGAACGGGTCACCAAGTTGGCCAAGTTTTTTAGGCAGACGGAGAACCAACCAGTAAGACATCATATTAGCGCACTAGATCAGTACTGAGTGTCAACTAACGACTTTTTCGGTTAGTGTGGTTTCAAAATCTTGCACTGATGAGTTGGAGGGTTTTAAGTTAGTCCCGATCAGGCTTGGTTCCTTTATCTTCCACTTCCATATGCTCCGATTGATGATTCACCGCGATTGCCGCTGATAGATTTCGCTGCTCTTTGTAGGCTTGTGAGTACTGCAACAATTTAGTTGGGGGTGTGTGAGGTCAAGTAGAATTCAGATGATGACTAATCCTCCTTCTTATAACCGCTTACCAACACGTGTCAGCTCCACTAATTCAAAACTGTTCTCCACACGCTTGCCAGTTCCACGCATTCTATTCTGTTAACACTGGAATGCTTGACGATTTCTACCGCCTCGGTCATCAGTCTCTGTGGCGTGGACAGTAGTGGTCACCTCAAAACCTCAACATTTTCTAAATCTATTTTGTGTCCTGTGTCCAGTGCATTTTCCGCCATTGCCGAGTTTTTCAGTAACGCTCGATATTCATCTGCGTTTCTCGGCGGCCTGTTTATTTTCTTCTTATGCTCCCGATTCTGGTGGGAAGCTCCCTGGTCGTCCGTCTTATATAGACCATGATGCAGTCGTTACACTTGATTTTGTAGACACTCCCTGGCTCTGTTTGCCTGGAGGCCATCCTTCAATTGCACCAGTGTCGATTGCAGAGTGTTTCCCCCCTCGAAAGCTACTCTTATGTTGGCCGTGTTTAGAACCCTTCGACTGATCTCGGATGTCCTAATTTATACGGAATAACAATAGTCCCAATCCATCACCTGTTGGGTTTCGCTACCGGTACGAACACCCTTCGCAAGTGACGCGTAATCAAACTAGTTGGATATCCGCTACCCCGAAGTTTGTTCTTCACTTCAATTTGGGCAGCTGTCCGATAAACTTCTGTGCACAGGACTCTTACACGCCCAAATATCGACGATGCAATATTGGTGAAAACCGACTTCGGATGGGCAGACGAAAAGCCAACTGATACTGGGGCCATTTCGAACTACTCGTCTTCCACACATCTTCCAGTGGAATGATTGTAACAATTCAGTTCATTCGTAAAACAGCAAAGGGAGCGAAAATTTCGTTCCAATTAATTACTTATGAGTAGTGTTTCCTCGTGGTATGGAAAAAATTTTAGCTGGGAAAATGACTTTCAGTGATTAAGTGAAAAGGGTTGGCGCTGTTAGAAATAATTTGGTTATTCACAGTTAGATACGACTTGGCGTTATTTTTTTATTCACGCACTTCATACCATGTGATTAGGATTGACTGACTTCACGATCGACGACTTATCAGAAAAATGATCCAAGCGACCTGTACAGGGAATGGTCTGATCACTAGGAGTAACGTCCTGCAAACCAACATTGTTACCAGAACAGAAATAAGACCTGAGGGAACAAAAATCAAGGTCGTTAAGATGAGCAATTCATAAGGTACACGCATGCAGATGCGATAAATCGAGGATCACTGACCATGCTTTCTTGCGACGCACTTGCATTTAGGACCATCCACAGTCGCAGTGACCGACGGCAAATGTTTCGAATTGTCTAGACGTATTACACTACTCGTAAGGTTGCTGAAAACACTTCGACCGCCCATGAGCGATTTCGCCCTTCTTAGGGCTCATCAGGTAGGCGCAGTCCCCGAGTTTCCGTCAACCTTATGTTCTACTTGAAACCAGGTTGCACCAAAGTAGCGAAATATACTCATTTGCAAATAAATTTGGTTTTTGCGAGAGACCCACCTGGAACCCAGCTGAACCTCTCGTTTGTGATGTTTCACAAACGAGAAATTCCGCTGGTTCCCAGGTGAGTCTCTCGCGAAACCCAATTGATTTGCAAATGAGTGTTTAATGTGCTACAGAATATGCCCAACCTAGGTAAGGGTAGAAAATGGAGACGAATTAGGGAACAGTGAGGGATGTGGTAGTGGAATTGGCAACGGAAGATACGGATACTGTTTTGAAGACTGTTGATACACTGAGGGTTTACCGTGACTATTTGAGTAGATACGACACAAGGTTAATCCTTTCTTGGTCATCCGTCATGTTCCGCGAAGCTTGGATGGTCACCCACGGGCAACAAAATAAATTTCACATACATGTGTTATCATTGCTATGTGAAATCTAGGTCAGTATTGAAGCAGAGCTTGTTCCGCGTGGTTGACGCTAGGTATGACAAACATACATTTTATTTGGAAGACCGAAAACGTGGAGGGAGGAGAAATGTGTGCTTTGGAGATCCACTTAGCTTCCATTCGGCACTCCGCTATCAGTGACTCATCAGCCGTTGACGCATACGATTCTTACGAAGAACCTAAATGTCCACCACTTTATATATCCATAAGTGTGCCTCACGTGTTTTCAGTGCGCACTGGTTGTGGACACTTAAGGCACTCACGGAAAGTATGGAAGAGATACTTATGTAACCTTTTGGGGCGGGTGGAGGTTACTCGGTATGTTGGAGTGTTACAGTAGGACGCTACTGTAAGATGTTTATCATCAATCCTTTGCTGGGTGGTTGCTGAAGAGGTTCGTTGCTTATAGACATTTCGGTAGGTTACAAACTGAAAACTAACTACTACTGAAATACCGGAAGTAAATACGCAACTCATCGGTCGTATGAATTTGGACAAACTACTGTCAAGTAGTTGACTGGGCACAGATAAGTAGAAGGATGAAGATGCTCAGTAGCTCGTGAAGGGCCTAATCATACCCAAGAAAGCTTCGTTGTTGCCAAAATTCATCATTTTGGTTAACATTTGAAAGATGTTCAGTTTCCTAGGGGAGTTCTAGCCATGATGAGGTCGATCTGACTCAGCAGTCAGGCGTAAAACTACTGATCGGAAGGTCTCTGATTCAAACCTACCCATGGCGCTTACTCGTCCATAGTGCTTTTGTTGAGTCGCAAGGTAGCTGGACGCTGAAGATTTTCATATTAACCCTGTTCACTTTTGTATATGGACTTGCAGTGAAGGCATTAGAGGGTGTAGTCTCCTAGAGAGAGAATATTGGTAACGAAAACCACACAAAAATTGATGAAACGATAAAACTGAAGCTTTTGGTTGGATGGCATCGTAGAACGAAGTGGGCGTTCGTACCAGGCACATCCTTCCCTATTCTTCGCCAGGTTTGTCCTGTCAGCATCAAGTTGTTCGAGATCAGGCCAAAAATCCTCACTTATTCTGAAATCCACTGATGATACGGGTGTGATTTTTCTTAATTCCAATGTCAGTGGTGTAAAGCAAGTACTGAATTCAGTGGTCATCGAGGTATTCGGGGTAGT
Source organism: Clonorchis sinensis (assembly GCA_003604175.2). NCBI lineage: Eukaryota > Metazoa > Platyhelminthes > Trematoda > Opisthorchiida > Opisthorchiidae > Clonorchis > Clonorchis sinensis. The sequence continues at coordinate 9,054,172 of CM030370.1, forward strand.
GACATCAAAGCATGGCGGTCGACTGCAAGGATTGAGACATTCTGTCGTTTCATGTAAAGCGCGTGTTAGATTGAAATGGTTTTCCCTTATACTCGTGTCATCCCATGCATGAGCACCCCAATCCTGTCTAAGAGATAATTGAACTTCTTGTCGGTTACATCCATGCCACATGCAAGAAACTCAGTCGACTGCGGTTATATTCCAGACTCAAGTCTAGGAAATTCACCTGTCCTTCATGTGTATCCATGCTTAGTTGGGACAAACACTGGAACCTGGAAAGTTTCTAACAAATCAAGCCAAATGGAAAAGTTAACTGGGTCATCATCAAACATGTGATTGCTGAACATGAAGCATCGCGTGCCACAGGTGCACCTAATTGCGATGGAAAACCTTATTCTTGCTGAACGTCATCGAAATTCAACCCAACTTCATTGATTGAAAAGTCTAGTTCCTTGATCTGCTTAACACCTCTGGGGATAGTGCTTCTTGCGGGTTTAGCCCAATTCCACAAACTGCATTCTTCAAAAGAAACGAACGGAAACTCTAGTGATCGGTTTCGTCTGTCAGTTCCACTGCATCACACGCCGTTGGTTCAGGCAGCGTCTGCAGATATGTTCATGGCTGACTGATCATACAAAACGGAATCGGATGGCTGAGTTAACGTTCTTCGTCATACCTCTTTTGACATGCAACTTGATACAGGCTTGTCTGGTATTTAGGCATTTGGCGTAGATATCAAAGTGATCATCTGACATTATTTTTAGCCATTAAGACAGTAGTTTTGCTGAAAATGTCACCACCTATGGAAGAAGATGCAATGAGATCTTTTCTCTATTGTCATATAAAATTTGTCCATAGATTTTAAGCAACTCTGTGTCAGAGTTCAGCACCATTCTGACAGCACTGTCACCCATTGGTACTTCATGGGGACTTCGACTCTGGAGTAGACGTGAAACATGCTCTTATCAGGGGATGCTCCATTTGAAACAATGACCTTGTAAACCCTCCAGATTCATGGAAAACGCGTCTTTACATTTTCTGTTTTGTCGGTCAAACCCTGGCTAAATGCACATCTGTGAATGTTTGATGTGCGTTCCAAAGTTTCACATTGCATTTCGGATTCTGTTGGGGTCAATGAGGAATAATGCCACGCGAGCAAAAATCAAGAGCAGCAAGATCACAAATTTAGTACATAATGTGTTCACCACGTATACTGAATCAAACGGGTGATTTTCAGGTCCTGTTCCTCCGTTCACAGAGCAATGTTGTAATGATGGGCTGCAAAGCAGTTCAGGGTCCGGAATGTGCACAATTCATAGGAAAATCTGTGAATTTAACAGAACTGGAGAGTTCTCGATAGATCTTTAAGGGACTGGTAACTAGTAACTAGTATCATCAAGCCTGCTTCACATTTTTGAAGGAATGATCCCCATCGAGGGAGAATTAACGCGGGATGAAAAGAGCCATAGATCGCTTTCTGTGAAGTTATTTTACAACAGTGGTCAAAGACCAACGCGAACGCCGTCTCACCAGCAGTTACATAGGAAGCAAAACTTAATTGTTTGGTCGAAAAAACACCACTGTTGTGCAAGCTTGCACGATAGAACAACACAGTCGAAGCGATGAGCAGGAAGTTACTTTGTTAGGTAACTGCAGTGCGTATTCCGATTTGCGTTTGACCAGCACACAACTACCTCTATTTCCAGTCAACGACCGCTTAACCTTGGCGCAATCAGAGCCCTTAAACTGTAAAAGTCTCATCAGATATTCCACTGTTCACTACAAAAGTGCTATAATGATGTAACTAATTGTTGTTCCCGTTCCAGTGCCTTACTGCAAAGATAAGACTCGCCGACAAGGAACACAACATCTTTATTGAGAACAAGTGAGTCCAAAATTCACAAGGGGTCTAGTGTTAGTTAAAGGGCACTTTTGCCATTGATTCAGTCTGTGATCGGCGTTTAATGAATACTCATCCACCGACCGTTCTTTGATTTGCCCGAACATTTACCATCGTCGGTCGTGCTTCTGTGAGATTCCTAAACACCCATCAGCGTTGGCCACGTGGGTGGCATACCTGAACACTCATCGACCATTGCTTAATTGATTAACTGCTTGAGCGTTCGACGGAAGCTGGCTTTTCTGGCCCGGATGCTTGACGGCTTCCTTACTGCGGTTTTGGTGGGGTCTGTGCGTCTCAGTTGGTTTCGGGCATTTTGTGACTATTTTCAGGAATCTGACTTTCGTGACAAACACCGAAAATTTAAGTTGTCCGAAATCGAATCTGTTTCTCCTAGACTGAGGAATTAAGCGCATTAGATATTTGAAAGGGGATTCTTGAAGGTCCCAGTTATGCACTCTTTAAATTGTTGTGACGCTAAACTACCCTGGACTAGGCTTTTCAGAGTATTGTGTTTCGCTGTTTTGTCGGACTATGCGGTTTATGCGAGACCGTCACACTAATCAGTACCGTCAAGATCTAAACACTTGTGCCACCCTACAGGCTGGTATTTTTAAGACACAAAGTCACTACCAGAAATTTGTATCGAAATCAGACTGTTTTATGCGAAGCAACCCACCCATGCTTCATGTGAATAGTCTATTTACTTCACCTGCCATACTGCAGTTGTGGATGATTGACGTTCACATCTAACGCCCTGCTAGGTAGTAGCATACACTTATTCATGTTATTCACCTAGCCTGTTCTGTCAGCGTAAACTGTGAAGCTGACTGGCAGCATGTAATCAGACGCTTTTTCAGAGGTTTCTTGCAGGAGGTGATAGCAGTCATGGTTGGTAAGTTATGACTCAGCTTCAACGTGGACCTGCACAAACACGTAGCTGCGTCGTTGCCTGAAAATGGTCACCAGGCACGCCCAAATACCTGCCGGTAAAACAGGATGTCAATAGTGTGGTGTGATATGGCGTAAATGACATAGCGTTTATTTTGTGAGAAAACACAAAGACCACTGAACTAGTTTCTCCCGCAATAAGACTGCTTGCTTGAAGTTCCGGCAGAAAAAGCGTCATTGTGGGTTCGAGGAAAAAAGATGGGTATTTCCCAGTAAACAATTGTCGCATTCCACTAAATTGTACCCCGTATTTCTAAATTTCACGGAAAATATCTCAAGCTAAGCAAAAGCCAGGCGTTTTGCCGTTCCTCTTGGTTTCGGATCACCGTAATGGGAATGAGCGGCAACGAAACTGGACCGATGGTAGACAGGGCCAAACTCGTAAGATAAATGGCCTCTGGATAAGATCAGTGAATCAAAATTTTTGTGAGAGAACCAAAATGGGCATCTGACATTTTGGTTCAAGGTCGTCCTTTATTGAATAGACATAAGGACGGTACAAAGACGGCTTTGCCAAGATCGTCGGGAAAGACAGGAGTCGGTGAACCGTGCGCAGCTGAAACCGTTTTACTGTATCAATAGAGACTGGTCTTCCGCACGGCTGATTGTGAATGAACGACCGAACATAAATCTGCCGTACAAGTAGCAAGTTTGAGCAGGTTGTAATTTAATCGTTAACCTTGATTTCCTTCATTCTCACAATGAGTGACAAGAACTCAGAGCAAAAGTCTTACACCTGTACTGCTGACTTTCATTTGTCTGTGAGGCTGGTATTTTAACTATCTTCCGTTGGTTTATCAGAGGGCACAAAAACGAGCGTAAACTACGCGAAACAGTTCTTCTATCCAAATGTTTGTTCTGAACAGACAGAATGACCCTGCGCCAGAATGTTACGAAAGCTCATGTTGTTCAATATTCCCATGACGACAGGACACCACAGAGAAATGACCACTGTTGCATCTTGTGGGGGCAAAATCTCGCTGCAAAATGTAATGATCAGGTACGAGCTAGTGGCCTACCCAAAAGATGAACTCTCATTAGAGAAGGCCTTCTCCGAATTGTGTATCCTATGTGGCTTAGCATCTGGGAGCATCGAATCGAAAACACTCAAATTTGTATTGATTTCGCTTACTAAAACTCTTACTGAGGAAATGCACAAATAACGAAGTGTCACTCCGGGTTGAGGAGCAGGGAAACCAAGCCCCGGGTCGGTGGTTGTGAGTTCTGCACGCAGATGGAAATGAGGGAAACAACTGTCCCTATACATTTGTGTTGGTAGGAACAGTGTGGTATTTTTTATCTTGGGAGAATAATTGAGGAGAAAACGGCCGATACTTTGGCCGAAGGTATGAGCGGATGTGTACAGACTTCTTTCTCGGGAATAATGTCCTACAAGTGTAGTACAACTGTAAAGAAATGTCCTTGGCGGCTATTGTTTCTTCTGTGGAATATTTTGAATTTACGACAAAACATGTTGAAATTATAAGAGACGGAAAAACAAGGACAGTTGAGGATTCAACAACTGTGGATAAGGCAACTGTATTTCAGTGACCATTGCGAAGATGGAGTTTAAAACTAATCAATCTGGATAGGGGAGGAGGTGAGGAGCTCTTACAGGTTTGGTGGCTCCGCTTAATGCGTCCTTCAGTGTTCTTTTTGTCCAACAGAGGGTGGAGTACAGTGCTTTAAGCCAAGTGTAATTCATGAGAATCTATGGATAGGAAGAACAGCGGATAAGTTTGAGCATTTTAATAAATTTCACGGAGGAGCAGGGCGGTATTCGTGAAACGGAGAGGGCCGTGAAGATTACGATGTCCAGGCGCTTGCGATGCCTTACAGATGGAATAAGGACAAAGGCCAAGGCCACTAGACTTTGTTATTGGATATAGACGCCGGCTGAAGAAAACCACATTCACAGGTTTCACTTTGTTGACGGGGCGGTTGGTTTTGTTATGTCCATGATAAACAGGAGGTGATGGCAGTCGGTAAAATATCAGGGTCGACGCATCAGATTTTTTAATAAGAGTAGTGCTCAGCAGCTGAGAGATAGAAGGAAATGCACGCGTTTGACGAAAACAATGAATACAGAACGTCGTAGGACATCCCATCGAGGGGTTCCGTTGCACATCTTGAACGGAAGAAAGAGGAGTCTATTCAGCCGAACTCTAGAAGTTCGTTGGGTTAGGAAGGTTGATAAACATAGTGAGAGGGGGCCATTAATACCCAAAAGCTATCAACTTCAGTCGAGTGGGGTTAAATTAGAAGCTCCGAGGAAATCGAGAGAATACAATGAACGTCCGTTTTGAATCCGGCGGCACTGATGAGATCCGAATAAAATAGGGTTACGCTGGTCGGGCGGGAGCGGGGTGGGATAAAAACCTTCTTGGACAGGATGCAGAAGACTATTCAAGAGGAGGTAATGTAGGAACACTTTGTTGATACATTCCTCGTCAGCTTGCGAGGCATACTGGTAAGGCGGCTCGGACTGCCACTTGAAGGGTCGTGAAGGCCTCCTTTTTTGTAGGTGGGATGAATTGCCGGTCGGTTCAAGTTTGACAGAGGAACAAGGAATAGATCATCTAATGAGAATGCAGTGGCACATTCTTTGAAGATTTTGAGATGCACGCCATTAAGATCTGCAGAACAGCCTTGATCGCGAAGGGATAGAAGTTACTGGGTTTCACCGGTCAGGAAGTCAGCTGTCGACATTGATGGAGAGTGCCACTGTGGCTTCAGACTATGTTGGGTGGGTCTCCCTACCTACATTTGTGTAGGTTTTGGCGAGAAATCTAGTTGACTTATTGGAGGAAGACTTGAGCTCACCTGCGTTTGTGCGAAAAAAGAGCGGAGGCGGTTTGGTCTTCCACTGTTATTACAACCGATGAGTTCTATGCTTTCAAGAAGATTTGGGCCTCGTTTTTCTCCTGGCGGGATTTGACCGCCAAGTTAGACTGTCACCCTGGATTCAGATAATGGTTGTCGTCAGGGTTCTGTTACCCAGGCCACGCTTATCGGGTTTAAAATCTGTCTTATTGCGTGGGCTACTTGGGCTGCTTGAATGAAAGTGATGTAAAGATAAGAATGAATCACGCACAAGCTGAAGATATAAATGAAACTAGTAAGTCTTCCTGCTCATCCCGTGAGTGTTAGCAAGGATGTCCAGTCTCTGGAGCTGGGGAAGCAGTTGAGCTTGAACTATCGTTCATGGGATGGGGAGTAAGGTCGAGAATTGGCATTAAAAAATGAAGCTGCACCACAGAGTTGCTGCTAACATGGGATTCCGTGACGACTTCGGAGTTTAGTTGACGAAGGCCACGTTCAGGATAATTGGCCGGTGTCCACTGCTGTAAGGGATTGGGTTCTCCCTGTGTTGACACCATTTGTTGGGAAAATGATCTGGATGCCAATCGTACCAGTCCTGATTGAGGGGAACCAGAGTTCTCCGGTTGACTTCCGGTGTGATGAAGCTTGAAGGCATCAGAAAGTGTAGGGAATCCAGTGAGCCAGAATGACTGGACGAACGAGAATAATGGGATAGATATAGGTTCTAGTTTTAAGGGCAGGGAGCCTACAAGACCAGTTTCGGTGTCAGAGAGAATCATGTCGTTAGATGCTGTAAAGTGGGTTTGGTATTCCGGAGTAGTTTGTGTTTGATGTGGGCCAAGATTAACGTAGTGGGATGACACCGAGGGACAAAACGTGACACGAAGTTTTGTACATCGGTCGATTTGTCGTATAGCTGTGTACATTTGGTGTGTACAGTTTCGATGGAAAAATCGACGAGACCTCGATAATGCCAACGTGAGGTTTTGCCAGCCAATAAGCTTACTTAGCTCGTGGCTTATGGTCAAACAGTTACACATAGAGCAGTGGTGTTAAAAAGCTTAACCAAGGTTGTGTTTACAGCAGCTAAAATTGTCAGCCCAGATGAGATGCACGAGGTCACTGCTGCTTCGTACTTGCAGACTTGAAGAATGACAAGTTTTGTGTGAATTTCTGTAACTTATGCCGGACACAAAGTCTTGTTCTATTTTCGCAGGTTATAACTTCGAATAAAAAAGGCAAAACCAATGCCACACGACGAATGAACCTTCCATCTGAGAAACTGTCAACCAAGCAACCATTCAACATGTGAGCACATGATGTAGAATCCGTGACCGAATGACGACTGACGCCACATATCACACTGCCGGTTAGCAGCTCACAGTCGAAACGTTTAGTCGTCAGTTACTACTGAGAATGGCTACGGACTCAGATCACCCTTATAGATTCGAGAGACTCTTCCAAGTCCAGTAATTTTCCAGAAGGGAAGGTTCAGTGGGAAGAAGATTTGTGAGGCCACTACTGGAAAGAGGCCTCCAACCAACGAGGCTTTCCCTTTGAAATCTCCTTTTTTGTCTTTCTCAGTAGAACTACGATGTACCAAAAACGTTTGTTTCTACCTTCGATGGGTTCATTAAGAGGCGAACATTGGCCCGAAGATCATCCGGGAAAGGTCTTATATTCCACTGTTGGTGAACGAAGGACTACAATGTCGAACTATGAATCCTGGTTGCCCAGGTACCGAGGCAATTACGCGACAAACATGCCACTAGAAAATAAAAAACAGTAGTTTTTACTCTTTCGAAACGAGTGAAGTCATGCCAACCATCTTCCGAAAATTCCCAAGTAAATGCATCCGATTGGCAGGATTGACGGAAAGTTCGTAACGTAAGACTCCATTACTAAAGAAAATCTCTGGTTCTTCAATCACCTGATACGTTTCTGGTTTTTAGTCATTTCCATAATGAATGTTGTTTATTCATACGATGCTTGGACTTCTATCTGTCATCAATACTGGGCGGGGGGTCTTGTTTGTCCGGAAGACGAACTTAAGCGGTATGTTGGAACGTATAAACTACGAGTTCACAGAGGTCCGTCATTGAGAACCAATCAATACTTTGCGGACACGGGTAAGCACGTAGATGAATCATGCACAAATGGGTGGATAGATTTTTAATTTTACCTGTAATACTTTCCTAGCTAGATGAATATGACAACTATGAAAGTAGCAACGGGAGCTTCAAGAGTTGTTCAGCTACATGACTCATTTTTGTCCGTAGGACTTCACACACTTCCTCAGTTTCTGTCAACAGCTATCGGCCATACTATGATGCGTGATTATTGGAATTTACTGTGCGTAGGTAACGAAAAGACCTTTCTAATGAGACGAAATCTAACTAGTGTTTATGATGTAAGTTCTTGCGTGGGTTGAAACCCTGTCTTGTCGTTTAGCACAAATTTGGGAAAGGATTCAAATTTGGCCATTTTATCCGATACGGGATCGTAAATAACATAAGGTGATACACAAAAACACTGAGAGAATGATCGGCACTGAACCACTTATCATCACTGTAACCATGAGCAGTATCACCACCTTTTGCGCCATCGACAACACCAGTTTGTCAAGATCAATTCGTTCGTCTAATCATCTCATTGGTTATTGCTACCAGTTTCGCATTCCGCAGAGTTCCACGTTAAGTTCTACACTTTGTATGAACTTTCAAAATCCAGGGGATTTGGTTTCTAAGACTGCTGATGATCCGCATTTGGATGACCTACATCCCAAATTTCCCGGATTGGGTAAGGTTCTCTTAGAGTATTGAGTACTGATAACAATTGGACCCGATGTTATTATGTTTCCCGGTGCTTATTCTCAACACGGATAGGTTACTAAGCAGTGCGTCAGACTGCATGAACGTGTAAATGATGAAGTTTCGTCAGACCTTCTTCAGGAGATGAGTATTGGCGTTTAGAGCTATAATCAAGATGATAACTTTAACCGCACGGAAGTCAGGCCTTTGTTGCCAAATAAAGTTGGCTGTTAGCAATACGTTGGAATACTGGTTGTTGGGCTGCGTTCGTTCGCAGTTGATCAGGTGGCTGTTGATCTGTTGACCGAGTTTACCAAGTGACTCGCGAAAGTTCCCCTACGATTCGAACCCCCCGGCCGCACACTGATTACGTCTCCTAGAATGGTAACAAAACGTACACAAGTCGTTTGACAAACACGATGAACATACCAACAACCACCTGATCAACTAACCAAAACGTGATGACACATTTGCGCAACCTGTCGAACCAAACTTTAGGCATTTTTGACTTTCGTGTTTCCGATCGCGTGTTCTGTGACGGTTTGTATGTAGATTGTGGTTCTCATTTGATTGGCATGCATGTCCTTATCATAACCATTCGAAAAAGTGTAGCTCAAGTAGAAATCCAATTTGGACATAAGGTTGACGGAAACTCCGGACTAAGCCTACCTGATGAGCCCCAAGAAGGGCGAAACCGGTCGTGGGCTGTCGAAGAGTTTTCAGCAACCTTGTGAGTAGTTTCCTTTATGAAAGTGCATATCATTTTGGTTGGCGGCCTAGGATGTTTGACGTGAACGGATTCATAATCAACAAAACAAGGTGACTAGCAAGAGGAAACGAGATTATAAACGCCGGGAAAAGTAAACGCATCGACCAGATAAAGATAATCGATGTTTCCGAAGTCTTTCCTCAAAATCTAGTTTTTTTTCAATAAGGACACCCCATTTGTTAGCTCCAGATGGAAATACGAGCTAGGTGTGCGAGGGGAAAGCAACCGAAAGCTTGGTATAGACTTGGTTCGGCTTAGGCTTCCAGCGTGTGAACTGGAAACACGGGAAGGGCTATTGTTTAGAGACAAACAATTTTGAAAAAAAATAAGTTTTTAACCTTGGAACCGATTTATTACAAGGATGAATACAGTAATTTTGCAGCCGCCTTACCGAAAACAAAGGGACAACTTTTCCCTGCATATTCTTCTGCTTTTAGATGAACCACTAGATGAAGTCTTTTTTAAGCCAGCTTCGTCCTTCATTTGCAAATAAATACTGCCTGTCGAGAGAAAAGTTTTTTCTGCCTTCCTATACCTCTCGGTAACAAACGGTGCAAGTTAGTGTTACGCAGGAACTGATGTTCTGTTTGTTCGTGCATCAATTCTGAATCATCTCAGGGGTGAGCAAACTTCGGACGATTTTTGCTTGCTTGACTTCGGTGCCTCATTGCAACTCGCGATCGATTTGCACGATTGGGATTCTGCATAAACAAACAGAATGAGCTATGGGCAGCGTCTCGTCTGGGTCATCCAATTCCAGACTGTTTGGGGTCGCATTTTCCGGCAACGTTGAACAGAATTCAAACTGGCGGGTTTGGCTGCAGTATGGGCAGCAAATCAAAGCATGTGCTTGAGGCAATAGGACATTGTGTCCTACACGGTTTTCCAATTTAATTATGGGAAATCAAATAAGAGTTCTGAAGTAAAACTCGCCTTTCATCACTGACGTTTGTTTTCACATTAAGAAAGGAAAAACAGTCACGCAAATGTACTCTGTTTTGTGCATTTCATAGAAAAACTTGTTAGCAAAAAAGCAATCAAAACAGTAAATGAAGTCAGCAGAAGACTATTCTTAACGGATAAATTTGCATTAAATCTGCTTTCATCCTTGGGACAGTTGTTATTCCATATAAACCAGGGACATCGGAGATCATTCGAAGGATTCTAAACACGGCCAACGTAAGAGTGGGTTTCCAGAGGGGAAACCCTGCGCTCTGCACTGGTGCAATTGAAGGATCGCCTCCCGGCAAACAGAACTAGGGACTCTGTCTACCAAATCAAGTGTAGCGACTGCATTAAGGTCTATATACAACAGACGGCCAGGGAACTTCACACCAGAATCGGAGAGCGTAAGAAGAAAATAAACAGGCCGCCGAGAAACGCAGATGAATATCGAGCGTTATTAAAAGACTCGGCAATTGCAGAACATGCACTGGACACGGGGCACAAAATAGATTTAGAAAATGTTGAGGTTTTTCAAGCGAGGACTACGGTCCACGCCACAGAGACTGATGGCCGAGGCGGTAGAAATCGCCAAGCACCCCAGTGTTAACAGAATAGAAGGCGCGGAACTGGCAAGCGTGTGGAGAACGGTTTTGGATCAGTCGAGCTGACACGTGTTGCTGCGCGGTCATCAGAAGGAGGAGTAGTCATCATCTGAATTCCACTTGACTCACCCACCCCCTCACCCACGCAACTAAATTGTCGCAGCAATCACAAGCCCACGAAAACCAAGGGAAATCTACCAGTTGCAGCCGAGGTGAATAGTCAACTGAAGCACCCTAAAGTGGCAGACTAAGGAACAAGAGCTGGTCGGAACTAATTTGAAACTCCTCCAACCTATCAATTTAAGATTTTGGCAACCACACTAGCCGATAAGAGCAATTAAGTGATATTCATCACTGACCTAGTGTGATAATCTGAAGCGGACTTCCTGATTAGTGTCCCGTGTGCCTTATAACCTGGCCAACTTGGCGATCTGTTCACTTGGCCTGATGAAGCTTTTGTTTCAAAAGCGAAACGCTGCCCAAATAAAAACTACCGATTGTTTACAGAGCTCTTCTGAAACCGCTTTTATCCTTTTCCTCGGAATAAGCATTCCAAATACATTATGGTTGTACGGCAGCAAAGCATCAGTATTGAACGCTGATTGTATGCTCTCGGTGCTGTTTGATGGTGATGATGATGATGATGGTGATGATGATGATGATGATGATGATGACAATGAAGATGATGATTCGTAAGGGATGGCGCCATTTTTGAACTCTTCTACTATGAGAACAATCGTTCGGCAAAAGTTTTGGAATTAATTTTTCACACCGCGGTGTGGGAGGAGTAGGGGAGAATAAGGGGTCGATGAAAACCCAGAGAAGTACAGCTGAGATTCTTCTGTGCTGGACCCTTCGAGAGCGCAGGCATTGTCGGTGGAAATTGTGTGCAGCATGTACGATAAGCACAATCACTGTGTGTCCGGACTATTGAAGATGACGGCATTTGGGAAGGTAGTTTTATCGGTGTAAGAAGCGTATCCTAATAATATCCGTAGACATGCAGCATGCGACATCGAGCGTCGTGCTGATAAATCTGGACATAATTCCAGTCTATCAGAAAAAATGTAGAACGTTCTCTGTTTGATCAATATGCTCGGAGTTAGAAGCTTGCTCTGACGTCAGATAAATTTGTCAGGTGTTTTTGGCTGTTGATGTGCCTGAGAGAAACTGCATTTTGATGCCCAGTGTGTTGATTGCTTATTTGCTTCCGGTTGGGTAAAAGAGTCCCAAATTTTACTATTTATGGGACAGCAGCCCAATCCAAATCGGTATGCGGTAGGCAGTTTGGGTTAGTTGTGTTCAGTCATCTTGTGCTGAAAAGTGGACTCGCCCGCAGAGTGTGAGGATCATGAATGCGTCAGCAATATTTGGTCAAACGTGGGTACAGTCCACCGTTCTCCTACTCTGCGCTTTGCAGGAACCAAGTGAGGACAGTTGCTCGGTTTACGCTTACAGGTGATCAACGGAAGTGACGAATTCCTAACCGTGTTGACACTTACATCTTTCACGCGCAATCATCACTCATTTTTCAACACGCATCCTGTTTCAGTTCTCACATCTCCGTTCGCACTGTGTTGAAGATTTTGTTTACCATTAGAGTGGCCTGAAGTGGACAGGCTTCCGTCAGTTTGTCTGATTCAATCTTACTGGTGCCGTGTTGACCTCAGAAACGAGTCTGGCGATCATCGACGCGCCGTTCATTTGGTCGATACGAGAATGCGTCTGACTTATGTGTGTCTGACACCTGTGCCTCACAAAACCCAGACGACGGAACAAAGCGGTTTATCTCCATGCATTTTTCTGGGGGGTCATCTTCATGATGAATGTTACTTTCACACAGATACACCATTTCTGATAGTCCAGTGACGTCCTAATTTGTGACCTAATCGTCAGGCTCTCGCTTTCCCTTCGCATAGCGTAACACACAATTCTATCACCGTAGGTGATAAAAAACATTCCCTCTTTGTGTGACATGTCCCTCTTCATGTGTCAGACAAATCAGCCTTTTGTAGTATAGGAGTGAATTTTATCCACAGCTGTGTTTACGTCGTTCCTTGTTGAACGCACAGCCGATAGAAACCAGTGACTAGCGGTCAAAAACGTGCATCGATTTTAATTGCATACAACTAAAGTTGCATTGGTGGCCTCACCATTGTACCGAGCCTATTTCAAACCTACAGGACACAAAACTGATCCTAATCGTGATTTGCTTGGTTGCTGCCGTTGAGCGAACCGATTATGTGCCTCATGTTATTCTAATTACTTATTGTGTTTGGTGGATACGGTAGTAACCCAAAGTATTTGACACCTGGTGTTCCTGGGAATCCCTCGTATGCACCTTCACAAACAAACAAATACAAAACGTCAGTCACTGAAACTGTAAGCTCTCATTTGTTTGTCACTCCGCCTGAACACTGCTTTTCATACAACACCGCAGCCACTGATCCAAAGTCGCTCGGGAAGCACCGAAACAAACTCAGGAACAGGGAGCAGCAGCCCGATAACATCAGTCGTTCACAGACCCGCGATCTAAATGAGTCTGCCGGAACCATCATAGGGCTTAGTCACTGAGCATTCCAATGCTCAGAACCCCAAACTGGCACTGGACCCCCCACTCACCAAAGCACACATCCAAACGAAATGAATGCAGACACGTCTGTCCGTTCTAGGCCTACCAGAGCACCATTTTACACGCTAGAGTTTAACTGTGAACAGTCCTCACAGCCGAGTATTTGGGATGATCCTGGTGCACGTGCACTAAAAACGGTAGAACTCCGGCAAATGATGTTCGAAAATCATTCCACTTAGTTCAGTAGATGTTGCCGACATTTCCTTAAAAATCGGACTGGGAATGATTGTACGACGTACATCGAAAACCCAAGCCATGAATGAGAACAATTAACTTCGGTAAATACTCATTCAATCCAAGTTTCTCTTCGATAAGTTTTTGTCCCTGGTGTTGCTTCTTCTGGAAACGAAGCTTCTTTCTGAGATCGAACCCTGAACAAAAACCATGCTTCAGATACTGAAACACGAATGCTAGTGGACGTGAAGTCTTCCACCCAACAGACAAATATGACAGGAAGAGGTCAGAACTGTCAAGTGTTATTGCTATATCCCACAATTAGCTTTCATAGGTTTGTCTCCCTGATGCAACATGCAAATCCAGCATGACCATCTCCGTGGAACCAGAATTGCATCGAGAGGAATTCTACAGAAATGTGTCCATGTTTGTTAGATTTGTTATATGAGGAGTCAAAATGTCATTCCGAAATGAGCCTGTCATTGTTCTGTAGTTGTTCTTTCACTCACCAAACAGTGCTCATCCTTGGTTCACACACGAAATTGGGTTTCACATTTCCACGGGAATTTCAAAATACATCTGACCGTTCATTCTGACGACCCATTTGCCAGGAGTTCTTCATCGACTTTGTCACGTAAGGTAGCCTGTACATGTAAGCTGCATAACTTGAAGCACAGCAAACTGTAATCATTACATTCAAACATCAACAGTTTCAACTACCTGGGCATCTCCACTGAGGTCTTGTTGCAAGATATCTGACAAGCTGAGCATGAGATGCATTGATACCAGCTTAGTCCGAATATCTAGCAGCCCGCTGCTGAACCGAGTCGACTGAACATGTAAGGTGATGAACTTTGCTGTTCCGAGTTCTCACGCTGCCAAGCTGTATTTCGTGAAGATTTCGTGAGGACCAACTCCTTGAAGTCGATCGAGAAACTGCCTCAGTTCGATCGCGGGGACTGTCGGTTTATCACTGCGTTTTTATCTGTGTACAAATTATCATCTCTTTCCGAATTCTGCATTGGCTGCTCCACTTCGTCTCACTGTTATTGGTTAGGTTAGACTTGTGAAAGTCTACCGCCTTTTACTTACATTGTCTCGAGTATTTATCTGCGTTTTTAACTTGGTGACCTTGGTCTGTGTTGACTTTCAAATTTACACAGTTGGCTTCGAACCAGTTTGAAGTAGTTATTGGTTCTGCTTTGCCTCATATACCTACAGGCGTTTTTTCCTTGAAATTTGTGTATCAGTCGATTTCTGTTCGTAACGTATACATATATATACTGATAGAGTACTACGGCTTTCACTCTTGTTATCCTAAATAGATGCACTTTGGTTTACACCGTTTAAGTGTGATAACTACTATGCCGTCAGTTATACGTGGTTTAGACCGCTACGGCGTTACCACATCAAATTCGGATGTCAGTATTTCGTGCGAATGCGCACGAATACACCTCCGCGTTTGGCCTCCGCATTCTTGCGTGGAAAACAAAAGAAGTTGCTCTCTCCCCGGGTTTGTGGATATGAAAGTCAACCGCTAATCACGAGCTTAGTCCTTACTTTTCTCGGACACACCGGTGTAACTGAATCAAGCTATCAGGAATGTACGGTGCATCTAGACGTAACAGAGAAGTGGTATAAACTGGCCAATTGAAGTGGAGTAAGCGGAATGTTAGTTTGGTGGTGAGCGCACACGAAAAAGCGTAAGTGATGAAACTTGTCCATTTCGCTAACGGAGGACTGGTAGCTTTCGAGGGTCTTCATTTGTAGTTAGGACGCAACAGATCGTTAAAATTTCCGAATTAGATTTCCGCATATCTTAACATCTTAACATGACATATGTAGAAAACATATTTGAAAGTTCCCAGTCCGATTTAGTACAACTGTATTCTCGGGCAACAGAGACCAGTTTGGTGTACCTATCAATCTTACTTTAATTGAAACTTCATAGCTTGGCAGTAGACTGATTACCTTCTTCAGGGGTGTGAGCACATTTGGGAATTAGCGAAGTACACTCATTTACGAGCCAATTTGACTTTGCCGAAGACTAATCAGCACCATGATTAACTCGCGCTTAGGCAAGATATATCCCATATTCCTAAGAGGATCAGATGCACCATGCACTCCGGACTCATTCGACGCTTTGTGCTGTCGTGTCAGGGATGCAGGAGGACTGAATTTATGATCTGCAATGGTCTGTCACAAAACCCGACGGGGTAGTGACGTCTGTCATTTCTCATACAAGGAAGCCTGAAGAAACCGCAGGTGCCCCTATGCGAGGTACGTCTTACACGATCGACAGCAGCGAAGAGCTCGTTTTGAAGGTGCAGTGGAGTCACAGTGGACTAATCCTCTGGAGCTAAATTAAAGTCATGGAGATAGTTGACCTTATCTGAACTTACAGGAAGCGTACAGATACGTTGATGCTTTTGAAATGGTATTTCCGTGGTCTCCTCTGTAAGTTAACTTATGTCATCGACGGACAATTGCAAGGTAATATTTGCGTCGATGGGCTTATACCTCCTTAATGTTCCGTTAAAAGCACTTAGAGTTTGGGACGATAAAACTGGTAAACTGGGTGTTGCCGTGTCAAACCTGTTCCGAAGCTATGTGGATAATAAGAGGCCTCACAAATGGCGGACAAGTCGTCTGCATCGTATGAACACCAAAGAATGCAGCCGGTGGGTGCTTTCTGCAAAAGAATGGGGAAGATGTAATCGTAATCGTTTGCTTTAAAGAAACTGCAGCACTAAATATGCATAAAAAGTCACGGGATCAAGATTCTACACAGAAGCAGCTTAACACATCATCGAATTAAAAGACTTCAAATCGTGGTTCGGGTAACTTATTCCCACTAAATACAGCCGTTATCATCAAGAGTAGCACAAAAATGGTGTTACTAGCGGGCTGATAGTTCGCGAAACAGAAAAGAATGAAAAGGCAAATACAGCTGAAGCAACACAATCTCTAATTTGCTAACTGTTACCACTCTTTTCTTAAGTCAGTTCACTCTGGGAGTAAATAGCTTAGCGTACTTAGCGTAATAGAGGCAAAATACCGTATTTAGTAGACTGCTGATGTTTCAAGAAATATTTTTATGTTAATCTGGATTATAAATTTAACTGAGAATACTCGTCTAGGTTTCACATTAATGAAAAATCCTCAATTTGTCCAAAGTGGAAATTAAACAAAGTGATACAGTTTTTTTCGACCACTTACTCTAATGGAAACAAAATAGCGCTGGAACAGTTGGTCGTTTTACCTGTATATAACTGTAAACATACGACTTCTTGCTCAAGAATATTCTCGAGGTGCCCTTCAGTGACTCTTCAGGATGAAATATAGTGTGGTTTTTGTTTGCAGTTTTGGCACGAAGTTAAAATTTTCTTGCGCTAAAGATCATTGAATCTTTCGACCTCCAAGAATGACCGGTTTTTATTGATTTGCAGTTGCTTCTCAAGTGTTTTCGTTGTCGGTACAGCTGAACATTGTGTGCTCGCCAGTTATAATTCGAGTTCCGGAATCCCAATACGGATTTGTGCTCTTGTTTATGTCTTACCTGTGGGAAGAGCACCAGGATTGACAGCAGTGTCCGAGATGGTGTCATTCCACACAAAAAATGTCCTCTTTAAATACTTTCAAGTACTGAGCTTAACCGCAGACGAGAAGTCTTGGAAAACCGTTCAAAAGGGTATCAGCCGGCACAGAAACAAAGGTCAACTTATCACAATGAATTCGCAAACAGCCGGTAGTTTTTAACTGAGCAACCTTTTGCTTTTGACACAAAGGATTCATCAGGCCAAGTGAGAAGGTCACCAAGTTAGCCAGGTTTTAAGGCAGGCGGGGGAACAATCAGTAAGACCTCTTCAGATTAGAACGCTAGATCATTGTTGAATGTCGTTTGAAGGGTCTTGCCGGTTAGCAGACAGAGGAGTCATCAAGAAAATTAGGTTAGCTTGGATGTGCACTTAATCTCACCTATTTTCAGTCCCCCTCCAACTCAGTTGTCGTAGAACCCACAAACCCACACAGACAAACGAAATCTGCCGGTGGCACCCACAGTAAATAATCAATTGAAACACCTTGAAGTGCAAGACTGTGGAAGTAAACTCGATCGAAAATAATTCGGAAGTTCCCCAACTCGTCAACCGTAAGATTTAGGTAACCATACTTACCATGCTAACCTTCAGTTGACATTCAACAAGGATCTAGTATGCTAATCTGAGGAGGTCGTACTGATTGGTCCTCAGTCTGCGTTAAAACTTGACCAACTTTGTGACCTGCTTACTAAGACGGTCAAAAACCAAGCGTTGCCCAGATAAAAACTATCGATTCTTCACAAGGCTCTTCTGAAAAGATGGCTACTCAGTCGGTCCAAACTTCTTCCAATTGATTTAAAAAGCAACGCAGTTTGCTTTATATGAAGTTAATCTTTGAGCCGTGCAGGTTAAGAGAGCAGCGACTGTCAAATCAGAGGTGAGAACTAAATGAGAAGTATAGTAATCTATGAGGAACTTTTTTCACATGAGGCATATTTGCCGACCGTGATTGAACTAGATGCACTGAGGTTGAAAATCCACATGAAAACCGGATGGTTGGAAGACGAGTCATTTCTTTTGCGCCCATGCGACTCTCGTATTCATTCACAATTAGAAAAACTCTCGATTCTTTGCAATCGTTTGTGACTGATCACTGCTGCATTGTAAACATTGTGTGCTCGTCTTGTGATGGTCTTAAGAGACAGTTGCAATCTTTGCAATCTTTGTTGCAGATGGCCGCGCATTCACTCCCACACACTAGTGTCAACCATGTCTGATTCAAAGACGCATAATGGGAGAGAAACTGAGACTGACTGTCTTGGCACTTGGGACAACAGCTTTCTGGAACAGCACCTGGTCGAGTAAATGCAACATTCACCCGAAGTTGTGAGAATCGGCGGAGAACAAAGGTCTGCTCCACGTTACATGGGCTGCGATTTATCTGCTTGGTCCATGATGGCTACCAGATGGATACAGTGATGTCACTGCTTCACACAAGCTATGGTCACGTCCTGCTCTCCATGCCTTTGCCGCAAGCAAACAACTGAATTTCTGTTCCCCAGGGTGCCAGTCGTTTGTTCTGAATGCTACTTAGCTTGCCTGAATATTTGTGTATACAAACACACCGAAAGAACACATTTATATAAACCAATTTTGCCTAAAACGTGATAATTGACACTCGGCCGATTTTCGGCGTTCTCTTTCATGGTTGATTAAATCCCGGGGTAATCCTTAACTAGGAAATGTGTTGGATGTGACCAACAACCTGCGCATTAAAAAGGCTATTCTTATCGGGGTTTTGGTTTGTTAATGCACACACCCATGCAGTCCATGTCTCAGCCACCTAGGAAGAAGGGCAGGGTACTGAGACCCAGTTCTTGGAATTCCTGAAAATGCTTCTTTTCAAAAAAACGATAGGATGGCGGTCGTCCAATTACTGCACAATGGAATCGATCCTGGTGACTAGCAGAATTGGACTTAGGAATCGACAAAATTCATTGTGAAATTCAATGTGAAAAAGCTGTTGATTTTAAACCAGCGTTGGTGACATCAGAGCGTAAATCTAGTGATGAAAGCATTCAAGTGTCACGTGACAGACGTGTCCTAACTCACGCGACCCGAGAAAGTAGTTGTGCGATAGAGATGCACTGGAAGTTGATCACATTACTTTCTACAACGAATCGGTATGTATCAGGTTGTCCACGCAAACCGATAACTAGATACACAGTTTAGAAATCCAAGCGCTGTCTACTTGCCGCATGAGGTCACAGCACCATTTTAGAGGATTTGCATAAAGGTAACGCTAATCCGAACTTCATAACCGGAGAAATCTTCATGAGATAGGCTGAAATTCGGTAATACGATAATTTTTTTTTGAACTGCGAAGTTCAGGAACCTAACTGGAGCCTGTTTAGCATCTGTTTGTATCTAGCCGATTAGAGAAATTTCATTTTATCCCGAGGCCCAACAATTACCTAAAAATCTTTAAATGAATCGGGAGACCAAGCAGAGTGTGATGCGAAAAAAAACAGAATCAAAGGGAAGCACGTCGCAGAAAGCTGTCGTAATTGCATCGTAGTCAGGAACAGTTCATGGCGGCTTCCTCCCATGGTGCTGATCGTAACAGGGAAGGTAATAGAAGAAGCAGTGTGCAACTGATTCTGTGTTTTGCCCGCTTACTTATCCCAAGCGAGGTAAGAATGTCCAAAGTAAGTCTCGAGTGATTATCGCCATTACTTACTTACTTAATTGTTGTCATTACTTACTGACTTGCTGTGCAAGTTGGTTAGCCGAAAGGTAAACCCAGGTAGTCCTACTGAGCAAAAGAGTAAGGCAAGTAAGCCCGTTTCTGCAAAACCTTGTGGTGATCACTTTACTTACCTTAGTACAAACAGGCGATTCGGTTGCACTTCAGCTAAAATTTTTTTTGATACAAGCTTATTCCACAGCTCAGTATTATCCCCACGTCCATCCAACCTTTCGTTTAATTAGAGACACCCGACGACCCTCAAGAGGATGAAGCCAACACTAAGATCCCGAAGAGCTCTCAGTGGGTTTGCAAGTAGTGGGGTAACACGAGCCATTTTTTTCCTTTGATTTTCAGTCTACAGATAATTTTCCCTAGCTTGAATACTCTTCAATCCAAAGCCCGATGGACTACATGGTATCTGGCTCAGAGCTGCTCAGAAATATCTCTGACTAGCTCGTTAGATAATGGGTCACCCAAGGCGAAAATAAGAAACTCATGAACAGTCTGACGCCTTGCCCCAAAGTATGGATAAACTTGTCCAATTATATTAAATTGGAAACTAAAAGATTAAAATTCAGTCATAAAAAATAGTCATTTGCATATATACTAGTCCAAATTCTTTTCACGTCATGAACGCATTTTGTGCATATGGGAAGTCCTTTTCCGAGCGCTATCATATGTGTCTTTGTTGAGGTTAAATGAGGTTGTCACTTACGGGGGTTCAAAATCAAGGTAATGTCAGTAAAAAAAACGCCCACCGAAAAGTAATTTTCCAACGGTTAACTGTTATGGGAAGCCTATCCACTGGAACCCTACTAGCTATTATTCTGCCTGAAGGACTACACTTTCAGTCTTTTGTCACCATCAATGTTATGCATCCCCTTCTTTATGTCGCCACTTGGATGTATGTCTCATTAAACCGTATTCATCCGATCACAATCCCTTTCAGCTGCACAAAGCAAAGACATCGTTTTCAGACAGTCTCACTGACTATGTGCTATTTCTTGGACAATCGACGCACACCAGGCAATCCACTTTGGTTTTTGTACCCACCTCAAGCAAGAAATACACACGATAGTTACGCTAGATGCAGTGTCTTGAAAAGCGGCTTTCGACCCAGCTGTTACAAACGGTTGTCCCATGTTGGTTATGCTTCTCCATATCCGATATTCATTTGCTTTATGGCAAAAGATTAATGGTACATTTTTATGGTCTTTGTTCTGCAATTTAAGTGGATTTGTTTGACCAGTATTTGAGAAACACGCTTAGATTTTGAAGAAACGTAGGCTATTGCAAGTTTTGCGGCAACAAATGTATTTGATTATGAAGATTTAGAATACAAAGAATACGAGTTTTTTTAATGAAGTCTATAAAGGTCAAATCACTAAACTATGGAAAATAGAGTTGCCTATCTAACATTCACCATTACTGTTGGTCATTGCCACTTAAGAAGTTACGTTGGTGCAATGATACGAGACTCATTCACATGAAAGTACTTCTAACTGACAAGCAGTGGCAGAAGAATACAGTTTTGCAACACCACATAGGATGCCTATACCAACCACGACGCAAGAAGCGAAAGAATTCAAGCTCTGAGGCTCAGTCACGTGGACAGAGTGGATGTAATATCGAACGAACTCCGCTAGATCTTACTGAACTAAGTTCGACTCCATTTTCTTGAACTGGAGTACAGCAGTGTAACATCGTACAGCATTGATTGGAGCTGTGAGTAAGGGGGCATCCCTACACCTATGACAACGTTAAATAGCTTACTCATGGTTAGCCAACATCAATGAACTCGAATTTATTGAAGAATTTGATTGCACTCCTTCAGAGATGCCAGATGTCCACACAATGGTCGAGGAAAGTCCGACTATATTGGGAACATGTTTCTCTTGTATTGCTCTCATCTGGTCTGTTCGCTCCCGCTTGAAACCAAACGGTTCCACTCGGCTTACTATTGCGTCAGCGCGAATCGTCGTCTTGATGTGGCCTATGATTCCTCCCACCAAAATTGGTGCATCTCATATCTCTTATGCATGTGGTTTGAATATTTACAATAAGATATATGAACATACCAATCTCTGTTACTGTATCGCAGTTTTGGCCCGACCGGTTGAGAGTTCTGAAACTGTTCATTCTTGAGGCTTTGTGTATCATTCATTTTCGACTTCATACTTATATAATAAGCCTACCGTTTTCAAAATATCAACTAATCTCTGCAAAATGTGCAGGACCGACCGAGGGCACATCTTACTGACCAAATTAACGTCAAGTCATCGTCGAAACGGAAGCAAAGTGGTTAGTTCGTTCAACTGCGTTGTGCGCTTGAAACAAACACGATCATTTTCACCTTGAAGTGGCAGATTTCGACGTGTGGTCTATTTTTATTTGCTGTTGTTGGTTGCATCATCACTGTGGTTTGAACGGCCGTCTGTCCGTCCTGGCGCAATTATTCTGGTGAGTCCTCACCAAAGGGTCTCGAGTCTCGCTCTTATTGGAGCTTAACAACAGCGCATATCCTCGGCCGTGCTGTTGTGACCCATTACTGGGCAAATTTTTATAGCTGTCCTGCGAAGATTTGTTGAGGGACTACACAACTGGCACAGGTAAACAGCGATATTTCCGTCCTTAGTCGTTCTGACAGTCAGTGGGTGATCCTAGAAAGCGATGAGTAATTTCATAGTAGACAAATCGGGCTTTTTAGCTACTAAACAGTGTTTGTACTTTCAGAGCAAGAATCTATCCTGACCCTGGAGAGGGCGTTATCAAGGTTTAGCTGTATGCTTGCTGTTAGGATGGATCAATGTTGTGAATTTCATGAATCTCTGCGGATACTGAAACTCTGGATTTCCTGGTAGACAGTCCATCATTCAGACACTGGTTAGTTATCAGAAGTCTGATTAATTTGGGCAGATACGAGCACATTTATAGTTTTTTCTCTATTGATCTTCACCCTAGCAAATCGAACCACCGAACATAGTGACGTGATTTACTCGAGAAGGTTTCGAAGTCTCAGCCCCTTTTTCCTGGAATATGTCATGATTTATCCCAATTTTGCTGTGCTTTCGGCTGGCTTACTTTAAAAATGCTGAAGACCCAGCTACCGAAAGAGAAATTTTCACTGATTGTGGCCGACTGGACGATTCAGAAAAGCAAATAGAATCGGCTGATCAATTTCCTGTCTGGAAAGTGGTTTCATATACAATCCGACACCCAACACAAATTTAGCTTGACTTGGCTGATTGGTTCTCCTGCCGTCTTAAATCTCGACTAACCTCGTAACCTAGTCACTTGGTCTGGCGAAGCTTTTGTGTCGAAAGCGAAACGTTGCCCGGCAATAAATCTACCGATTGTTACCAAACTTTTCCGAATACGATGGTTTCATATCCGTTTGTGTGGTTACCCTAGAGGGTCTGCGACTGCGCACTCCATCAACGACAGCGCCGGTAAAACTGAACGTCATAACAACAGACCAGGTTTGGCAACCGGCATTGTACAGCTGTCCGTCATTATTGTGGGGCTGAAGTATTGTTTACTCTACTAATTACCAGTCCGCAGCAGTCGGTATCAATTTGTAGGCCATAAAAGCGAGCAGTGTTCTACATTTTCCTCGATTATTATCTTGTCAGGCACGAAAGAGTAAGCACTTTGGGCACGTGAACGTGTTCTTCCTCCATTGCACGACTCATATAGTTAAATGCGCACCAGAAAAGAACCTGTTTTAACAACTTGCCGCAAAATGTTCCCAAATTTCACTTATTTTGTGAGTAACATGTTTGATTTAGTTTTCATCTATTTGAGGCATTTTTCTAAGGTTTACATTGACTGTTTCTAAGAAAAGTGACTTTGTGAGATCAAGTTTTATTGTCTGCTGTGCTGCTTGCCACTGGAGCCCACCAGCAACATCTTCACTAATTGAGCGTTGGTCAAGCCGCTGCTGGTTTGTTTGCCGAGTTTGGTAATTAGCTTGCAAGCGTTTCGTTGACGTGCGAAGACACGCCATCATTATGCTGTTGAATGAGTCTGATGATGACGATTGGCGATGAATCGTTCGCAAGCTGAACATCAAGCTGAGTGATTCCTTGATTCACCTCCCTGAAAAATCTCGCATCGTCATGAAATCGCAGTGATTTATGCTCGCCATACACGCAAGTGGCCGCTTGGTCACAGGTTAAATCCTGAAAAGTTTTAACTATGAAGACGCGCAGCCGAGTCTGATAAGTTCATTTGACGGGTCCAAACCAGAACGAGCTTGTATTGGGTTATTTTTCAACATTAATTACATCTTGCTTTGGACTTATTGTTGTCAAGAGAGTACCAGTGAAAGGAAGAAGGACTTCGCTGCGGAGTTGTTTATTTGAGAACGCCAACTAAACAGTTACAGACTATTGAACAGGGGAGCAAAACTCTCATATGCATCTCGTTTACAAAACTGAATATCCACCTTCTCCTTGAACTCGTCTTCCCGAACTTTTTCTGGATATTCATTGACTGCTACTCAACTGCAAGCAAGTGCTACAAAGCGACTCCAGAAATTCCGTAACAGATCTCACTTTTCAAGAGACGCAAATCGGATTTACGAGCAGACGTGCTACTCACATGCCGCATCAGTAGTATCCACCGTTACACCAGTATCAACGAGGATAGCATCATTTATGACGATTCATCACCTCCTTTTCGATAGGGGGCTGGTCCGAGCATCAGAGCCATAGAGGGATTGCATGACTCAAAAGCCAAAGAGAGCAAAAATGGAACAAACTCTAGGTCCTTTCAGGAACTTTTACAGTTTTATTTTACAGGCTGTCGATCATGGACAAATATCATACGTGTGCGACCTGACTAATCAATGGGCTAACCAACCCAAGGCGTGGATAACGCGAACTGCGTTTGTGCACAATTTGGGGGAAAATGCACGTAGCGCCTCACGTGTAGTCCCTACTTACGGCGAGATAATAAAGGATGCTCTATAAGGAGCGATTTCTAGGAGAAGTGGAAAATAAGTGGAGTGTAGCACACGACTCGTAAGGTTTCCGAAAACTCTTCGACAGCCCATGACCGGTTTTGCCATGCTTGGAGCGAAGTCCCCGAGTTTCACTGAAATTTATGTTTTACTTGAACTTACAATGTGGGAAGTTGGCAGAGTACATTCGTTCTTCATGAAGAACATCATAAACGAGAGTTTCATTTGGATCTCCCGAAAAGACGAAATTAATGTGTCTCGCTCAAAGTGAAACGTCTTTTATTGACGTAATACACTACTCATAGGGTTGCTGAAAACTCCTCAAGACCGTTTTCGCCCTTCTTGGAGATCATCAGGTAGGCACAGTCCCCGATTTTCCGTCAACATTATGTTCTACTTGAGACCAAATTGCACGGACTTAGCGAAATACCCTCATTTACAGACAAATTTGTTTTCTCGAGAGACTCACCTGGAACCCAGCTGAATCTCTCGTTTGTGATGTTTTAAAGTAACTGAAGGTGCTGCACCAGGCTCCATGTCTGTTTATACGAGCTCTGGAACAGACCAAACTGTTTCCTGAATGACAAGTCTCCACTTCGTTACACAACAGGTGGTAGTGATTATGTGCGCACGCTACATGTGCTTTGAATCTATTCTCTTCGGAAACACAACATGGTATCCGGTTTCCACCTGTGTGTGCTAACTGTAAGTACGTGACAAGTAGAACGGCCGGTGAGAACAAAGAATAGCAGTCTGGTTGTAACTTCCAAAGACCGGTACATGCCAACCAGGAGAATCGACAAGACAGAAAGTAAAAGAGCACAGGAGGTGCCCGGCACAAGTTAGGCCTACCATCGAAAAATAATTGACCTTTGTGCGCAGCATGCGTAATTTACGGTGGGCGACACAAAGAAGAAACAAAGCTATAGAAATTGAATCAGGGCGTCAATAAATAACCAACACAGGTGATGGAAAATTTCGAAGATTTCCTGAAATCTTGTGACTGGACATTACACATCCAGTTCGATCATTTTCAGCATGTTGAAGACGCTGATCGAACGGTGTAGAAAATCGACGGGAATTTTTTACCACTGAGTGTGTTTCATTTCATCAGTCATCGCAGTTTGATCCGTACACCGTGGGAACAGAACCAGTGGCACTTACCCACTGAACGGAGAAAGCGACCTCTAGGGCTAGGTCATTCAGGGTCATCAACCACCTCAAAGCATCCAAATACGCTGGATTAACATTACTGTGATTTGTGTGTAATGTGTACAGTGGTTCCACCCTCCACGGGTGAATACTGAAAGGGTATAAGTTACAAACATAAGTTACAGGAAAATCCCAGAAGGTTTACAACATGAATGTGGAGACAACTGGGAAATAGAGAAGCAAACCATTACTCGAAGTCGTCTATGAAACGGATTCGGTTTATTCGAGATGTGGACGACGCAATTCATGTTGATCAGTTGTTTCAAGCTCCAGTTATTTCATCCTTAAAGGACAAGGGTCAGAATAGACTACCTTTGGTTTATTCCTCTAAGCGTATTTCAGGACCAGGCTTTTCTGTAGAAAAGGCTTCTTATCGAAAGACAACACTTTTAGTAGACTCGTTTAGGCGGATCTTCAAGAGTGCGACCACTCCACAAGTGTTAGTTTTGTTAAATCTTCATTAGAAGAAGTTGTACCAGCGAAGAAAGTAAACGCAGTGATCACACTTTGAGAAGGCCAGCTACTCAAGCCACTTGAGATTCTTAAAACCTCCCAGCAAAACGCCACAAACAACATACAAACATCCTACACCAGCATACGAACAATAAAAAAAAACTGTAGGAAGCCGCAATAAAGGAAGATGCAAGAGAATTTTAGGATCTATCGTTCGGGAAGTTGATGGAGGTGTAGGATTCCGCTTTCAGCTAGGATTGGAAAAAGAAGACCGAGTGGCTGGATGAATTGAGGTAGTTACATTTTCCCTTAAGAGTAAAGCGAATTTTATCGTGTGTTTAACGCAATAGTCATAAAACACATGGCTTACATCCCGATATTTAAGTTCCTGTTGGAGGTTATTGATCAACCAATGATGATCGGTGAGATCTACTGGTTTCTATGAATTCTACAATGAACAGAATTTGCAACACCCGAACAACACGGCCATATATCAGGGATGTGTACAAAATATAATTGTATGAACAATAGCTGCTTAAGTAAACAAGAAAACATAACACAATAGTGGAATGTCGGATGGGTGATCGGTTTCCCATGTGGAACTAGATGAAGTTTCATGAAATCAGTCGGAATTAGAGGAGTGAGGTAATGTCAATTACACCTGAAGAAGCGTGAATAGTTGGAAATCTGACGGCGGCTGAAGAGGGAATTAGGCATAAAGTTCAAAGAGTTGAACACGACTGTGTCCACAGATCCGCAGCCTTAAATACACACGAGATTCATGTTCACAGTTAGTGTGGTCCATACTTGGCTGCCACTAATTCAAGCTGAACTAGGTGTTCGAGGAGAACCACAGTCAGAACAGCAGAATTTGTTGTGGATTTCAAAGAGCGATGTAGAAACAAAAGTAGAAGGGAATAAACTGAGAGAGCTGAAAGGCTAGGAAAACCTGCGTTGATGACGTAAATGCAACAGTTGAGAAACCACGGTCACGAAACATCTGAACCGGTGGAAATATCGCTACTTGTCAAGTCCAGCTCATCAAATCCGGATACACTCCTACAGCTTCAGTTTAGCAGTAGGTTTATTATGCCACGCTGGACCGGGTTCTGATATTCCAGTTCAATTTTACCAAAAGTATCTAGAGTATGAGACCAGAGGTGCAGTACGAGTAAAAACAGGTTAGCAGTGGGACGAAGTTGTTCCTCATGCATATTAGAGGGAACAAGTAGGGACAACATGCAGGTGGCTACTTCTGTCACAGTGGGATAAGGAAAACACAATAGGGTGAAAATTCCCGGTTTTGTCAGTCAACTCGTCATATATCTGAAAAATTGATGACCCTGAAACAGAGTTACGTGAAAGTGATGGAAACAACATGGAAACTAAGATCGCGATGTCAACCATATACGGTTTCTGGTCAGCCAAAATATTGCTCTCCGAAAAAAGTTGCAGTGTCCAAAGGTATAATGATTTTTGGCATTCCCTTCAGTTTGATAGCATGAAATTATTAACTTGAAGTTGTTCAGCTACGATGCTTTTCCGAACAGCGATTAGGAATAAATGCTTTCCTATAGCGAGTCAACAATCAGTGGAACATTTACCACAGAGAGGTACACACAGGTGGATCATGGATAGGACAATTAAAGCTTTTAGCCTGATACTGGTGAGAGGGATCTGAACAGTGCGCGCGGTAGGGTAACATAGTTCACAGGAAAATAATGAGGGCTGGACACCTGAAGTAAAAAATCAGTCAAACGAGCAAACCAAAAATAAACTTCCTTAAAGCAGGCTGAATGAGCAGTGACTTGCCGGTTCAGCTCAGGAAATAAAAATCACAAGGCTCCTCGTCTCTGAAAAATATATCCAGAGACACCACATCCTCGAAGCAATTCACCGCGCGACCATGTACGCCGAATAATTACGCGTGCACCGATTCTTGCCTGTGGTTTCGTTACAACCACATCGGCACCCCACTGCAGTGAATGTCATATTACTTTATTGTTGAATATTTGTGTGTAGGGTAGTTGAAGCATAGCTGTAGCTTGCGACAGTTGTGGCGTGCATAAATTCGCTCTCCGAGCATGAAAATGTTCATATGTGGAACGAAGTTTAGATGCATTTTTCGTAAGCCGTGAGCAAATTGTACAATGTCGAGTCATAAATGGATCTCAGGTTTTTCCAAAGGTCAATCAAAATCCTGGACAGCCTAGTATCGGTTTCATCCTTCTTCACACACATCATCATGTGAGCCTAGTCCGTGAGATTGCAGTAAGTTTATTTCTTAATTGGTCACCGTTGTGTACGATTATTCGATGAAGACTCATGTGTCAATTAAATTACCGATGTCGGGAGACTCAGACGAACTTCACCGAAATCTCTGTTTTCAGACAACTTTTGTGAGGTGCAATCGGTTGAAGAACAGCCTAATGGAGTGACTCAGATGATTCTCAGCTGAGTCACTCGTCAACAGCAACTCAATTTGCAAAAGAATTCGGCTTCCATGTAGCGCAGTAAGGCTATAAGCAAAAACGGAGCATGAGTGGCGGAATTCAGACAGGGGAAATTGCTGGCTTTCGACAAACAACAGATGAATGGACAGATGTTGAACGGAGATAAAAGTTACCCAACCTGGATACTACAAACAATTCTGGGATAAACGGTCACCCAGTGGCAACTAAAATAATCGCTAAGGCTGAAACATTTGGTTGCAGGAATCATTCGTTTTTGTTGCCTCAAAATCCATTTCGCCCCATCACATGCCATAAGGGATCATAGGGTTTAAACCCACTGAAAACCGAAAGACATAACGACTCACCTTTGGAGGAAATTTTACCTAAGGGATCATAGGGTTTAAACCCACTGAAATCCGAAAGACATAACGACTCACCTTCGGAGGAAATTTTACCCGTGGTATCGCGAATTTGATCTCCACAGATCCATACCTCTGCAAAAATCATCGAGAACCATTGCACAACGTGCTGAAAGTTTTTCGATACGTTTATTTCCTTGATTCACTTATTGACGAATACCGTTTCACACGCGGACAAAGGATCCATGAAGAACTTACATACAGCGATTGAAACAAAATCTTCGTGAGTTTACTCCACGGTTTACAATGGTTACTCACTAAATTTGTGATGCTAACTCCACACTGAGCTAAGACTCCCGTTAGACCATTGGCGTCAAGTTTTCAACTTTTTGAAGGGTAGCTCATTTTGATGTGCAAACTGCATTCGGCTATCAGATTAGTGTTGGTGTATACCGAATAAATAATTTTCTACATTCTGACATTTAGTTTTTCTAAGGATAACTATGAACGAACTTGCTGCCACTAGAAATAGTCGTTACTAGTTTGTTGTAACCGGTATCTCTTCCCACCTGTATTGAATGCCATTCTTCGAGGCACCGCAATCAGTCCGCTGTAGTGGAAGCTGGAGTGTTGTAAAAGTTGTCTACTGCGCAGCGAGTGAGATGTAAAACAGATAGCACTACATTCTACTGTGAAGTGGTCCGAGTCTCATTGTAATCCTTCCAATAGATCGCTGCTGAATTTCTTGCTGTTAGCTTGCATACGTGGGACGCCAGTAAGTTTTTTGGGAAACGTTTTCTTTGTTCCAGTTTGCTCGTTTGTACTCTTACTTTTCCGAATGCCCGCAGTAAAGACATGAACACAACAGTCATGCCCATAGATCGTATGTGATGGAAGGTGATAGTCCGTTTTTATCCTTATAAATCGTCTCGGAGCTGGCCAATGGCACAGGGACAAAGTTTGGTGGGACTGTACTGAAATGGACCTGGAGGATAGTAAGTTTAACAGAAGGCATGGGCCCAGTTGCACTGAAAATCAGGGTTTGCAGACGAAGAGATTTTGGCCCTGATCACGGTCAACAAAGAGAAACCATTAATTTAAGCTACTTAAATGTGTAATTAAGTAGCTGGAAGGAGCACACGATGGTTAGATCAACATCAGTTATTTTCCCCTTGATTTTGGCGCACAATGCACGATAACGAAGGTTCAACGTGCGACCGTTTATGTTGGTCAGTGCAGTTAAAATGATGAATACAAGAATGAAAAACTAGAATAAAGGTGAGGTATTCTCACTGTCGAAATTTCGAAGGAAATTTGGTCATCGCGCGCGTTAGTAAAGCAATCACATGACACTATCCAAAAGAGTGATCAATTGATTGAATATCGATTTTAGCAAGTTCACGCTGGAGCACGCTGAAGACAAACAGCATTCCAAATTATCCTTTGTCTACGGCTGTCAGAATAAAAAAGAATGGAAGGCAGCAACGTTGCTCATACGCATGAGCCGGATACTGCTCATGATACTTCAGTTTACTCAACCACAAATACAAGTAAAGGGTCAAGCAGAGACCAGACATTCGCCAGCGTTTATCAGACAGAATATTCCTACTTGCCTGCAAGGAGACCAGTTTTTTCGCTACCCGAAGACAATTTGTGCGTACCCAAAACTCCATTCACACATTGCAGCAGCTACGTTTTGGATTACTGCAATACACAGGTGACGCGTGGACTGCCTAAGACAAAGAGTTCGACGAATGAATGTCAACATTTCGATGAAAGTTTTGCTAACCAGAACATCTCAAAAGAAGAAAAGCCACAAAGGATCTGCTCAACATCAATGAAGACCTACATTTGAAGTAAGAGTGAATCCTTGTCTACAAAACAGGTTGCTACCTGATCGAACTCTGTACCAAAGAACAATGTACAGTGTAAAAAACTAATATTGTATGCATGCACATGTATACGGTATACTTACAGACACTATGTACACTGCGTGTCAAATAAAGACTGTGTCCTTACTACTTCCTTTGAACAGTAACGCTCTAAAACACAAAACGAGTCTGGTGATTAATAGGTACTATGCGGATTACTGAACTTTAGGCGGTGAACTAACCATACGGTGGTTTGGTATTTCTCTCTGTATTGACCTGTCACATTGATGAAGACCTGCGCAGATTGAGTAATGCCACATGTGGTTTGCCCTGAGCCGTGTGTATATACATCTGAGCGTCCTGAGTTTGGTATACACCCTATGGAATAAGACCGGGGAATAAGTAGGAGGAGTATGTGACGCAGTATGTCCATTTAGAGGCCCAGAATTGTCAACCCAAATGGTCAAAACTGAATAAATGATTCCCACATCTTCTGCAAAAAAGCATCTAACGGCTCGCACCACTTAAGGAAGACTCCCTGGGGACGCACGTGTGGCCAGCTAGCTCAAAGTGTTATCCAAATTGGCCACAGAAACTGGCCCCTAACACCTCCGGGATACCCAAAGGAGCATAGCGGGGCTTTGCTAATACAAAAGGGAACAGCTTGGCAGTTGAGTCCGATGTTTTTCACTTCAGATACAGGGGGTTCCCGAGTTTCCGTCAATCCCATCGTCTGGGTGAACACCAGAATTTACACAAATGACGACAAACATTTATTTAAAGAATACCGTATACGACAGCTTCAGCTGGATTTAAGCTGATACCTCCCTTTACACCATGTTGATTTGGTAATAAGGTATTAAGCCAGCTGCGCACAGTTTGGTTTTCAAGCTGATCCTAAGGTTGATGGATATACCAGAACTGCTCCTATCTGATAAGATTCGGGAAGGGAAAGATTGGTGATGGACTGCTGAAGGGTCCTCAGCAAGTTTGAATAGAGTATTTCCTTAAGATAATTTATTTTATTCCGAATTTCAGCAGCTCAAAATGAAGATTAAATATTATGCTTATATAGACGACAAAAGGCTACAAATCTTTACACATCAGTTAACGGTTTTCAAATATACAACACTGACTAGGTGGTTTTAGATGCGTCAGTATTTGGTCACGTGCACGAACATTTCAGCATTACTGAAATATTTCATCCCAAGGTCACCGTAAAAAGAGAATCTCCTCGAATAGGACCTGTTCCTGGTTTTGCACCATGTTGTTGAGCCTCCATGTTCACCCAAATACTTCATAAGTAAGAAGCGCGCAAAGTGGCTAGAGGACGGATAGTTCGTCCACCAAGCATACAACTTCCTGAACCCCATGATGTTTGGACTTGTGTCAAAAGTGAAATGCTCAAGTGGCCCTTCAAGCTCTATCATCATCGACAGCATGACATCAGTGTTCAACACCGATGCTTCACTGCCGTACAACCATGGTTTATTTGAAAGCCTTGTAAAGAAAAGAATAAAGGTGGATGGGGAAGGGACTTGGTGCTAGCTTACTACAATCACTCCGAGGTGCCTACACCTCCAAACATTCACTCAGGCAATCTGGATAGAAACTGACATCGGTCGGCAGCCATATCTTGTAGTGTCTCCAACCAAGCGCAGGGGGGATCACGTAGTCCCCATTCTGGAAGGCGAGTAGCACCGACAGCACCCGAGTGTTTCATAATCTCTTTCATACCCTTCTGCCAGGTCAAAGGTTGGCCACCTCTTTGCTTACGCCACTCTGAATTGGGCATGGAAGACAGCACTCTCTTCGGCAAACGATGGTTAGGCATACGCAACACATGTCCCAACTAACGCAGCTTCCGGTGCTGGACACATTCTTCAATGGAAGTACCCGTTACACAGCCGAAAACTGGCTTTCTAATAGCCTCGTTACGGGTGTATACTTGGTGAGATTGAAAAGACTCTTATATGTGGCTTGTGCTTGGCGTTAACAGGAAACTTATTGAAACATAGGTCGACACCACCATTGACAGAGGCGAAGTCCTAGTCAGCACCATCCTGGATTTTCATGGCGAGATACAAAAATCCGTTTGAGTGTGAACTACTGACAAATGTGAAGTAGATAAAATTTGGGGCAACATATTGGCCCCGATTTTGGGCACGTAATTCAGACGATTTTAGGGGGGTCTTCAAACGAGATCCATTTACAAAAAGAACGATTCAAGATAGACACTCAGTTATAATTCGAAGCTAGACTTAGGAGAATTCATCATGGTGAGGTTGAGGGTGCAAGAGTATACCGTCAAGCTGGTAGTGTGATTAATTTACCGAGGCTCTAGGAGAGGGCTGAAATACAAACTACTCCTTGGAGAGCTCGCAATGGAGCTTTACTGCAGCCGCAACTTGGTACGCGGTACTCCGTGGGAGAAGCAACCTCCAGGAAAGCACAAAACCTCTGTATTCCATTGACATTAATCTTTATAAATATCTGCTCAATGAACTTATTCATCAGAGCACGATGTTCGCCTGTCTTTTGAAGTGATTTTTCAACGCTGCTGATTCTGCACCCCATAAAGTTGCACCCATATGAATTGAATGCTCTATATTAACAATTTAAGTGTAAAATTCAAAGGTACATTGCACACTGCTTTTGAAAACCTGTTGGAAGTAGGTTTACTGGAATGAATTTTACAATTATCAAACAATTTACTTCAACATTATGTCTTTATACGGCACCAAACTGAGGCATACATGGGGATTTCTTTGGTTGCAAGTAGTGGGATTGATAATGCTCTTTACCAGACCACAAATGCGTGTTTGCATATGATATATTCTGAGCGATAGTCGTACGAAAGAACCCACTGGTGAGCAGCTTGGAGATACTGGTTTAGTATACGACGAAAGCTTGATAGTTTGAAAAGCAGGTTCACAGATAACTTGTTAGTGTTAATTCGGGCCGTTCATTCGGCTCAGCATTTACGAACATTTCAAGAAAGATTAAAAGGCACATTGCAAGTAACACCTCTCGCTTAAGCGCCGTGTTATTCACATTTTTTTTATCAGAACTATTGTAAATAAGGTTGTCTTCTTCAGTCTTTTTTAACTCTTTCCATCCGAATCTGTCCCACCGAAATTCTCGTCGGGCACCAGTCAGTTTGTGATACACATGGACGTTGGCGCACTAAGTGTTTCACATAGTTTCTTGTTTCTGCGCACTCTATGGGGCCAGATAAATCCTTGACTTGAACAAATAAAACAGGATAAAAAAGATTTTAGAGAAGACTGTTATCCAGTGGCTATCAAACTTTCACTTTTTAGTAACCTCCAGATTTGTACAATTTATGAAGGTAAACATTGATTAGTCTCCCAAGTCTTTATTACGCCTTGGCTGACAACATCAAGCTGAAGGGGAATTTATTCTTCAGACGAGTGTATAGTGTCCCAGAACTTAACGTGGTTCTAACTGCGAGAAGAATCTTGTCGCAAGAATGCGAGCTTATTTTGCCAGTTATTTACATTGGCAGAACATATCGGTCCATCAGAACTCGCGGTTGAATATACGCCGTTAAGCTAGCTGGGAATTAGCACAGATACTGTCAGAGTTTCATCTGCCAGGTACTCGTTTGCAAACAGTCTTTCATGCTGATGCAATTCCCTTCGTTTGCCGGTTGAGCAGGCGAAATCCGCAATGGCTGTCAATCAGTGAGGACGTATTCATCACGGTTTTCAGGCCAGTATTACATAATACTGACGCGTTTGATCTGACACCACTGAATCTGAGAATATATCACGGTGTACTATTTGTACTTGTCTGCTTATTCAACTTTGCTACCGGCTAATCCTTCCATATAGGCAACACCCCTTTTTTGCCACCGGAGTGAGTAGGAACCAGTGTTAATGGCCACTAATGTGTTCCTTTTATCGGTAATAATAATACCGATAAGGGATATCAATGCCATCACTTGTCAGACATTTAAAATTTGTGCACACTTGACATCACTTTGAACAACCTGGATCTTGCAGTTGCCCCTGAGCGGAAAGGACGTCCACGGTGGAGTCAGGGTATTCACAATGCGACTGCGCAAGCGTTCACACGACTGTCTTTTAAGATGTGGTCTTGTAACGGAGTCCTCGTAAATTTTACCGCAATTTCGGCCTACAAGGAAACAAGGGTAGGCGTTTAGGAGGATGTTTGTTCACCTTTTTCTCGAGACCGACGCTTTCCGCAACTGTTAGCAGTTACAGCGTTCCACTGAGTAGCATGTGTCCACAGAGAATATTGTTTGTTCGATAATGTTCGTTTCTTTGTATGCAGACATACCCGTGAATTCAGTGTCTGCCAGTAAAGCCTGAATACAGGTCGTACTGGCCAAAGCAAAGCCATGTTATGACGTTTGCTGTAGCAACCCACTCTTCATCGGAGCAGATGAACCTCAGTTCAGTTTGATGGTGCGTCGAAAAGGCATATCACTGAAGATAGAAATGATTTCCACATGGCCGTAGCAAGATCGTTTTTTGATTATACCATAACAGGATAACATGTTGAGAGAGATCACTAGGGGACAGCTTAGGTGGTCTTTCATCGAAAGTGTTCCTGTTTGGCTGGCATCCGATACGGATG
Source organism: Clonorchis sinensis (assembly GCA_003604175.2). Classification (NCBI taxonomy): domain Eukaryota; kingdom Metazoa; phylum Platyhelminthes; class Trematoda; order Opisthorchiida; family Opisthorchiidae; genus Clonorchis; species Clonorchis sinensis. The sequence continues at coordinate 9,090,003 of CM030370.1, forward strand.
TGCTTTTCAACAGCCACCGGAAAATGGACGCCTTCGAAAACGGTTTGCAAGGAGCTGTTGTGTGTGTGTGTGCAAATTGGAGCTAAAATCACAGTGTTGGCAAGTTTGGCGGTTCCCGCTAGTATTAGGCTCTCATATATATGAGGCGAGAGTTCTTTGGATGATGCATGAAAAGTCATCTTCTACGGATTCCTACAAAGAAGAGCGACCAATTGACATCAGGCGCCAACCCGGTTTTGGAAAAAACGAAGTTTTCCACTATTAAGGAGAACAGATTTAACAGCCTTACAGCAGGACAGATTGTCCCACACTGCATTTCCTACTAATTAACTAACAATATTGGGGCAAATTGGAATTCATTATGAACAGACTGACAACTGGAGTGCAAATTACAGATTTATGTTTGTCTGTCTACTACTGAGGGATCAATCCGCATGCCAGAAGACCATCTGCTCCGCAGAGTTCTTTTCGCCCAGCCCTGTGCTGAGTGAAAGCGACCGAGAAATGGACAGTGTGTGACCTGGCAACGAAGTATGAGATCACTAACCAGCAAACGTAGTGGGGTGGGCAACTGCCACCTCTCTGGATAATGACCCCAGGACTCAAATCACCAGGGGTTATGACACTGGCAGAAATGGCCCAATCGCGCAGTCAGTAGCGCTCATGCATCAAAGCTATTACCTTCAATGCGTAGCTACCCAAGTTCCGAACAAACTGAACCTACCATCACCTCGAACGCTTAATTGTATCCACATTCCCGTTTTCCGGTGATCGAAGCTGTAGCAGCTGGAACCAAAGTGCTTATAGTACACGGTTTATAGATGATAAATTGAATTGAAATTGGATTAGATCAAGTAAATTTGGGGGTAAGTAAAGCTGGACACTCAGATCCGTTATCCATTTGCCTTTGGTAGACGCCCGACTCATCACTGGACGTCATACAGGATGGGTGAAGTAAACACAACTTCAAAGACCTCACAAGTTGCAAGCATTGAACCTTGTGCCTTGCGTCAAGTGAACACAACGTAAGTTCTATGAGCCCTCGTACAGTTCTGAGTCAGAGAGCAGTTAAAACTGGTTTCTTCCACCGAGGTCATATAATGTACCTTTGTGGTCATACAACAGCAAGTAGACATTAATCCCATCTTCACTTATTGTTAGGTAACTGTCTTGCACAATGCAACCTGCGATTTCAGGTCTCGTGTGGCAGTCTTAATAGGCAACCGGAGTTCAGTATATGTGTCGGTACTTGTTATCGGTTGTTCAAGGACAAACTCATTCTCAGTTATAAGGGCCAAGTTGGAACCGACTTAAATCCACTTTTGGAACTGAGTACAGATCAAATGACTTTCATCAATCGCGTGTTATCTCGTAAAACAGGAAAAAATGGAACCCACTGGACACTGGTTATAGGCTCTAGTGAGCTGCAAGGCATGGATGCAGAACGGCATACATCATTTGTCCTCATTCTTTTAATTCAACGCAAATAACTCCTCAGAGTCAAAGGACTTGGTGCAGTATGTGAAGTGCATACCTGGAGTCGATTCGGAGACGTCTGGACTTCCTGCCAACTTCATAATCACCAGACTTAGTGAAAAGTGAGGAAACCGGTTGAAAATATCAATTTTCAAGCTCCGTTAGTTTACGCCGAAGGACTGAACTGATCACATGTTTTTAGTATGTATCCTCACCCAATTCTTGGCAGTTCTTCTCTGTCGGTTTCAACTTTGAAACGCTTTTCATTTTCGGGTCATTTAGGTTCCAGGATGTAATCCCCAGTTGCCTGTGTATATAACTGTGCGGTGATTAGATTTTCATTTTATTATCAGACGTTTGGGAAATGGTACATAAAATCCAAAACGAGAGAGAGAGAGAGAGCAACTTCATGCACAGACACACGCACAAGCAAAAAGAAAGATTCAGCGCCCGGAAAATGCATCAACGACAGGGTATCAAAATCGGAGGATGAAAGATTAATCGATAACAGCGATATGACTGAATTGACGGCACCAGTAACAATGGCGCTATGGAGGTGGTGATGTGCGTTTCATTTTGGAACAAAGGAGAATAAACGAACATTAAATTCAATCGAATATATGAAGCCAGAATATGGGATCGAAAGCATCGGATATTTTTCCAGCCATCCTAAGCGATAAATGGAAAAGCTTTGTGAGCAATGTGGAGAAATTAAACGAATATTGGTGTCCACCTTACTCTTTTTTGAAAACTCCCGTTAATTCTGTTGCGATACCTAGAGTTAACTAAACAAAACACTTATGCCAAGGAAATTTGTCTAAATATGTGAGATGTGGATGGACATTTTACAAAGCACTCAAATACTTAAAAGCAGTTAACAACTGTTCGATGGTTTGCTAGCGTCTGATGAGCCACCAGAGTGTGGGAGGTGGATGCTGACAAGCAGGCTGATTGTTCGGCAAATTCGAGGACTTTGTACTATTAGGTCAACCACACACCAACAAGCGACTCCATCTATTCAAACTTGATGCTTTAGGGTGTTTCAGTCCGACCCGGATGACTGTACCCCTTCTCTTCACTTAATCAGTAACGCCTTCCTCCTCCAGAAGGCCACCACCTGGAAGTGGTCCTGACAACGTTGCCATTAGAAACATCGGTAGAGTATCGATCCTTCAAAATGTACCAGAAACATCGAAGTTGTGTCGTCGACGACTTTCTTCAGATGCTGAAAAAATGAGGATGACAGAGAGACGACATACATCAGCGAACGGCAAAGACCGACAGACTGAGTTTATTAACACAGAAAAGGAAGCATTATAATGCCACCTAATATAACAGATTTTGGATGCCTTACCATTCATTTTAGGGACAATAATGAATGGGGACCTGGTTCTCAAGAGAGCACTTTGTACACACACATCTTATGATCCATACTGGGAAGGATCACTAAGGTGACAACACAAGTCTTTCGTGAATCAGGCGTTCGAGGTTACAGTCCCTGAGCGAACAATGTTATCCACAGTTACTGAGTGACAGCAAAACTTCTGTCTGTTTTATTATTCACTCACACACTAATGAAAGGAGGAAAGCCCTTCATCGCGGAGTCGTTTATTAGCAAACACCAAATAAACAGTTACAAACTATTGGACGGGAAAGTAAACGCCTCGTTGTAAATCTGAACGTACCCAGGCGTCTTTTTAAAACTTCGTGAATATTCATTGAATGTCACGCAATTGTAAACGAAAGCTGCCAAACAGCTCCACAAGTTCCTTAATAAACCCCACTTTCCATTTGACGCGCGTCGGATTTACGTAAGACCACATACTACTCGCATGCCTCATCAATAGTATCCGGTGTTACACTAATAGCAAATGCTAACAAATATATATAATACATATAGTGTATAGTAGTGTATAATATGCTATATACGGTTTATAATGATATACGTGATAAATAAAATAACGTATCAATAATGATGATAGATACATCAACTGTCCAGATGCCTTTCGATCGATATACACTAACCAGAAAGTGGAGTACCCTGAAGCCAATAGGGAGAGAAACTTTACGACGCCAGTATCTATTTAAAGGCAGATAAGCAACGAAAGTTGGATTTAGGTATAAGTTATTGATATATCCGAGTAGGGTCGTAGTAAGCTTTATTCGACTTGATAGTGATAAAAATTTTTGGACAATGACTAAGCAAACAGTGTTTTTATTTCTAGTTATCGGTGTCATATACGAGATTTTCACCTTTTTAGGACAACTGCAGAAATTTGTCGCATGTGGAATTCACGGCCGCTACAGTGGGTTCCCTACTGCCGAGGATGTTGTTGAGAAAAGCCTTTCTCTGAAGACCATTAAAAAGACCACAAAAGTGATTTCTTCATAGATTCCCTTCTCCAGAAGAACCCCGGCGTTTGGCTTGCACGAAGCACCGCATCAACCAAATGATACTGAAACTAGGGTAAGGTCGTCGTCTAATAACACGCCTGGTGTGGTTGGTAATTTAACGTTGACTTCTAACTTTTACAGAATGAAAAAAGTCCCGACACGAATTGACAAACCAGACGAGTCTCCGGTGATAACAAGATTTCTATAATGGAAAAATCGAAGCCATTCTATCATATTTCTGCTGCCCACAGCACTGACTGCATGCCAGGTTAATTTAGCTAGCTAACAATTCTACTGCAGGTTGAGCAGGTTGACTGATGGTAATGACGACCAAAAAACATTACTTGGTTACGGACAAGTAGCATTAGTCATTTAACCTCTTGGTACTACATCATAATAGCGGTTAAAATTGTGTGGGAACAAATCAGGCTTTTCTTGTTCAGAACATACTACTTGTTCATTGAGGAAAAAAATTTCTGCACATGCGTTGCTTGTCCGGCTGAAAGCACTGGCAAGAAACACGTTCTTATATTCTATCACAAAAGGTTGTTATGATAGGTGATGAAGAACAACGTATCATTTCATCCACAGTGATTTGTCTTCGGGGGAGACTGTCCTTCTAGAGAAAGTTACATCGCTATTGTCTCACGATTTTCAGATCGGAATTGCTATCTCCGCTCAACTAAAGCTACCTCCAAGATCGTTGTAGTTACCCATCTTGTCTTCTTATGTTTCGGCAACATGTGGTCATTTGAGTAAACGTGTTGAAGATGACATGTTTCTTGGGATGAATTTCAGCTTTCTTATAAAGCGTAGAGGAGAAAACCCATGAGGTTTACGCTAGAAAATGCAGTGATTTTCGTAGAGATTGTCGGCCGACAGTCGCAAATTCCGGGAAAGCAGCAACGTTCGAAATCTCTGTTTTGTCATTAGGATTGGTCCCCTGCAGTAAACCTCATCCCTACTAGCATCGCGAACAGGAACGAGAATTTTATTAAAGGCATGAAGTTTAACCAGGTGTCTCTTGTGACACAGGAGTAACGGAGTAATGCGCAAATTAAATCGAATTGACATGTGTTTTGGGAACATGATAAGTGGGGTTAACAATCAACTAGCACGACCGCACCTACACAACGTACTCATAATACATGATAGGATATGCACATATGCAAATAAATACAGCTATGTAGGCTGGTTGCTGTGGGTCAGTATAAAAATATCACAGCAACAGTAACGTGGGCGAACATACATGCGGATTGATTTTCAAATTAGGAGTGATGATAAGAAAAGAGAAGGGATTTGGAATAGAATCTCACCCAACACTTTTTCAACTGGTATTTCATGGAGTAGTCATCTTTCGAACGCAGAAACCTTTGTTCTATCTTCGGTAACAATTCACAGAAAGAAGGATGTGTGAATAAGAAGGGACTTTATATAGCATTTTGTAGTGGGTCCCAAGTACACACAGTTTAGACAAGATAAGCATCAGTTATGGTATGAGGAACGAATTGATGTCACAACGATGTTCCACAGAGGGCGCCTCACTCATACTAAGTTACCTGAAACTTGGATGTACTTTGTTTCATTCACTTCGTAGCCTAAAAGTTGTAGAATCAAAATTTCACAAAGACATCTTAAACCCGTTGTGCAAGTGACGCAGTACAGTCTCAATCGTAGATTGGTAGCTTCCCTGTATTCAGAAGCTGCTGGACCACAGCGTACTAATAGTAACTCCTCGAGCACTGACCTACTCAAACTACCTGCCACGCTTGGCAAACAGATTTATACCGAACGGTAACAGTTGGTGCAAAAAACGTGCGATTTCCTGCTAGGCGTCAGAAGAGCGTCAGATGGCTGACTGATTTAATCCCGAAGCTTCATTAAATTGCGCACCTCAGATCAGAGGTTGCACTTCTCTGAGCTTTGTATCTGATCTGGGTGAAATGACAACTAATAATTTCTTTAAGGATTTTATGGTAAAAAGTAAAAACCATAACAGGCAATGACACAACATACCACGGTCACCGTCAACGTAATTCCTATCACAATCGTTCAGGTCTAAAATGGTCAATTTACTGATGCACGTGTACAAAGGCAATACGTCGGAAGTCTGACTATTGAAATCAAGAATAGTGGAGACACATGTATTGAGAGTTTTGAACAAGGTGGTCGAAACGGAGAAGGCGAGGTGGAGGTGTTCAAAGAATACCATTTATGGAATGGAAATAATGCCCTTACCACAAACAATCGGTTCACTTCTATGTCATGCTTTATTTGCACAGTATGTGTCTGGTCCCACTTCTCCGGAGAGTTTATTTGGCTTTTCTAGTTGAGCTACACCTTCACGTAAGATGACTCACCTCTTTGTAGTTTTTGCTTTCAAATTCAGAGCTTCGGACGACCAAATTGGTCTTTTCATCTGTATGCCTTCTTGTAAGTTATCACTACAGCCTACGATTGGTCGGCACGGTTACTGCGACCAATGGTGGCCAAAAAATCGATCAGAATGTAAAAACGTGACCGCAGTTTATCACCATTCCGACCACCACCTAGGATAGATTGGTTTGGCTACCCGGCTAGTTGCGTTGGGAACCCACACACGATGCTGTTATTATGCGTGAGCAGGTATTCTGGGACTGATCCTCTGCCCTAATATGCCACAGATTTGTTTGACACCAGAAATCAGATTCAAGGGATAAGTGAAAATCACAGACATGTTCTTTAAAGAAAGAAAAAGGGGAGTGATTTCAGTGTCATACAGTTTTGCGGACCAGATTTTCCGTATGCCAGGTCAAGTTCAGAGGTCGCCGAAACGTCTTCTGAAAGCAGACTTGTGCGATACGCAGTCACAAGTTGTGGTCTTCTCAGCTTATTGGTTCGGAAGATTTTGCCAGTAGAAGCAACCAGTCGGGTAGGACACTTAATAAATTGGATCAGTCTGCAACCCATGTTTCTTGAACGGAAGAGGCGCACACAACGAGTGACGAAATACATTTGTTTGCAAAATAAGTAGGTTTTAGCAAAAAGCTTAACTGACTACCTTATTTATGATATTCTTCAACTGAATGTGCTGCACAATGGACACCTAGTTCTTCAGTTAACACGATTTTGAGATATCACTGTGTATTTTTTTAAAATAGCATGCTGATCATAAGAATGCTGGAAGCTCTTCAAAAGCCCTTCAAGTAGCTCATCACTTGGGCGCAGCCCAACAATATGTTCTATTTGAACCTTGAATTGCATTTATTTGGCTAAGTAGGAATTACTTGCAAATTGCCTTGCTGTTTTCAGTACTTTTACACATGGCATGTCGTGTGCACTAGGCATTCTGCGATATCCCGAATATTCTGCAGGGTCGAACTTGAGATGGCCTTTATGCCTTTATCTGAGGAATATAGCAAAGAGGGATTCCGCTGAGAATCGCCTGAGTCTCCCGTAACCATCAAATCAACTTGTAAATAAGCATGACACTCCAGCTGGGTGAGATTCGTGTCCAAGTAAGTTTTGTAAGACCTTGTGAGAAGTGTGTTATGCCAAAAAAGGACCAAACAACATTTCGGAACAAACTCTCCACTACTGTTGACTGTACATTTCATGCTTACCGTGATGGAATACGATCAAGGTCAACTGTTTGCAGTTCATGTTCGACTGAACAGACGAAATGAGCAGTAATCGGAAGCCAAACCTGGAAGCGACAACAAACCCAATGCTCACTACCTGCAATTTTGATCAAAACCCCGGTTGGTGTGTAAATAATCGAAGGGAAGAACCATTTGACAGGATAATTTGACAACTTTATGGGTTGAACTACTGTCATTAGTGAACGATTGTAAGCAATCGGTCAATCATCAAGTGGTCGGATGCATCAGCAAAATGCCACAGTATGAGCTCAACGCACAAGTGTACGAAACTTTGAGCAGTGCTCCGATTTAACCTTTCTTAAACGTGCAGACAACTATTTGCTTCTTGATGACTAGTCTACACCTATTCACTAGTAACTTTTGTTCTCGCGTTCAGGACTCTGTAAGTAGTACTGGGACACGTACTCGGGGACAGTTCTCGGAAAGGCAGTTTCCCGTGAGCTATCTTAGCGATTACGTTTGACTTAGCAACCACATGGAGAAACAAATAAAACAGGTCAAGGAGGCCTGATCTCAGTAATATCCCTCGGCATTTTACTTAGGCGTTTCTCATTTATTCCAATTGTTAGCATCTTCAGTGGAAGCAAGTTTAATACAGAAGGGATCAGCCAATTCAACAGTTCAGACCACGTTCCGACAAACTCACTTGTGTGAAGCATGTTCACATAAATACGCTGAAAGTTTCTACCATACAAGTGGTGAAAAATAAATTTAGCGCTTCCGATACTTATTCATATTTTCTTTCCATGTACATCCCGCGTGTCCGTATTTCCGTACGGTCGAGTGAATCTCATTATTCCTTTCTCCGCGCTGGCATAACACATTGATCGATCTCTGATGAGGGCTGTACAAAACATATGAAAACACTGACTGCTCTCTGTCACATTTACATAAAAACTTTGCGTTAGCGCAATTCTCCGACCAATTAGTCTCTCCCTCTCACACATCCTTGCGCACAACCTAGTATGCAGCACTAACACTCCTGAACGCGTATCTAATCGGAAGCGCGTAATTTGCATTGTAATGAAGCAACAGTTGATCCTGCTACTTCGGAAGTTCTACCGAAACTACTAGCTCAGGGCATGAAACACGAACAGTGTGTTCAGTAAGGTTTATCATTAATCGGTAAAGCCAATAAGCTTGGTTTTAAACTACCGACTGCAGTCGTGACTCTTTACTCACAATTCTTTGCTTGCAGACTGTCGATGTTGACTGCTTACATAAATGAAGCGCGGTTGTGTTCTAGGTCAGATTACTCCTATCAAATTGGCTCTCAGCATTCGAATTCTTTTAAGTATCAGCAACGGTTACAACTAAACCAGTGAGCTTGTACAGGCCGTTGTTTCTTTGTGATTTCCTAAGCTAATCCGCCGTTCCATTAGTGGTCCGCCCGGAAAACAAACCACGTTGGCTACAAAGGTGCTGAGCTCTCTAACTGATGGGGGTCAATGACTCAGTATACAGAAAGAACAACGATAAATTCCAGGCTAGTTTGTCGACACAATTAAGAGGAACGGACATTAGGTTTTTTATGTCCGGTATAAGAATGATGTCTCGTGGTTACCTCGCAATTTTAATCTAATAAAATACTTTCCTGATATTAACATAAGTTATGCTTAAAAGTAACTGCAACCCAAACCTTGGTGGCTTCTACGCTTGCTGTCCACTAGTAGTTTGGCACTTTTGAGAACATGTGTTGAAGAAACAAAGCACATTTAGAGGTCGTCGTCAGATGTACGGAAACTGCTAGATATGCATTGAAGTGGCCTGATGAACAATCGAAGTTTCAAAACTTGAATGATCATAAAGCAACTTGGGGATGTTATGTGAAGACTGATTGTAGAGACTATGCGTCTAAGCATCTCGGCGAAGTTCTCTGGAATAAACAGCTGGCTGTAACACTTTCGTAATATTGAGTAAACCAGCTGTCAGTTGCATGGTAGCAGTTACGGTCCTTGATGCCACCAAAGATGTTCAGCAGCAGTTCATTTTGAAAAACATCATGAAGGAGGGATTCATCTGGCCTCAGGTGAGTCTCTCGTTAAGAACAAATTGGTGTGTTTCCCAAATTAGATGCAATTCTGGTCAAATAGAACCGAGCTGACGAGTACTCTGGAATCGTGCCTATCTGATGAACCATTTATGAACTGTCGAAGATCTTCCAGCAAACTTATGAACCATATGTTCTGTCTTGTTACATTGTATCTTCCTACGTTTATGGGAACCAAGCTTGTATAGTAGGTAGCATATCACGGTGCCATTTCGACGGTAATCCAAGGAGTCAGGTTATACTATTGTTCTGTTTCATGTGGAAATACATTAGAACCCTTAGAGATTTTAATGCAGCTTTGACTGGTACAGTATCGTCCGCTTGTTGAAAATGAACTTTCCTCACTTGTTGCACCGACAGACACTAGTTAGTCTGACGCAGACTCTTCTCCAATAAGTAGTATAGATATGTTTCCCTTCACATGCTCTCCCAGTGCACAATTTTAAAGTTTTTCTGCTACGGGAAAGTAGAATGTCCATCTCAGATATCGCTATAGGGTTCTCTGGTTGTGTAAAGAACACAGCCGGCTGCACTGTACTATGGGAATCATATTTGACCGCGTTTGACCGCTCTTTCCAGTTTAACTCCATGGAGCTTCTGTGTCGTCGGCGGAGCAGATGAAAATACAGATATTTTGTGTGCCGCAGGGAGTTTCACCAGGGGAAACTAAAAATCACTTATAACCCACTTTTCCAGGGTTTTTCACATATCATCACTTGCAGTCTGGCAGTAGTTTCGCAAATAGTCGAAATCTAATGACCATTACCAAACAGCTGCTCAGTTCTGTGTCCCTGATTGACACAGTCTCCAAAGTACACCCTATCACGGATTTCGGAAGACTGGGACGGAAAAATCACTATAGGTTTTAGCTTTCTGCCAGAATGTGCGCGAGGAACAAAATTTTTCCCACAACCAGTCGAAATCACCTCATTTTGGTTATCATCCATCACCGCGGCAAATACGGAAGCAACCCCAGAATTGTAGAAGAAAACAGAAAAAAGCAACGGGTTGGGTGAAGTGGTGTGTGCAATCGTTTCTGAGGGTTATGGGTTACTGAACATGGATGCATACGTGGTTGTGTCGAATAGATGTACGCGGATCGGATACAAATAAAGAACAGGAAGAAGGCAAACTTGCGAAATGTTAGAAGTCAGATATTCTTGTGCTTCCGTATCAACGTAATGGAAGGCTAAAAAAACCGTATACTGCCGAAAACAGGTTTGGTCTGTGGCGTCTGGTGGACATGAATTCCGACCAGGGCAAGAATACCCCTTTTGGTTTGACAAGGGACAATTCGGAATGAGACTTTTACGCCCCTTAAGTATGGAGCAGCGATGTGCCCCGTGAGGAAGGTTCATTGGGACTTATAGGTAGATTTGGTGTGCAAAAAGGTGGCCTAACCGATGCCCGTCTGCTATACCCACAAACATGCTGCTAAATGTACATTCATATTGGTGTAAATATTTTGAACGGAACATACCTGAGAGACTGTCTTTCCGAAGAGGCAATGGTGGTAGTGCGACGATCGATGCATCTCACATAAATCCAATTTGGGTTACATTCTCCTCTTTAACACCGATTCCGTTTCTGCAGTGGTTAAGGCCGTGGTGAAACTTTAGCAAAATTATTGGGACATCCTTCTTGATAGAGGCTTTTCCATTTATGCTATATCTCGACTTCTAGTATGTCAGAAGTTTATAAATGGAGTCCCCAATGAACCGTGCCTACACCAGGACCTCAAGTAGTGGAGATTAACAGAAATCCTAGAATTCCTATACAACCCTAACAAGAGTAGCGAAACAAACTCATTTGCACACCAATCTGGTTTTGACGGGAGACTCACCTGGAACCCAGTTGAATCTCTCGTTTATGATCACAAGATATCTCGAACATCGTACCAATTGAAACATGAGGCGGCCTGATGCAGCTCATTCAGTTGCTTGAAGACATCATAAACGAAAGATTCAGCTGGGTTCCAGGTGAGTCTCCAGACAAAACCAAATTGGGGCAAATGACTGTATTTCACCAATCTCTCTCAAGTAGAACATAAAGTTGACGGAAACGCGGAAAACGCGCATAACTTATGAGCCCCAACGAGGGCGAAACCGGTCGTGAACAGAGCACTATACCTAATACTAGTTCTTTTTAGGTGAATTCTCCGTCTTTCGAGCTTACCAGTATATCTGAAAACTGGCAAAACACGTCAACGAAAATAATAGTCTGGCTTTTATTGATGTGAGGACGCCGATTTCTAATCATTTTTCCTCCTATAAGAGAACGTATTCTAGTTCACTTACTTGTGATGCACTCCACAAGTCTAACACAATTACGGACCCTAATCCAGGTGCATCGTGTTTGGTGCCTTTGAAATTTAGTTGCCTGTGGTCACAGAAGTTTCCAAGCCTTGAATTTAAACCGGTCAACAGTGAATCACACTTCTCAATTCTGAATTCGTCCCGTTTACTTCATTTTAATATATAGCTACATCAAATAATCACTGTACATAGACCGACAATTTTGGCATCAATCTTATTTGGAAAACCGGTCAATTCCCGTAATTTACAGGGCAGTAGCAAACAGAAACTACACCATGTGCTTGACCGTTGATTCAGAAACACTGTTCCGTTACAGCATATAAGGTGGAGAATAAATTTATAACCGTGTTAATGGGAATCAGGAATTCAGAATGCAAAATCCCAAAAGTGAAGATGTTATTTTTTCGCGAATTCTTTGAAGCTGCAAGAAAAATTCAACAATCGTCTCTTTGAATCGTTGGCGAATCCACTTTAAATGCCTCATCAAACCGCGAAACTTCAGTTTGAAAAGAGCAGAATGACGAAAAATTTTATGCTATAAGCATTTAGCATAATTTTGCTAGTCAAAAACTAAAAGCAGAAGAGTTGGAAGTAACACCATTGGAAACGGGACCCCCGCAAGATGATCGAGGTTGAGGTACGTTGCCTGCAGTGCAAGCTCAAAGTATGTCTAACTCGTCTATGTGCTCACTAGAAGGGCTCTTATTTGTGAACCGCTCTGCCGAATGCGAGCGATCGGGGGTTACTTTGTCACAGAACTGTTTGAACAACAGGCTTTTGGCAATACTGTGATCTTTAGGAATAATTGGCCTAATGCTCTAGAGTTTTCCTAACCCCGTAATCAAAATCTCTGGGCAATTATACGCTCATGTAAATGTATATATTATGTTAAAACTCATGCAGACCTTTCGTCGCAGGTGTGCACTTGAAAGCGGATTTTATTTTTCCCTGAAATACGGGCCTGATTGAGCAAACTTTGCCCCCTGTATGTCCAGATATACAATTCACCCTCGATCATGCAATTTCACATTCTACCACCTGGTTATAATTTGTTCAGTTAAGCTGCAGTGACACACCAAACAGGCACATTTTAAAGTGTAATCTATGTCCGACGTGTAAATCTCATTCTTTGGTCCCATGGACGGTGGCACGAGATGATCCCGGATTTGGTGTAGATTACGCGGCTGTTGATCTGTAGGCCAAGCTTAACTGTCTGCGTGCAAGCGTTTCTTCTCCGGTCATGGATGCGTTTGCATTTATGCAGTTTCTAGAAGAGCAATTGGTATACCTATATGCAAAGACTGGGCGAGGAACAGCTTTACAGTAATTCCGTTGGTTCACTTGCAATTTGTCCTGCGTTGTGGTCCAGATAACTTACATTCGATTGATTCGTTAAAAAGCTTCTTTCTGACAAATTTTATCGCAGTTATGTTTGGTCTTTTCATAGGCTGTGCTGCGTTGGTTTCCTGTCCTCTTCCATTTTGATAGGTTATCTCGATAGCTTCTGTTCTGCTCGTTCACAGTTTGTGTTGCACTGTGATTTAATTTTCTTGGGCTTGGTTATCTAGTGGGCTTCTCCGCCTTCCTTTTTCCTCATTTTTCCTTTTTGGTTTTCACAGTGTTCTCCGTAGGTTGTTCACAGGTTGGAAGGCCATAAATATATCAAGAGGTATCGCGAGAGTCTTGAAGTCATTTTAGCGACGTTCTTCATGTAGGAAAGCATTTGCCTCCCTGGTGTGTTGTTTCCTTGTTTTACCGTTTTTTATAGGTGTGCTAATGAATATCCTCGGATATCTATTGGTATGAAAGATATTGTTTAAGCTCTTGCTCTCCTTTTCTCTAAGACTCCACAGTCTTGCAGAGTATCTCAATGAGGTTGACAGGTATCTAAATACAGCTGTGATTGTGGGAGTTCGGATGACTGCTGTGGTAGCTCAGCATTCGGTCCATATGCATCGCTTTCCTGCAGACTTCAGTTTGGATTTGTCCACTAAACAAACTAGTGTCGAGGACTCCCAGGAACGCCAGTATCCCATAGTTTTCGTGCGTTTTGAATTAAATGTTGTCAAGACCGTTTTTTAATATTGGGCCTATCCATTGCAATTTTCACTTTTTGTTGATTACAAAAGTGTCCTCGATGCAGCGGTTCTATACTTCTGGGCGGTACCGTTGTTTCAGCTTTTGGTCTGTGATACTTGCGAAGAATCATGAAACTGGTGACCGCATTGGGGTTCCTCTAAACTTTTCGTAAAAACATCCGTCGAATTCAAGACACATATCACATAAAACTTAAGCAACTTCCAGAGGTCCTAACTCCGCGACAGATGTCTTGACGGTGTCAAATTTCACACATGTGAACAATGAGACCACATAAAAGGGAACCACTTTTTGTACTAGACGATACGTATTTTCTTCAGTTTCTCAACGAATAGCTATGCACGGCTAAATAAGTACTGGGAACCACCGGTGAGCCATTTCTACTTCCTCTACTATTTTTTGAGAGTCGTGGGTCGGTTTCCCGGAAGCGGAACTATTGGTTGAAGAGGGGTTGTTTCTTCTGACTTTTCAAGAAGAAAACAGACGCGAGGATTTGCCGAGTAGCAGCTTATCATTCTCCACGCTTCTTCTTCTGTAATTCGGTGGAGAGCCTGAACTTTCTTCTGGCACCTTTCGATTTGGTTTACTGGTGTCTTACTTCGACCATTATCTTGGTTGCTATACATGTTTGTGTCGCTGAGTAGGGTTATTGCATTATTGACCAAGTTCGGTTTATTCATGATCCCCGTTAAGCATCCTTTGCCGTCCATTCGAATTAAGATTTATCCATCTTTATTTGTTGCCACCTTTGTTTTGCTGGGAAGGATGTTGACTGTTCTGAGTACTGGATTGATGGTTTGCCGGATTTCATGCTGAGTTTTCTCATTGAGTTTGATAGATTTTATTGCTGCTACCTGGCTAGCAAAGTACTCCAGGTTCGAGGCGTCTGTGAAGTTTAATTGCTTTGATGAGGACATATTGTGTTGTCCCTGTAGGCTGATATTTGAGGGGTTTATTATCCAAGATCTATTGTGATTACTTTTGTCTTTATTTCCAAATGGCTTTGGAAATTTGCTTTCCGGGTACCACCCGTTCTTTTTGGCGACGGAGTTGGCTTGTCGTTCTAATACCGTCTTGAGTTGCTGCACAAGCTCTGATCTTGTAGGTTAGGTATTTCTAGATATCTCGCTGTTAATAGAAGTTCCTCAAATTATTATGGTGGAAAATTTCCCCTTTAGGTTTTCCTGCTTCCGGTTTGTTTTCCCCGAAACATTATTATCTCTTAGGTGTTGTTGGTTGCGAGATTTTTTATAACGCACACTCACATGACTCTCGTTTGAACAGTTGTCCTCCTGTCCTGGTGCAACCATTCTGGTGAGTCCACACTAACGGGGGGAGCAAGCACTGGACTTGAGTTTTGCTCATCAGCCGTGCATATCGAATGGCTGTGCTGGGGTTTGAACTCCGCCCTCTGACACTTGAGGCGAGCGAGTTAAAAGTGCCCCACCAGCGCACGCTGACACATTTAAGTGTTTATGTCTGAACAGGCGAACATGTTCGCGTTTGGTGATGTGAGCGGAAAACTATTAGTTTGCAATGACAGACACGGAGTTAGTGTGCTCAAGTTCTATCGTTTATGTTGGACGGCTGTTCAAACACTTCCACGAAGGATCAGGTAATAAGGCTTTCATTCAACTACACCACCGGTCAACCTCAGGACTCAATGCTGTTTTAGCTAGGTTGCTAAGTGATCATCGGTGAATTAGTTCGTTGGAACAAGAAAATGTTTTGAATCCTTAGGCTTGAGTTGGCTGTACACAACAAAAATGTGTGCTAGTTTCTGTTAGTGTTTGGGTTGTTTTATTATTGTTTAAATGGTAGTTAGTCAGAACTACGTACATAAAAGGGCTTTGGCTATACAAATCCGCGTTTGTACGCAGTTGATACGAGGCTGATGACATGTAGGCGTTGCACGGTTTATTCCGGATTTTCGTGGCACACGGATGTATTCTAGCATCTGGTAAGTAATATATTCGGAATTTTTTGGGCTACCACTGTACTTAGTTTCTCAAGAAACCGTAAAAATTGAGCGGACAGAAACCAGTCGCCCGAAGATAGTTACGAGGTATACTGAGTACATAAAAGTCGAAATACCACCCACCTGCTGCTTGGAGTGATCTGTCTTGATGGCGTCATCTGCAACAGGCTTTGTGAATAAAGCTAATGATCCCAGTGGAGTCTATGAGGCAATCCAACTTGCCTGTGTAGAAGATTTTCACGAATGTTTCGATAAAAGAAATAATCACTTAAAATAGTCATTTCTGATGGAAAAGCGCTTATAAGTACTAGGAATAAAACCATCAAATAAACTGTCTCCCGTAAACGGGGAGTGGAAAACGATTCCATCGAGTTGGTGAACCCATCAAAGTTGCTTTAGATTTCCGGTAGCTGTGAGTATTTGCCTGAAGAATAGGACATCATAATTTACCAGAAGCGTCAGAAGTACTAACTGATCAATGAACGAGACTATACTTTGTTCAGATGTCTCTTCTTTAGCCCTGTGCATTTTGGGAAGCCTCATATACGAGGTGTTTCGTTTGCCTTGGGTCCTCAATGTCTTCACTGAGATTTATATACGTGGTTGTGGGGATAGCACAAGCCGCCAGCTTCTAGGGCAAAACTCAGGCCTAAGTGACAGGAAGTTCATTTGTGCCGAGTACACTTCACGTCGTACGAGGGTGATCCGCAAGCCTTTTTTAGTTGAATAAGCAAAGCATTGTCCATGTTCTTTCCCTCATGTTCATGTTCAGCCTGAATCTAGGAATAATATCCATTGCAGTAGTTAATATTCTGGTAAAGCGATCTAACGGCTTTGTCTAGAGCTTCCGGGATTCTCGGTAGACTTCTAGACGAGGTTTTTGAGCTGAATGTACAGGCTATCCTTGTGCACCTGTTTTTTCTGCTGATGTGGTTTTGTTTGTCAGGCATGATCAGACTTTTGAGAGCACATGCTGAAAACGCTTACAGTGTTGCACGAAGTGGACTAAGAGGGTATTCTTGCAGACAGCTTATTACACTGACTTCACTGTACTCTTTTCCTTTAAAATAAAGCGTCCTCAAAATTGATGACTCATCAGTACTACACCCCACGAGGACTCCTTGTGTAACCACTCAACTTATTCAAACCCCCACGGAATGAAGAAGTGTGCACATTTATTGGCCCAAACAAAAAGGGTATTTTGTAGATAGCCTCTGTTTCACCAAAACCAATCCTTTAGAAGAAAAGAGAAGTGGAAAGGGCAGACGTAACGGAAACTGGCTCAACTGTTTTCCCATCACAGCTAAACTACAATCATTGAATACCCTTACTACATGAATAGAGGGCTTCCCATTTGAAACAAACTTCAGTCCATTCTGTCCAGTGTAATGAAACTGCAGGAATAAATTAGTCTCTGGATGCATGTGGCCTGATTACTTCAACAGCCAAAAGCTAGTTATACACACTCAGACACTTAGCAACAACTTGTCTTGTACTCACAGGAAAAACTAAAGCCGACATTTGAGTTCGAACCGAAAGTAATCTATCTTTATAACAGTTACCTTGTTCACTTTTACCGTATTCTAATTGATTTTGCGACGCATCCAGCTATTTATGATTTGCCGGTTTCACGTTTTGAGCCAACCAGCACAAAGTGCTGTCTAGGCTTCTAACATTTTCAAGTGTACGTAATTACCAAATTGGAACTATGCCGCATTTTCAGACCAGCGTAATCAAATGTTAATGCCGTGAGACTCCTTTGAGATCTGTTACATAAGAATCCCCTAATCACGCAGTCATGTTCGCTCTTCCCACATTTTATAGGTATTTTACTTCGACTTGAATCGGAGAGCGATTGGACTATTCATCAACGGTTTGCCTAGGGGGAGCTTTTTTCTCCTGTAATTACAACAATTCATTAACTGTTTCCACTGCCCGTTGAGGACAAAATTTACGTCAGGAAACCTGATAGAAACGGTGTATAGGCCGAATGAAAAGTTACGTGAATTACAGACCTTGTCCATATCTCACAAGAGAGTTTCAAATTTGAGAATGCTCAGCTGTGTTGCGCCCATAGCTGTGTTGTGCACCCCATAGGCACAATTATCTCAAGAAGCTTCAGAAAAGGGCACGTTTTGAAGCCGATTGTGTTGTCCAAGGACAAGCCCAAAAGTGTAGAGGCAGCATGGAGATTTACAAAGCAGAATAATTCGGATTTCTCTAAGCTGGCTCCATCCAGTGGATTGGATCCAAAAGGAGGTGAGTAGAACGCTTTTAGGGGAAAAGCCGATGATAATAAAAAGTGAATCGTACCAAATACACCAGTATGGTTTCCCTGTGTTTTTCAGAGAAGGTACATTCGTGATGACTGAGTGGCCAGTTCGAAAACCAGGGTCTGGTTTCTGAGGAACAGCAAAACTGGCCTTCGATCCCCATCCTAATAATATATACAGTGGATCACAAAATACATTGATTTGCATACTAATTTGTTTTCGACGGGGTATTCAACTGAATCCCAGCTGAATCTCCCGTTTACGGTATTACTCGACTAAATGTGTCACACAAAGGCTGTCTCATTTTTCAAATGATAGTGAATTCGAGATATTGCAGTATATTTCCCTAAAACAAACTGTTTTTAAGGTTGGTATCGAAAGTTTTCAAATAACTTTTCGAGATGGACAATTTCATTGCAAGTGTTGGGTTGGTTGGCACAAACACCGGCCCATCACCGCGCTTCACTACGCTCCCTAACAAAAAGCCTTTTCCAAGTGGGCGAAATTTGATGGCGCTGGTCCGGTTATAGCTCAGGAGAAATGAGTACTCAGAATTCCATCTAGACAAGCGATGCCTAGGTTTGTGATTTAATTTGAATTTTATTTTCTTCCTTTCTCCAGGTGTTTTATGCAGATCAAAACAGACAAATGAAACGTTGCCTTAGAGGGGATTATTTCTCCTCGCATACAGGTTGGTAGTTTCCCCATGATTTAAAGGACAAACGTCTAATGTAGCCGAAGGTGTTGGCTATGGGAAGTATGGTTTCCATGCGATTAACACGCCTTAAATTATGGCTACTATAGAACGTCTCGCGAGGAAGGCGGATTGCATTTCAGACACTTGTAGAATTAGTCGTGCTTGGTTGTATTTCCCCTAAGATCATGCACATGAAACAGTGTAAAACAAAACTAAAACTTATACTTTGAAGGATTCAGAAATTCCACGAAAAACTGTCATTATATAATAAGTAACCGTAAGCTTCGAGTTAAGCAAACGTAAACAGACAAAGAGACAACACATATGGCAAGATTTTCTTCCTGATCGCCGGAAAATTTAAGTTGAACCTTTTAACGGACTTGTATGGGGGGTACAAGAAGACAGCAATATGTATAAAATGCTACCACTGCCCATATGTGAGCTGCGAACCTAAGCCAGACTGGCTGACCTAGATAGCATTTACGAGAATTCACATGGGGAACGCAGGGTGAAAATCTGGAGTCCAGCCGAATACGGGACAACGGAGATTTTGCGGGAAGATATTGTATATAGAACTACGTCAGTGCTCCTTACTAGGCGTTTACAAAGTAGGTTTCGCCGTTTGCAGTGTAGAAGGTGGAAAGAACCGTAAAGTATCTGGTCTGAAAAGCTTGCAGAACCTTTCATCTGCCGTGCTATCAAGTTTTTTCAGGAGAAAACTAAGAGACGTAAACCGAAGGTAGAAAACCTTGCAATACGGCTTTTGATGATCATCAAATTAACTTATACCAGTTCGCGAAATGAGTTAACAGTGTTGCGACAATGGCAAGAAAGGAACATTCGTTTATAGAAAAAACCGTAGAAAAATTAACCGTTTAAGAAAACAACAGTCATCAACTTTGTAGAGGTATGTTTCCAACGTAAGTAGATCAAGAAAATCCACAAGTTAACCTAACTCATAGGTAGTTTGTACATTTTGTTTGCCATACGGGGTAGTTTTTGATGCCTTGTGAGCAGCGTAGGGTTTGTAAATCACGTCGAGGTACACTTCATTGGATTCAGATTTGGGGAGCTACATTACAGCACGGATATCCTGTTGAAATAGTAGCCAGAAAACGGAGGTGTGACAGTCAGTTGCGAGAGTGAACACTGAGCGACCTTTACCACACATAAAAGTGCCATATGTAGGTTGACTAGTCAGGCTTGATGAAGGACTTAGGTGCTCCCAACTCCTCGAAGACGGTGTATCTCAGATGAAACGGAGACGTTTCGCGAGTTCCTTTGCAATCCGATTACGACGAGCACATCCAGCATCAAGCGTGATCCAGCAGGACTGCAGAATTCATACCAAACTCTCCGGCTAACCACAGCTTCCACAACAAAAGTTCGTCTGGTCATCAAGACCATGCCGGGGGCATCAAACTCTCGTACTAAGCAGGTTATACCAGGGCTTTATACCTCAGATAAATATCCGAGGAAGCACGCTTTATGAAACTAAAAGATACTGATTCGAGAGAGGCCAAGTGACCAACTCGCTAATCGTGACCATCAATGCTGTTCTGCAGACAGTCACCCCAAAAAGCCAAACTTTCTTCCGTCTTCAAGCACCCACTTTAGACTCAGGTCGGAATGCTGAGATTCCGGGCAATCTTACCAAATGCAAGATCATTAACCATATTTCGTAGCACTCATTAATGAATACAGAAGATTTTCCATACGCACTTGCCGCTGCACTGTCGGGAAGGCTGAACTCAGACTTGGGTTACTGATTCCCAAAGTTGCTTACCGGCGTGGATGTAGCTGATCAGGTGTTCTTCGGTAGACGCCGCCTGCCACGAATAGGTTGCTTGATGTAATTTTCCAACCCTTCTAGGGTGTTTTGGTGAACTTGGCTGAGCACGAGAGGATTAGTTGGTATGGCTTCAACGAGCCAAGCATCAACTCAACACGCATTCTCAGAATCTCCTTCTGGCTACTGCACATGCCTTTCATTTGAAAGTAAGGGGGATGCCCAAATCTGTCACTGTGTCTGCCGAACCGACATGAGTAATGGGTTTCTTAGTGAGACTGCGGTCACCGGATGTTTTTTGTCCCCATAAATCTCCACTGCTTTCGTCTTTGGGAGGTTGATCGTCATACCTGACGACTCAACCGAAGCAGCTTCTGGCCTCTTTTTAAGGTGAACCTGACTTTCTGCGCACACGACCCAATTGTCAACGAAAGTAAAACTACCCACTAAGATGTCGGAGCTGGAATACTAGGTTTGTCACCAACACCACGAACCTCATCCGTATCTGTGTTGATGAGTGTTGCGGAGAATGGATCTCTCTGTCCCATACTTCTGCTGCAAGGAATCTCGGAATTAGGGAGAACTGCTGCAGTATTCCCATAGAATTGTGCGATATATAGAACTAGGCGTGACGCGCTCCAAACGCCTGGGCGGATCTGATACTTGTCATGTGGAGCCTAATCAAAATCTTTCAAGATATCAGCGAAAGCGAGTTAGCTTCCAAACGGCAGTTTTGATGTAGAACCACAAACTAGAGTGAAGATAGTTGCAATCTGCGGACCCAGCGGTCAGCAGACACTTTACGAAACAAACAAGAACGGATGACAAGGAGATCGGTAGGTCCAAGAAGGATGAAACCGGTAGTGAGAGGTCAACGAGTTTTTTTGACATTACTGGTGCGCTATGTCCAGTATGCGTAAAAGGATTGGTAAATGGAAGTGAAAACAGAACGCGTGTAAGTGAGATGATAAATGCTGTACACTTGTTAGCAGTTATGTATTGGAACTAGTTATGGGCTGTTCCATGTTCAAAGGTACTGCCTATGGAGAGCATGTGATCAACCATTGAAAAAGAGGTCCCAGTTTCTATGTGGGGAATGATGGAGATTTTAAGACGGTATAGCTGTTGCGAGGACTTTGATTTCTGGAACTTTTCATCTGGAAAGACGGGTAGCAAACAAGGGCGAGGGCTGATGTTGGTGATCTATGGGACGTTGAAGGTACAGCCACGCATACATTGTGTGTAATCAGAAAAGTAAAATCAAAGAGAATTTTTAGGCTTCCATGGACAGTATAGAAACGACACTCAATTTGGACGTCACATGCTACAAATGAAGTTGCCGAAAAGCCCTTCGACTCAGTTCATTTGGCCTAACCAGTGCCGGGTGACTCTAAGCGTTGCAAATCTTTGATAGTAAGATAACCGGGTGAATATACTGAGGGAGGTTTTAGTGGAAGCCTCGTTCAGAAATCCAGCTTCTTTTACTCACCACTGCGTACTCTGGCTTAGGCAGTGACGTCGCGATCTCATTACATCAAGTGAACCCTGAGACTCCGGGTATGTTGTTTCGGTGGACTTGGCCGAGCACGAAAGAATATGTCAGTGTCAGTATCAGGTAATTACTTGTGATCTCCATTC
This sequence comes from Clonorchis sinensis, assembly GCA_003604175.2. Classification (NCBI taxonomy): domain Eukaryota; kingdom Metazoa; phylum Platyhelminthes; class Trematoda; order Opisthorchiida; family Opisthorchiidae; genus Clonorchis; species Clonorchis sinensis. Next base: position 9,112,351 of record CM030370.1, read on the forward strand.
TGTGATGTGGATTTAACGGGGCATGCGTCACTTTTTCGAGCATTTCGAGCAATTGCTGTAGGTGATCGCATACTCCTTTCCCCCTGAAAGTAAAGGGGACGGCTTAACTATGTTGCGGTGTCTGCCGGACACAAGGGATTGTTGATTTCCTCGGCGAAGCATGAGAATTCGACTGAGACCGGTTTCGACCGATGATTTCTGTTCCTACAAATCACCATTACTTTCGTCTTTAGAGCGTTGATCTTCATACCAGCTCTTGCAGACTCGACCGCGGCAGCTTCAAGCTTCTTTTAAAGGCAAGCCTGACTTTCTGCGCACACGACCCAATCGTCAACGAAAGTAAAACTACCCACTAAGATGTCGGAGCTGGAATACTAGGTTTGTCACCAACACCACGAACCTCATCCGTATCTGTGTTGATGAGTGTTGCGGAGAATGGATCTCTCTGTCCCATACTTCTGCTGCAAGGAATCTCGGAATTAGGGAGAACTGCTGCAGTATTCCCATAGAATTGTGCGATATATAGAACTAGGCGTGACGCGCTCCAAACGCCTGGGCGGATCTGATACTTGTCATGTGGAGCCTAATCAAAATCTTTCAAGATATCAGCGAAAGCGAGTTAGCTTCCAAACGGCAGTTTTGATGTAGAACCACAAACTAGAGTGAAGATAGTTGCAATCTGCGGACCCAGCGGTCAGCAGACACTTTACGAAACAAACAAGAACGGATGACAAGGAGATCGGTAGGTCCAAGAAGGATGAAACCGGTAGTGAGAGGTCAACGAGTTTTTTTGACATTACTGGTGCGCTATGTCCAGTATGCGTAAAAGGATTGGTAAATGGAAGTGAAAACAGAACGCGTGTAAGTGAGATGATAAATGCTGTACACTTGTTAGCAGTTATGTATTGGAACTAGTTATGGGCTGTTCCATGTTCAAAGGTACTGCCTATGGAGAGCATGTGATCAACCATTGAAAAAGAGGTCCCAGTTTCTATGTGGGGAATGATGGAGATTTTAAGACGGTATAGCTGTTGCGAGGACTTTGATTTCTGGAACTTTTCATCTGGAAAGACGGGTAGCAAACAAGGGCGAGGGCTGATGTTGGTGATCTATGGGACGTTGAAGGTACAGCCACGCATACATTGTGTGTAATCAGAAAAGTAAAATCAAAGAGAATTTTTAGGCTTCCATGGACAGTATAGAAACGACACTCAATTTGGACGTCACATGCTACAAATGAAGTTGCCGAAAAGCCCTTCGACTCAGTTCATTTGGCCTAACCAGTGCCGGGTGACTCTAAGCGTTGCAAATCTTTGATAGTAAGATAACCGGGTGAATATACTGAGGGAGGTTTTAGTGGAAGCCTCGTTCAGAAATCCAGCTTCTTTTACTCACCACTGCGTACTCTGGCTTAGGCAGTGACGTCGCGATCTCATTACATCAAGTGAACCCTGAGACTCCGGGTATGTCAACCACACTAGCCGATAAGAGCAATTAATTGACACTCAGCACTGACCTAGTCTGATAATCTGAATAGAACTTACTGATTGGTTCCCCGTCTGTCTTATAACCTGGCCAACCTGGCGACCTCTTCACTTAGCCTGATGAAGCTTTTGTGTCAAAAGCGAAACTTTGCCCAAATAAAAACTGCCGATTGTTTACCAAGCCCTTCTGAAACTTACTGGAAGATTTGGTCAATGCAATACTGTACTAGGATATCATAGTCTCAAGCCAGGTTCAAGAGGAATTCTTGAATATCGGTGACGATTTATACACGAGAGAATAAAAATCATGTTGACGAAAGACAACGTCCAGATCAAAAAAGCTGCTTAAAAATTTGGGATGTTTCTTATTAAGACTATGAATTCACCCCTTTTGTGGTTAATTATGGGCCTTTTGTGTTTCGAATTTGTGTACTGAAGAACGCAGATTTATTGGATACTCTTGAAAAATTTTGTATCCGGGTGGTCATATAGTCATGAATAAGAGGTATTTTGTCATTGGTTTGGGTGACGGTTTGTTCGTCCTGCAAAACCTACTTTGAAGTTCAAACTGCTTAGCGGGCAAAACGAAACGCGATCCACATCATGCGTCAACGGATCAGATGAGTTCGTGTGAGGTTGTCCAAACCCAACTTCGAATAGAATTTTTAAATTAAAACATTTCAGCTCTCAACTAGAGTTTATCATTTCCTATCAATCGGACAGGATGGGTTTTGAGTGTAAATCAGGCAGCAGCAAATCGTCAGCTGAATCACAACCAAAAACATCCTGTTGTTTGTCTGCTTATCAGATTTTAGGGTTAAATCGTGTCAACAAGTGGTGAGTTTATCTTGTCCCAGGTCCATCTAAGTCTCCAACTCTCCGGGTCATGGGATTGAAAGCATGTTCATGTAATCAGCTTACGCAATTGGGAAATATAACCCTCATTGTTCTACCTGGCTTCACAAGGAGAGTTCGTACTTTCGATTATATGTAAATACTTCCTGAATCATATGAGAGATGTGTGTTTGGTTCCCACGAGGCTTCTGTTCTACCTGGCTTCACAAGGAGAGTTCGAACTTTCGATGATATGTAAATACTTCCTGATTTATTTGAGAGACGTGTGTTTGGTTCCCACGAGGCTTTGTCCTGATGGAAACCGATGGGTTGGGCGTAAGGCATAGTCGGTCAGGCGATAAAAACTACTGACTCTTGGCATCAGGAACATTCATATGTCAACCGGTCTTGAACATCTGATGTACTCGTTATATATATATATATATGTATATATATATGCAGCCAACAGTCTGAAAATCCTTATCAAGGACACACGTGGCTGACTGTCAGCAACGTTCAGAATCAAAGAGTTGTTTGATCCGTCAACAGTGCATAAGTCCTACCGTCCTACACATGTTGGGGGAACAGTGAAATAGGAACAGGAGACATGTCTGGACGTCTGCGACTAAAACAACTGGATTAAAAATAAAGGTTTCAAGACTGCTTTTTGGAACTAATGCATCGCCTCTTCCCCAGTCGATGAGAAATAAATGACGGCCACTAGAAGATTCACTAACTAGAGAGGAGCTGCGCAGAGCGAGGACCATCTACGAGGATTGCAACACGAATGGGCGATTGAAAAGAGCTGAGAGTTTTAAACTCAGCTAGGCAAACGATGTCAAAAAATGTATTCTGGAGAACAGAATGACAGAAGATACACTATCTCGAGTATGTTCACAACAATCGGACCGTCTTGGCCCTCGGTAGGCCCGATAACATACTGATTGCTTGGAAAACATTTGTCAACAGTACTTACCAACATATAAGACGTAGCTTTGGGCTATCCAGCATAGATTCTTCGGGTACTCGTGAAGGTAGAACTCTTACCTACGCACATTCGAAGTCTGAACATCCAAGGATGAGCTGAACTTTAAAGAAAAGTCAGATCACTTGCGGAATCGCTCAGATAAAGCAGAACAATAGTAAGAAACAAAATAGTTTATCTACCTTGCAGAAATGGAAGATGTCCACAAAATCCCATGAAAACCGCAATCGTATCAGTGTTCAAAAGCAAGGAACGACCACTGATGAATCCGTCTTCTCTGGACTGCAGGCATGCATCATACTCAGTCAGCTGAAGTTAGTGTTTTGAAAGTTCGTGATGTTGAAGAACATGTACTGGAAGCAACATGAGTGAAAAAAAATAGTAAACAGCATTTTTTATGGGTAATTCTACTTTATTTGCAAACGTAGAGAGCGAACTGCACTGACCAGCCATAGATGTCGCCTGAGCAGCGTACAGACCAACCCAAATCACTTGAATTTTAGTATTTAGTATTTAGTATTTCAGTATTTAGAACAACAGACAACCCTCATTCAAATCAATAGCTGTCTTACAATGAAAATTCCTGCCAGCTTGATAGCACCCATAGTTTTAACAGCCCAAGCTAAACTATACGATTGAGCTGCTAGGACAAGCAGTGCATTCGGAACAACCACAACCTGTACGTGAACTGTGAGGCTTTAGTGTACCAAGTTGGCTTCACTGTGTACCAACCAAACAGGAAAGGAACATTAAATTTGAAAATTTCACCTACTACCTTCCCATAATATTACGAATTTGACCATCAAATCGATTCTCGAAAGCTGAACTTCTCAGCCGAGCCGTCCGATGGATTGGAGTGTGTTTTGGTGCATCAGCTACGTAACATGTTTTGTCGGTGACCAATTCCAGAAGTCACCTATTAATGAGCAGATTATGATTGCAGCTCAAACTCGAGAATGCCCAAAATCTCCTTAATGTGAGAATTTTCAGGTAAGTTTGAAATACAGTAATGTTCGTTTCACATTATGGAAACGCCTGCATCGTATGGAAAACTGTCGTCGAAACAATCTTGAAGAAGTTAGGATCAGAGCGCATCCCAGTGATTGAATTCAAGTGCATCATTCAAAACGGTAGTAGAACGATGAGTGGAACCACAACCGCCTGAATCTGTACAACTTGCGAGAACTCATGTCTGAACAGAATGAAATTCTCCAGTAAACTCCCTAGCCATCTGAAACCACTAAGGGCGCACCAGCACCCATTAAAGATAAGACACCTGTGAGTTCCCCGTAACACCTACTCAACTCTGCTCTCATACCATGAGATGATGATACTACTAGCGACACGCCTATTGTTTTACTGCCTGTGTATCCATCCCCAACTAACAGGGACACGGATGGGCAGCTCCCATAAACGATTGTCATGATAATTTATCCGGGGACAGTGCTTCATTGCAACGAAACTTTGGGCCAGTAAGTTTATCTGAAAGAAACAAGGCCGGTGTTCGTCGCCTCGATATCGTGCTTAGGCCCGGATGTTGGCTGTCAGCAACCTTGTGCAGGTTTCCCCCGCGCCAACCAGCTGCGGTTTACCTATTGTGAGCGGTCTTCCAGTGGGTCGAGTGCTGATGAACGCTAGATCCGTTTCAGATGTCGGTCACCCATTCATAGACGTTTGGCCTTCAGTCGAACGCAGCTGGACCTTTGAGCGGCTGGACAGCCACAGGTATTTTCCACGAATCCAAATGTTATGTGGAGTGCAAGTTCTTGATGTAGACTAGAGGATGATGACCGCACGGATGCTAATGGCCTGTTATAAACACTTACCATCCTAAACATTACAGCACATCAATAGGTCTCCTCAACAGCCATTAGTTTAGTTACGACCCTGTCCATTGGTCGTTTTAGGTGACGCACATTTCGAGACTCTCCGGAGTTTCGTGAGATGCGCACTGCTGAGGATTCCCAACAAGGATGAAACAGCTGTGCGGTGCTTCTCTCGAAATCTCCCAAAAAAAACAAATCTCCTCACACTACCAACAATCTATTAGTAACTCAGTGGAAGAGTAAACTTCACCCGATGAGTGAAACTTCCATCTGAGAAGTCATTGCTCGAGGAGCCATTCAACACATGTGACCGCGTGATATGGATCCCATGATTGAAGGATGAGCGGCGCTATATTCTGTCTAAGTGGGAGTTAATCACACTGCTGATCACCCACTCGTGGCCGAAGGGTTAAGTGTTCAAACTAGTAGCCAGGATGTCGCGGATTCGAGACTTTCCGGAGTTTCGTGGGATGTGCACTGCTGATGATTCCCAACAAGGATGAAACAGCTTTACGGGCTTCTCGGCTTTTCAGCATAGCTTGGCTTCACTTACAGGACGAAATCTCCACAAAAATTCCCGAATCTCCTCACACTACCAACACATTTCGAATTATTCTGGAGGTGCGAATAGTAGCAAGCCAGTCGTGTGGTAATGGGCAACCTGAAGCCATATTATTAACCAAGTGGCCGATAATAATCTGCGGAATGATAAGGCACCCTAGAGACTCTGAAACGTGGCCTGTCTAGGAAGTTATTTCCCCTACATTACACAGGGCCATTTTCCTGGGTTATCCGCCTAACAATAGGCCCTCCAGTTATTTAAACTGGAAGTTCCAGCTTTCCAAATTTACTTAAAGGCAGCCTTATTGGTGGAAATTTAGTCATCTCCAAATTCGAACTCACATTTCTACTGACCGTAAAAAAGTCGCTTTGAGAAGAGAGTTTCGGCCATTCGCTTCCAGTCGCTTGACCAGCAAAGCTGGCCTCTCTTCCAACCTCATCCGGCTCCAGCAGAACTTTGGTGTTCAGGACTTTGTCCGTCCAACTAATCCGAAGGATTTGGCGAAATGCGTGAGAGCGAAATAGGTGAAGCAATTGAATATGTCGCCTTAATAGCACTAAGGTATGTGGTCGCACATAGGTGAAGAAAACACGATAGCACAATGTCTAAACACATGTGATAATCGCTCCAAATGCTTTTCTCACAACGTCCAAATGCCCTGTTTGCATTCACATTTCGCGTTTTTCCATCGGTAAGTGTCGGATCCGTATACAGTGTGCTTACGATATGGCGGAAATCCATGAGACATAATAGCGTGCAACAATTTAGCTGATTGTGTGGTGGTTGCGTTTACATCCAGTGCAGGCTGATAGAAGAAAAGCTTTGTAGCACTTATATTTATGCCAAAACAGAACGGAGCCAGAACGGGAAACCAAACGAAGGCATAAAAGTGGCTTGCGGACTTCGAATTCACACAGAGTTGTTTGAGCCAGGAAACACTGCGAAAGGATTATCCATCCACCTGGTTTATCACATTCGAAATGACGGGAGTTGTCTGCGCAGGTGGTTATCAAAAGGGAGGCTGAAAAAACCTGGGGCAAGAACACAACCTAAATTCGCCCCCGCATCGGCTGAGAAATCAGCTGAGAATGTCACATTAGACTGCATCAGGGCTTCTATGCATACACGAATAGCCTTGATAAAGTTGACGTGCGTATATGGACAGTCAGGCTTTCCTAGAACTGGATGAGAAGCGAACTCCACAAATATTCCGGGCAGCTGACTCCGTTCAGCTTATGCTTTTATCGTGCAGCAAGTTAACTCCAGTGTGATTCCACTGCTGTGAAATTTACACTCCTCCTGGGGGACTTCTCCCTCTATGATGTCAACACTAGTAGATTAAGAAGGTATCGAGCTCTAAATTTTGGTTCCTATGCCAAAAAACTGATTCCTTGGTAGTTGTCCCTATTCTGTTGACTTTCTTTCACTTTAGACATGAAAGGTTCGTTGAATCCTTCAAGTCTTGCGGGGTGATTTTCACCTCCCACGTGGTGCACATCAGGTGGTGCAGTGCGTTCCTGTCAGTTTTCTGCTGTCTTCAGTTCGGCCGATTTAGGTAGGTCTACTGAAATGATCTTCCTTTCCATGCCGGGAAGACAGGCAATACAGCCCAGATCTGAATCTTAAAGTTGGCTAAGTAATGCTGTAATCTGGTGTTTCATAGGTGCCAGAATTCTGTGGGACTGGTTAAGTTTTATACGATTTTGTTCCTTTTTCTCCTCTGAGGATGCTTAACTTTTGGTTTACGGATTGTTTTCAGTGCGGCAAAAATCCTTCGTGATAACGGCGATACGCATCCGATCAAAGATATCCACTGTGTTTTGCTCACCAATAATTTTTTTCGCAAGTGATTCAGAACATTTAACCTGATTTTTCTAAGATGGTATCGAACCACTATGTTTGTCTGACGGAAGTATGGAAAACAGTCTGGCATTTCAATGAAGAGTTCATCCTGTAGGTTGAATGAGTCTATACTGAAAGCAGATCATCAATAAACAGCTCTTTCATCCGTGCCGAAAAACTCCATGAATGACTGCGTAATTGCCCTCACCCACCCAAGCTTCCTGAGACTCATCAGCGGTGTGCATCACACAAATCACTCGAGTGATGCGAACTTGCCATCTCCCGGTCAACGGATGGAGATCATATCATTTGGCCATGATGTGTGATTAACTCGCATCTCAAATTCTCCTGCTCTAAAACTGGATGGGCATGATCCTTGGATTCATGCAGATTGCTTCACTCATTATTCCCGTAATTCAGTCCTGATTCTGCCGCCGAGCTCGTCGTGACAGTAGCCGATTTTGGGTTCCCCGTCCTAAGCGTTGGGCATCAAGACCTGGACTACAAAACATTGGGTGACTTACCTAACTCGATTTATGAATGGCAGTCTACTGCTAGTGTAACGTCGCGCAACACGTTCCTTCTGAACGGCACCGGATTTGTGGTTCTTAAAGTATTTGGATGGTACTGGCTTTTCGGAAAAGATAACTCGACCATGCCAGATGAACTGATCATATTCCGAAGGTTGGGTGGGCTCGATCACGTGCTCCGTATGCTAGTCGACCGGCTTTCTTAGAGGGCTGTTTTCTCACAACCACGCAGAGGGTTGAAACGAGACAGGGTAGGTCAAACAATGACTTGGCAGTGAGGTGTGAAAACTATTAGCAGCAAACTCAGTCGAGCTGGTCATTGCCGTCTCACTGGATGGGGACCCAGAGACGAGACATATCAATTGTTGCAGATATTGTCAGACAGGGCCCAGTTGCACCCTCAGTGACCCTAACGCGTTCAAGCTGTTGCCTTCAACATATTGCTCCCCTCCCAATCTCCCCAGTTAAAAGTACATTGAGGACCCTCTATTTACGCATCAACTATATCAGCCACAGCCTCCAAACCATTGGCGAACGAAACTGTGGCAGCTAGAACTACTGTACAGCAAGCACGCGGTTCTTATAGCTGATGATAAGGGTCCATTAATCGATCAATCATTGGGTGGAGGATGTACCCCGTTATTCGTGTCGACATTTTCAAAATCGTTCTTCCTGGATCCGCGCTGTATTCCCCTTCAGTTAATATGCAGATGACGGTCTTCGGGTAGGAACACAGAACTCTCCCTACTTTGTTGGAGAAAGAATGCACCTCCAAATCTCATATTACAACTTTTGTGAGATGTCAACCAGCTGTTCTTTATCGTGGTATTTCTCTGGTCAGATAACTGAATTCCTGCCATACAGGATAATTGTAGCTCGACAACCAAAGTTAAATGAAAAACCTGACTATTTAGGAGTAGTCCTACAGTTCCGGCCTAAACATCAGCTGAGTGGAACATAGTCTCCCTTTTCAGTCACTTTTTAATAAATTTCAGATGGTTTTATTGATCACTTATGAATGCATTTATGTGCGCTACGCTTGTTCAGGTGAAAACTTACATATATAATATAAGGTGTATTCGGTTTCACTTATTGTCTCTTGTGTTGTATGAGTACTTATACATTTTTCTACACAGTAGTACCTTGGAAAACTGCACAGTATGTCAGGCGCATACTATTTTTCAGCAATAAAAACAATTTCAATGCATAGACTATTCCGGAAGGAGTGTAACCGGCAACCGGTATTTCCAGCAGTCCATTATCACACTACACCCGTTGTGAGACAGAATAACCAGTTTTGAGAACTCTGCACCGAAAGGCATTTGAGAACTGTAGCAGGAATTGTACGAAGCAAAATGTCCAAAATTTTTTTTAATTTGAATGTTTCTGTTAACAGCGTATTGCTATTTTCCAGTTCCACCGAAGCCAGACAGACTAAATCGAGATCCGTCATTTATCTAGCGCGCCCTTCTTCTCAAACGACCGATGAATGTTTCCTTTGTTAGTGTAAAAAGCTCAAAGAGGTTTATTTCAGTGTGAGAATCATTCACCTTTACAGAGGCACGTAGAGTTCTTTTGTGATACCAATATTATGTAGACTTTCAAGTGTAATAAAACCCTTATGGCTTGAAATTTGACTGTGAGGTTATTTGCTTTGATAACTTAATGTCCGTAACTTTGGGAAGGACAACAGCGTTTCCGGAGGAACAGCCGGTAGGCCAAATTAGTTCACGCGTGAATGTTGCGCGTTAGAAATAAGCAGTTACGGACTCCAATTTCTGGCGTAGAATTTTACATGGACAGGGGTGTGGCATCTAGTGCGCATTCGGAACCAAGAAATTCTCCCTCCTTCACAAGGACTTCTATAGCAACGCAAGCAAGGAGAGGGAATTGTGGACAAAAAGCTACATTTATTCCTTCCACCTGGGGATAGTTTCTAGGCACTTGTAGCTTCAAGTACACCTTCCAATTGAATACTTCGAACGCATTTTGCCAGATGTGTGAGTGCAGCCAGCCGTCTTTGATTCTGAGTGCTAGGTTTGCCTGCAATGGTGGAAGGAGGGTATGTAGAAAGGCAAGAGGACTGCGTGTCAATAAACGTTGATCATTTCTCACGTTTGCTGTAGGTAGAATCGTGAAGTGACAAGTTTTTGACATGTTGATCTGATCGCAAAAGAGGTGATAGAATTAGGAGTGAGATATTTCACATGTTACATTCACTTTTCGTGTAAAAATTTGTTAGCCTCTGAATGACCTCAATGTATACCAATTATTTTGAATGAAGGTGCAAGGCTCCGTGTTTTTCATTGTATCGTCCACCCAATTTGAAAAAAAACTTATCAAAACAGCTAGTTTATAGCACCTTTCAGTTGAATATACTGAAAAACATTGCCTCATGTTCCAGTTGGCGTAATATTGTTGGCATGACTTACGAATTATAAGGCCGCCAAAACTTCCTTAAAAATGCATGACCGGTTTAGCTCTTCTTGGGCGCAGTCCCCAAGCTTCCATCCAACTCATGTCTCACTTAAATATAAGATCGTGCGAAACGGGCTAAGTACACTCACAAATTAATTTGATGTTACTGGAAATTCGACTGAAACAAAAAAGCAATAAATGGGAGGTTTCGTTGAGTCTCCCGTTAACTTTTGTTTACAAATGACCGTACTTCACCTATTGTGTAATGTGGTATTCACGTAGAACATAAAGTTGACGGAAACAAGCGGACTGCGCCTGTCCGATGATCCGAATCAAACCGGTTGTGGACTGTTGAACAGTTTTCAGCGGCCTTATACCTAGTAAGATGTCGTGAAACATGATAGATTCCTTCGATTTTGTTGAATAGAAGTCATTAACATATCTCGATTTTCCAGGGCCACTAAATAGTGGAAACCTATGTAAAATCGTAGCATTTGTTTGCGTGTTAGTCCGCATTCTTAGCTGTTTAGCAGTTTAGTAGAAACAGTTTAAAGCTCCTCGATCTAGGGACTGAAAATCTGTATGGATCCTACAACACGCGGAGGGTTACCTCAGCTTTATTCAGTCTTCGCCGTTTTCTGAATATGGTGGAAGTGTAGCTTCACTTGTTTTCCTAAATCAACTTAAAAACCATTAGAAGTATTTTGATTTGAAGAGATGGCGTCCAGTCACAAATTACCAGAGGGCCCACAAGCTGGAGGTCCAGCTATCCTTCTTGTCACCTGTTCAAAATCGAGTTGCTGGAGAAACACCCGTATGACAAGAGATATGTTACTCTAATTTAGTTTGTGGAAAAGGCTAGATAAAGTTTTGTTTTAGGAAGATCTGCCCTAACCTTGCAAGAAACAGTGTGAGAGGATAGAAACTCTTTGTTTACATTTTTGTCACTGTTACAGCTACTGATTTAGTCAAATGAGGCCATTGTTCACCCGTTCTACGTCACACTGTCCAAAGCTTCGCATATACTTGGTCATACGGCTAGAGTTTTCTAACACACATTGTGTTCAGATCAATCGTCATGCGATCGATGGATCCGGGAGATTCATTGGCACGGTGCCGTGAAACATACAAACGAACGGCTTCCCAACTGTCTGTCCGTTACGGGTGTGTATGCTAGACAACACGGCAAATTACCGCATGAACTACTGGGTGCTAGAGATGCCCATGTGTGTCCTTCAATGATCATCCGGCTTCGCTGCTATGCAACCGTGCTTGAAGAACCAGCAATCCTGGTGATCGCATATTGCATGCTGGACCATGCGCTTGCGTTTGTGCATGCATAAGGCTGTTTGTGTCCACGCTCGTCAAGTAGTTTTATTGTGAACAGCGAATTTCTCTGAAAGACCCCCCACCTAAACAATTTTAGCGGTAGGCCAATTTTTTTCAACCAACACATCGGTCTTGGCACCGAATTATACGTAGAGTGTGTACGGATGATCTACATTGGTTGGGGAGAAACGGGAAAGTGCGAGTCTCTAAGTGGGGGGAAATGAGGGCAGTTGACCTTCTCGCTGGTTGGTTAGCTCGTTAGTCAGTAAGCCAGTGGGCGAATTCGGCAATGGAATCCGTGTCCATATGTGTCTGGGGCGTGCGAGGGTGCGACTAAACCCAAAACAAGTGGGTCACAATAATTCACGTTGCTCCCTGTTTCTGTGTGTTTGTGCGATTTTGTTACAACAACCCTGTCGTCTCCATTTACTGTCATGTGGCAGCCGTCATGAGTCGGTTTGATCGACCAAAATTTCTAGTTCCATGCCTGCGTGACTAGTTGCATGGGACCTGAAAATATACGGACGTGTTTTCCACTCAACCAGAATAATTCCATCTGCTTCCAGGACAACTGGATTATTGTCTAAAACAAAAATTATCCGCTAGTCAGTAAACAACGACAAAAGTAAGTGCTGAAGTTTGTCAACACTTTTTGCAATTTGCGGTAGTTTTATAGAGGAACCCATGAGTAGTCCCTTGGTGTCTAAGTAAAATGTCTAAGTGTGCTGCCTCCTTTGTTACTTAGGTTGTAAAAGCTTTTTTTGCAAATAAATGGAGGTTACCGACAATAGTTTCTAGCATCCTAATGGGGAAGGGGTGGGGATAAACCGAATTCGTATCTGCTTCCGTAGTTTCCACCTTTCTGACGGAAAAATTGTATATTGTTCCCAATGACTTTTACATAAATTTTGAGTTAATTGTTGCACTTATGTATGTTCAGGAAAGGGTTTGGGTTTTACTAGTGCAGAGAAACAAAACATGAACTAAGAAATTACTTAATTGTTTGGAAATTCAGCTGAAGCGACGAATGGTTTGTTATTTGAAGAGAATGCTGGATCCTCCTGGGATCTTGGGGCTTATCGGGTAACGATATCTCTTTTCTGCCTTGATTTAACCGTTTGTCCTAAACAGACACACATAGATGATGTTACACCTTTTATTCATCGGTGAGCTCTGCATTTTCTTAACCGCCCCACTGTGGAGGATTTAGTGATTTGTAAGTGGACAAAGGGAGCGTAGGGAATACTTACGATGTCACTCATCCTCAGAAGCTGGGAACTTATCAGGTGGTCGACAGTGTATCGAACTATTGGTGGCCCGGGTGTGTTTACTGGTGGTTAACCAGATGAACGTTGATCTGTTCGTCGAACTTGATGATTGGCTGGCAGAAGTTTCGTCCCCAGTCGAATTGATATCGTCACTACGTAGTTGAGCGGGACCCATCCAAACCTTTGCAGCCAAGGTTTTATTTTTACATTAGGGTTCCGACACAGTTGTATATATCCGCCATGTGGATTGGTTGATCGCCCCAACTCGTGTTATGATGTGGATTCATGTCACAGATAGGAGTGGTCCTCGGAGCTTAGCCAACAGTAACTGATTACATCCGGAAAAGATTTGGATAGTGTCACCTACATACTATGGTATTCTTGATTGGTAGATCACTGACAACCGAAATTAGCCATCAGTGGAGACCCTGATGTGCAAAATGCAACGAAATAACAAGCGCCCTTAGGGGGAATCTGATATGGGGAACTGTTGTTCAAATTATGTCGTCTAGAGATAATCCGGTGATCATCTAGCGAGCAGGCTTTCCAGATCACTTACGTTATGTTTAGATTTTAGCGACTTACCTTTTCTTAAAAACCAAATTTAAATAAATAAAACACTGTTGACATTTCACCTTTGTTGCGCGTCTGAGGACTGCGTGACCATAGAAGACGGAAATAGAGAAAGATATAACTAAGTGGGGTAGGAGGACGTCGATCAGCGTGCAACAGTCTATCACCAGGTATTCTCAGGTGTTGTTACCAAAATCCAGATAAAGGAAGAAAATCCGACAAAGGTTTTCTTAAGGAGTTTATCCATCCATTACTTTTCGGTTAGATGCTTCTCCAATTCCGAGGATTTCGGTCTTCAAGATATCGGTTATTGAACTTGGGGTGGGGGCCCCTTGGACCCAGGGACAGTGGTGGTAATGTTTAGGAAAATCCACATCAGAGTCGGGGACCAGTTTTTTACAGCCGTGCTGGAGCAAGGTGAACTCACCACGAATCGTTTGGATCTGCACGTTGTCACTGCTATACTCGACAGCATACCAGTGTTGAGTACTGAGCTTCGATGCCCTACAAACCTGATATATTTTAAGGCCTACCTGTGAAGCCAAGAATAGCAGAGAGAGCAAGGATGATTTACTTAGAATTACTTAGCCTATTGATATTCATTTGCAGGTGTTTACACCTAAGACGCCTATTATTTACCGTCCCCAACCAAGATCATGAGGAATCAAGCCCGAAAAGCTTGCCGTGCGGAAAGCACCCGACATATCTTGCCCACCTACGCTTGCATTATTTTGATTAGGTGCGAAGAACAAAACTCCTTTCGGTAGACGATACCTCGGCGTGCTCGTCACTCGGTTAGATCACCGTAGCTTCTGAATCTAGAAGCATTCTTCACCTCATGTCCCTGTTACACAAACATACACTTGGTTCTTAACTCTCTAGTTAGGGATTTGTGTTTGTCGAACCATACCAGACAGAATTTTGGCAAGACGGTTATAAGGGACCTGAAGGCACTTCGGCTGGGTTGCTTGTAGTGAGGAACTAGGAACAAAACACTAAGTACTGATGAAGGTGACTGATCAATGTTAGCTAGATAGACGGCATCAGTATGTGGGCAGCAGGCTGAATAGAATGGAACAACATCGAAACAAGAAACTTCTTTTGAACGACGATGGATGGGATGACCTGCAACACAATCTACTTAGGCCATTGCATCCTACTACAAGGTTCCACACCAAGCATGCCAGTCGTCCCACGCGCGGCGCTGAGCTGATCACCTAAACAAAAGTATAAGAATCTAACGCGTGGCTCAATTTAACTAGAGAAACTCTACAGTTTCGTTTGGGAAGAAAACTAGTGGTGTAGATGGTGCAGGAACATCACTTTCCACTCAGCCAATACTCCATACGACTTTAGTTCGTCAGTGAAAGTACTGCAGCGATGTAGAACCCCTTATTCATAAACAAATCAGTCTCATGCTCTTGATGGCAGGGAAAGTAGTGGTCCGACCTTAACAGCGGTATTCACTTAGTTGACAAAGTTAATGTTGGAATTGTGAACATTGGTAGTGAATAACGTGTCCTAAATATTTTTGGGTTTGTTAGTTTGGGTTATAAAATGAGTAGAGCGTAAGGATCTATATGAGCTGAGTATAGAAAACAGTCGAGCTTCGATCGTATGAATAACAAGCTGTTTCACCGGCAGTACAAAGTTTCTCGTGTTCCAGATCCTTGAATACATTGGCTACAAATGAATGTGCTACTGCATGGTTGTGTGGTGCTCGTGAAATTTTCGACTCACAAGTTTCATGTGCATTTTAGACTACGTAGAGAAACGGTACTAGTGTCATATTACTAACCTTTCCAATTTGTTGTATCGTGGCTTATGTTGGGACACCTTCATTCCCCCAATGGACAAGAGAACGATGTCGTTCTTTGAAGAATTTCAGGAATCGTACAAGGATTTATATAGCTACATTAATTTTTTTATTCAAAGTGCCTCTTATTCGCTTGTTTTCACTGTTCAAAGGCTTCGTTATCTTTCTGTGAGATCTTGTTCATCACACTGGTGATGAATTCCTCTATCTTCCCTAAGCTTGTTAGTCTGTGCTTGCAAACGTTCCTTTTTCTGCTAGATAGGTGAATAGGTGACTGTTTATACCTTCTCAATACGCGGCTTTGCCTAGAAATTTGCAAATACAAGGTGTGCTATGCGAGATAGTGGGGCGAGATGGTCCAAAGGGTTAAAGCGCGAATTTGCTGACCGGAAGGTCCGTTGTTCGAACCCGACCTCTGCCTCCCGACTTCCCCTGTCTAGGCTTGGACAATTTAGCAGTATCCCGGCCCTCGTGCAACCTTCGGGTGGCATGGCAGTTAGGCACCGAACGGGTGCTACAGCTGAACAATGCGAGATAGTTCCATCTTATCAGAATCAGATCAGTATTCACTGGCAAAATATCCAGCTGATGCCTCAGGTACTCTTGCGGAAATCATAGTTGACAAACGCTGAGTGGACATACTTAAAGTACCTGTATAGTTACTGTAGTTGCTATGTGCCTACTTAGAAAAGTTCCGTCAGGAGTTTGAACCACCTAATCCGAGCTCGATAGTTGAGCCCACGCTATCATCACAGGTCTTTAAAGTTATGGCAACTATCAACTGCTTTCTGATCCGCTTGTGCCAAATGTGTAGACTTAGTGTTCCGCTGATGAAGCAAAACATCGAACAGCCAGGTAAAGCATGTTTCAAAAAATTTATTGTCCAAGATCCATAACCAAAACACTCCATGCAGGTGTTACTTAGTTTGTATGCCACACATTTTCGCACTGCACGGAGAATGATGTTATGCACCAGGTTCAGGGACACTCCCGGGGGTGCAAGTGGTTCCATGTTGCCCAGTCAACATATCTTGTGCTCCATTATTTATCCACCTTAGTAATTCTTCGTCTACTCTCGTAGAAAATTCCGAATACCTCGTGAGGTTGCAGCCAAGATGCTAGGTAAAAACAGTGGGTAATTTCCATTAGCGGTCGTACAAGCAAGAGAGTCCGTATACTCACTCCTGACATTGTGGACAAGATTCACGGCACACAGTCTTTTAAGACCAAACACAGCTTTGGAAGTCTACTGTATAGGGAAAGTTGAGGGTGTACAAGTGTTCTGACTCGACGAACGTGTACAGCTTGAATTGTGACAAGCTTCTAGGGCATCTTTGGCCGACAACTTGAGAAATCACAGGACTAGCGACTGACTGCATACTGCCATAAATCTGCTCAGAATTAGACACTTCATTTAGGTCCACAATGAAAGCTTCAGCAGCACAATTACTGCAAACCTTAGAAAGATGTCGAACACACGGGGGCCTGATGCATCACGCGTGCGATTTTTCCGTTCCTTAGCCTTTTGTCGACGATGGCCTGCGTCAACAGGGCTTGGTGATATGTGTTACTTTTACCGCTGGTTTAAACCGAATATAGCCGTTCAGTCTCATCGCATCGGCCATGGAGCTGTAAAGATAAGCCAAAATTTCGCTTCAGGGTTCCGGGCTTCAAATTTAGCAGCTTAGGACTTGATAATTATTAGAGAGATTCTTGTTCATGGCAAATGTAGTGTTGATACAGCATCCGTCCAAACAGCCGATGCCATTTTCACGTGCAGTGTAACGAGTAGTTTTGATCACAAGCTCAACACCGGATCCCATGTTACGGGACAATGTCAGAGTGCCCGTCTTCCTTGTGAAATTTTTAGTCCTAATTTTCAAAAAACTGACATCGTCAGTTATTTGCGGAAGGAAACAGGAGCAATTTGTGTGTGTTGGGTAAGTGGGCGTCCTTTCAGCGTCATTCCGACAAAACCTTTTAGGGTTGTGTGAACTTCGTACCTTCTCAATGAGTTGGAACAAGTGATTCTATCCGCAAGAAATTTCCCAGCACAGAAGGGGACCAATTGTGGGTGATCACACACTGCCAATTGTCTCGTGAGGATTCCATCCTTGGATGGCAGTCAAGCTTTGCGCACATACACCGCAAATTTCTTCCATCGAACGCGGTGCTACTGAGCACAGTATGTGATGTACTTGATCTAGAAGACGATGTTATTGGACGGAGAGCACAATAACAAAAAAGAACAATGTACGTTGAGGTGACTAGGTGGTCCCAAGGGAAATTAACCAGTAACCGCAAATGCCCACATGGTACTTTGCAAGTGGTTGCCTAGTTTTTTTAAAACTCCTGTGGATCCCTTATAATGCGACTGAAGTGATTTGTTAAATGTCGCATGATGGGAACGTGTGAGGCAAATTTTACCGCACACATTTTGACCCCCGAAGAACTCCCTTCGTCTGGGATTTTCATCAAGTTGCAACGACACTCATGCTGTATATAAACCCTCAATTTTGACAAGTTATAACAGTATGGCTGATCGCCAGCTGGTGAACAACACGATTTCAGATTGCCCCACTGGACACGGTAATCGTTAACAGATGGGTCAGCCTGTTTCTAAAGATGACAGCAGAAACAAGCAACCCAGTATCAACTTTTGTCAATCATGTATGGTTGCAATGCACGAACTAGTAAAGACTGATTATCAGGGGTGTAACACCTGATGAGCAAATGAAGTGAGTTCTTCTGGAAGATGAGACACACTGTTCGCATATATTTGCTGCTAAAATGCATGATTGGCAGTTACACCAAACACTTCGGGAGTTTTGCTAGCAACTGTCTAAATCCCCACTATGTCGTTAGAAAGATGGCAAATGTCCTGATAAACGGAAACTACACAACTTCGTCCCATGCAGCGCGTAAGACCACATATGGTACGGCAACATGAAGACTAGCAAGTTAGTCCACATGTTATTCCATCCATTGCGGTCCTCAATGGGCATTCTACCTCGATGCTGTTCAACCTGCTACAATCCAACACTCATCAAAAAGGTCATGTTCGGTCACTGACACCAGTATGTCACAGGCAAAACAAATGTACAGGATAGCCATCTGCTGACATAACGCTTTGAAAAGCAGGTGTCTGAAAGTGGTGACTTTTCTCCGGAGCTTTTATTACAGTTAAACTAATATTGATTAAGGATAGAATTCAGGCAAACACCGTCAATTTTTGGTCCTGTTTTCGAAGATAGTCGAACCGAGTATTTCGACCTTTGGTGGGTCACTCAATTTGCGATAGGCATGCTCAAGAATAATGCGAATGACATGCGGTCACGCACCACATGTGGTCTAATCTGAATGATGCACAATCCAAAGACCACATAGTATCCATAAGGCTGCCAACCTGGAATTTCTCCGGTGATACTTCTAGAAGTAGTACTCCAAGCTAGGGAAAGAGCTAAATTGGCCTTTTAAATTAGTAACTTATCCAAATATGATTGTGCCTATCGGAATCCCCTGTTGCACTGCTTCACGGATAAGCGAATGTCACAATAAGAGCCACTAGAGCTTTTGGAGACCGACTAGTTTTGCATTTTTGTGTTATCCGTAGGTTTATTCATGAATAAAAATGGGATAGAATGAGCGAACTTCGACAACGATTCACTCTTTCAGCTACCAGTCCACCAGGAGTATTGAGGATATTTTTAATACGATGAAGACACTGAGTAGCGTAGATCAGACTGAGCAGGCACCAGATTGACCGAACATCATTTTTTAGAAATCAAGATCTAATGACACTCTATGGTCTGATGAGGAGCGGGTATATGCGTGTAAGGTAACCACCGAAACGCGACGGAATCGAGGATAACAAAAGTTTAATTCAAACAAGGCAAATTTGTCGGGGGATATGACGTAAACTGAGGGTCACTAACACGTGTTTAGCGAAAATGTGAGACCGATTTGATACTGGAATAATTAAAGGTCGATTTAGAATTAAGGACAAGAAATTAACTCTCCGCCGAATATTGCTTATCAGTATACCGATGAGTTCCGCCCTTAGGCTCGAAATATGATAGTAAACGATGTTTAAGACTGTACTGATAAACAACCTACTGAAACTTGTAAAAACCCATGAAACGTGAACCACTTTATTCGTTAATCAGCACGAATCCTGTTTACGGTAAGGCCTTACGCTAACAGCGTGACAAATGTCGAACATGTTGGGGAAAAATATGTACCGATTCCATGCTCTGGTTCCATTCGCCCAGCTGTGCTTAGTGAGTGGGCGAAGCTTCTGTTACTCCCAAAATGTTAGTTAGTGTTTGCAGAGAGTCGATGGTCAATGATACATCTCATTCGACCGAGACAACTGTTCATCTATTTCCCTTAGCCCTTAACTCACTAGCTACGATACTCAACCTACCACTAACCTAATCACACAAATTCAATTCCCCTTATCTGCGCACCGTCTCTATTCCCATCACCGAATTGCTCCCGGGTTATACTACACACGTCCAGTCTAGCTAGTTTGTTGATGACAAGGCCGAAATTTGCTTCATTGCATCCCAAGGGTATTGTTCGCGCAACAGGACGCGTGCTTTTGGCTTCGAACAAGATGGGACATTCCCTGTTAATAGATTGCTTCAAGTGCGCAAGTGAAGAAGAGAACAACAAATATCGATTATAGCGAAACAGGAGGCGGAAAGAGCTATTTCAACAACGCGAATATAACGTGAACGGAACCAATAATAATGCTGTGATGTGGAAAAGCGCATGTCCCGACTTATAATCAGTCTCGTGGAAACGCTTGTGTATAGAATGTGCCATAGACGCGTTGTAGAAACTTCGACCGGCATTAGTTGCTTCACAGTTGGAACAAGCAAAAATTTTATATGCTGAGATATGTGGCTCTTATTCAGCTCGGAATTTTTTCTAACTAGTCCTTTTAAAGTAATCGTTCTGACTGCTTTTTACGAAGAAAATTGTTTAGGAAAAGAAACGTCCAGAGTATGAAACGTGCATTAAATCCAATTCGACCGTTACTCGCACTTTTTTTGGTTCGTGAAGAAAAAAATCAAGGTAAGAACGGCTACGGAATCTACGGAATGCATAATAGATGAGGTTAAATTTGTGGCACTGATCTCCCTAACCAAACTGGCGAACAAGCTGATGAGATAATTGTGAGGTCCTGAATTTGGATACACCTTCATAAGGCACCAATGCGAACCAGTTATGGGTAGATAAATAGTATGATGACAAGATGAAGAGAACTATCACTCATTCGGCATTAAATAGGGGTCGAATCCACGCCAGAGAGTCGGGGGTGTAACCCGCGGGAAGCTTGAACCTCCGTACCACACTCTTGGGAGTTTTCCATACAAGAATTCTGTATAGCGGGTTATTTCTTGTGAGGTAACTCGAAGTGTTCACGGTCGTTATTTTTCGGTCGTTGTTCAAAACTTTCACAAGAGTTGTGTGCCAAAAATCCTGTTTCACATATTCAGGTATTTCTGCACCAGGAACCCCACTTGACCGTCTCTGACGGAAAAGTTTTCCCACATTTACTTTTCCAGGATAGCAGCATATCCGCCAGTGTTAGACAGAAGTTATCAACTATGCTTACTTGCATCTACTCCAGTCCAACTAAGATTTTACTCAAAAACACAAATCACAGGGCGGTAAATGCATATTCCCCTCCATGTGGTCCATTAGTTCACCTAAAGCTACCATGGCACTTATATTGGCAGAATAGACTTGTCTTTCGCGGTGAACGGTACGTATAGAAGCGCGCTTTGCAGCAGACTTCGGGATCTTTAGCAAACAATCAAAATATATCTTCAATGATTTCTAAGCTTATTTTGATGACAAATTATTCACAACTCTGCTGCACGTTCAAGACCACAGGATGACGACATTTAGACGAGATTTGTTGGTATAAATCAGGATTAGGTGGACCGACGCGACTGACTTAAATCGTCTGTTTAACATGACGCCGACTGTACCTCATCCTCCTATCAAAGGCTTATAGGTTTCCCTTACTGTTGTCTTTGTTTGTTCGATCCATTAATGAGCGTTACATAAACGACATACGTCCGATTTTGACCGAATGAATCAAGGAGAACAGAGAAATACGAACCTGAAAACAAGCTGCATCTGTCTGAGAGAAAAGGGTATCATATTACTAAGAGGAAAACCATAACATGTTTAAGTGCTGAACGCAGGAAGCGCCTGATCAAAGTTTCCTGTTTTATCCAGTACAAAGAAATTGGTTGCAGCTCAATACTTCGAGCTGACCAAACTTCGACCAACCATCTGTTCTCTTGTCTAGACGTAATACACTACTCATAAGGTTGCTGCGAACTGTTCGGAAGACCACCGTCGGTTTTTCCTTTACTTACATCATAAACAAGAGATCCAGCTGGGTTCCAGGTGAGCCTCCCGTCAAAACGAAGTTGATATGCAAATGAACGTATTTGTCGAGGTCTGTCTAATTTGGGTTCAAGTGGAACATAAGGTTGACGAAAACTCGGAAACTGTGCCTACCTGGTGAGCCCCAAGGTTGATGAAACGGGTCATGGGCTTTCGAACAGTTTTTAACAACGGTATGAGTGGTGTAGTTTGTCTATACATGTATCGCGATATCTTGAATATCGCACCGACCGAAACATGATAAGTTCTGGCGCAGCACATTCAGTGGTTTATGAACATAAAAAACGAGGGGTTCGGCTAGGTTCCAGGTGAGTTTCCCGTCGAAACCGAACTGATACAGTTGATCTCTTATTCTAATGCCTGTAAACCAGTACTGCTTCAACCTGCGACTATACATCATCTCGGTGGTGCACTTATTAAACACTTGATAGGTGAATTGCTAATATGCGGTAGCTGATAAAAGGGGGTCATACTAGGAGATAAACAGATGATCACTAGTCCTAAGTTTGATCCAAAGACCAAGATGCTACAGCTCTCGTGAAGGAAGCCAACTAATGTGGTGCAAAACTCTCCAATACAGTATATCCCCAAATCACCAAGGACAATCGGAATGAACGGACGACTGCGTCATAAGGAGGATTTAACTTGTACCATGTAACGTTCTTCGATAATGCTTCCAGAATTGCAGTTAACCTTAATGAATATAAATCAAGTAGGGGTCATCGCATGTCGTTCAAGTGAAACTGGTCGGAATAAGTTGACGTGTCATTTCATGGAACTAGTGAAGATTTGGCACTTAATAATCCGGGAAACGGAACAGACCACTAGTAATATCTTACTACTTATTTTAAAATCTGTCAATGCCCAATGTAGGAAGCAAGCCCGCATGGCCCGTTGGATCTCGCCAATATATCAGTGTGGCAGTTGACTGAATGGGGTGATAAGTGCAGTGTTTTAAATGGACTTAAGCTCCAGTGCGTTATTTCCGCGCTTGCTGCCTGCAACGTGCGAATTCACTCTGCGCATAGTGGCCAGGGTGCCGATTCAGCAGTAGTCAGCCCAAATGAAACTGCGCTACAGTACTACAGTACTCAGCGAGTGCCCGAAATGCTTGTGTTCACACAGAAAGGTGTTTGGCCCTCGGATGAAAACTCAGGTACACATCTCAGTTGAGTAGTGCATTCTAATGTTCCCTCTCTAGGAAATTTCATGAATGGACACTACCACGTAGGTTGTGCTTCCCGAATTTTCACTAGATTTCTCGCCCTCCACCTCTACAGTCTGTGTTCAGGGGTAGGTCATCCAGCTGCCATAGCACTTCCGGGCTGGTTTGTGAGCTTTGTACGGCCTAAACATACAACTTCAGATGGTGAAGATTGAATTCCCTGCTAAATTCTAAGATGATCCTTGGCGGTTGGCCAAAGAGCCACTGACATTAGGTAAATCGCTGAGCCAGGTAATAAGGAAAGATTTGAATAATTTTCTTTTTTATGATGTCAGTCGATCAGTGTAGCAGTAATGTGAAGCAAACGGGATTCCATAGAGGTTCCAGGACATCACAAATTTCTGTACCCGACCATTGTCACGCGGTACACACTGAATTACAGGACGAGCAGCTCCCGTTGTCCAGGCTAATTGGCAGTTAACACGTGGTTTTGACTGAGTCGCTTGTAGAGATAACGATTCTTCAAAACTTAATACTGCGGAATTTTCATGGGATTGTCAGAACAAAAACACTGTTTGACCACCCCCGACTTATGGACAACCAATTTAGAGTGTTTACTTACCTGAGTGGATTGAATTATTTCAAAAAGGCAGTCCTAACATTCTTCCTAAGAGTTTCTTAGTGCGGACCAGATAGAAACTAGACGAGTGTTTCGTAAAAGCTTCAAAAAAATGTCACCTTGATGACAGTTATTGTGATTCGGACTAAATCTCTCTGTAGCACAGTCTACAGGTAAGAGATTACAGCCTGAAGATTTATTGAAATACCATTGACTGTTCTGAATTTTGGAGTGGAAATCAAAATGTTTTGAATAGTCGGTGTTTTTTATTTCGCCATTCGTTCAGGCGCTGCATCACAAATGCCTTATTCTTGAATGGAGTGGTTTGATTGTCTCTCCAATTTCGCTAACATGGTTAATGACGAGAAGTGACACCGAGAATATGCGCCTTGCTTTTACCGTCACCCCTACACAGCAATCGTTGCTCTCCGTCTTTTTCCCAAGCATTAGACGTGGCGTGTTCTTTACGCTGAGGAAAAATACGTGCACTAGTTTTGATCTTTAGACCGATATTGATTCTTGGACTGCTGCTGATCGATATTTGGGCAGCACACAAATCCGGACGCGCAGCACACCTTTTTGCTTGACATCCGAAAATGACGTAAAAATGAATGGACAGCTCCAGTGCATGGTGTTGTGTTGCCTATCGTTAGATGTGGAATAAGAAGGGAGGCTGTTTGAGCAAACAGTGATGCCGATCCATGCTGCAGTATTTGGTTTTGTATGCCCCAGAAATTAAAGCACTTGTAAATATGCTGTACACAGTAATGTAGAATTCAGATATAGACCATTCATTGGTTGACGCGACACTTGTTTATATGAATTGTGCAAGTTGCATACTCAGCCAAAATGATGAAGAGGTGACTCATGAATTTGTATACAGTTTGTAGCAAGTTTATGAACAGAGCACAACATGAACAGTTTTCTTCTTGCACCCGATTTAATCGTGATAAAACTCGGTCATGAACTACCGACCTTGTCCCGGGTGAACTTGGCCTGATTCATCTAGATGACAGACTTATGCAAAACATTCTAATAGGAGATACCTAAAAAGGAGAATGTTGACAATCCAAACCTAGCTTCATGATACATCATGCCTTTGATGTAAACAAAAACATTCTTTCAGACAATATCGCGTCCATAACGTATGAGTTGGTTAACCGTGGTGCAACTACAGAAATGTTTCTCGTTGAGTAATATAAAAATCCAAGTTATTTACTCGTGCTGGATAACTTAGCTCCATATTTGGTTTCTGTGTGAACGCTTGTTTTACTGAGAGCCATTCTGACCGTCATTCGTTAATGGCAATATCAAGGACACAACCACCAGAGCAGTAAACAATTCGAGGCACCGGATGACAGAAACTTGTAGCCAGTTGGGCATGTTGAATTGGCATGTGGAAACATTCGAGACAGGCATAATATGAGCCCATTACACACTCTAGCATAAGGCTAAACGTACTTTGGAGTTCTTTAGGTGCTGCACAATGACTGGTGAACTCAAATGGTGGTTACTACGTGATCGAAAATTACGCCTGACTAGTTTATATGTAACACAAATGTACATTAACAGCTTACTCACCCTTAAAAGAAAACCAGGCTAGCGCTACATCATTCAACAGACTGTGCCCACTAGACTCGTCCGCCTGGTGTTTCACAGAGGAGTTCGACTGAGGCATAGTGTAAACGAATGTCATCCGGCTCAGAACGCCTACATAAACCAATCAAATTGCTGCATTCCTAGGGACAAGCTCCTTAACACTTGAATAGTTAAGTTTTTAAACTCAGAAAAAGGCAGAAACACGGAAGCGACTCTTCAGCTAAATGCACATGTGTACAAGCATGAAAAGCGTTCATCTGCTCATTCGTAACATTGATATTTTAGCGCTCTTTTGACACCTACCGGTTTAGAATCGCTCACATTATATTCGTTTTTAACCACCTGAAGTTTGGTCTTTCTACACTAGGATGAAAAGTTGAACCGTATAGCCCAGTTTCGGCTGTAAGGGGTAGGATGCTTTTTATGAGAAAAAAACAGTGTTTTAGAGCTAGCAACTGATGCACTGTAGCAAGTAGCCAATGAGGGCATAGAAAACGTTGTACTCTGTTAGGAATTTGGTATTTAGTACTTGACACTAGCAGCGCAGCACTACTAAAAAATGCGTTCAAAAGAGCGTGCAGAATGACGTCTATGCAAGTTTAACAGCGTGTAAACTGTTTTGGTGTATACATGCGGTTATTCGCTTTGAAATCCTGTCATTTATGCCGCACAAAATACTCATCTTAGTTAACAAATATGCTTGAAAAATATGTAAGCACTAGTGGTCTTAGGATTAGGCATTCAGAGTTTTGGAATTTGTTCAGGTTCCCCTTTAGAATGCTGATGACCACACTGTGGATGGGGCTTTATGAAGAGAAAAATGGTCAACGATAAAACATTACAAATGCGGTTGAGAAAAAGACTTGATAAATATGCTGCCAAGCATATTGGTCAACCTTTGACCAACCGCTTCAGTAATGTCGGAATGTCATTCGTTTTTTAGGCAGGTTGCAGACAAGTTTGTCAGAGTCAATTATTTTGGACAAGGTCGGTTGATTAGGGCTTTTTTCGAAAGTTCTTAATGTTCCGTTGAATTCTGTCGAACTTTTTTTTGTCTGAAACTGAAATTTTACAATGTTGTTTGCGTTTGTTTCGTTGTTAGGAACTGGATATCGGTAGACAATACATCTGAATCATCTTTTGTAAATTTCATTCTTGAAAACGTTAGCTTATAAGAATGGAAACATGCGAATAAAACATCTTATCCCGTTATTCTCTAGATTGACTCTACACTTTCCAGTACAATCATTTTATCCTAAGTAACGGTCACTCCTTTTGATCAAAACGCCGACCTCTGTGCAGTCACCAGCATTTTCTCTGTGAACAGACGACCAGCTGTGCCTAGACTTTCACAAACCTTCCGTTCAGACCTCCTACAGACTCCTCCGCATGACCGGTCATAATCTTCATCACGTGACATCATGGAGACAGTGCATTTTACAAGAGATGTAAAGCAAAGTGCGATTATTTGTAACTGAACGATGGAATTTACCCAGCGCTGTTTTGCGCTCAATTCCATCAATATCACAAACGGAGTGATCAGAATCCATCTCTAATAATGCTTACTTTGCGCACCAGTGGATTAAATTGAACTCTTTTCTGACCCACTTTTGCACATCCGCTTGAATTTTTCATTATTCATAGCTATAGAATTATGCGAGAAAATTTTGCATTTGGCCTCTTTTTGGATGGAATAGATACACTCGGTTGATAACGTTGCAGAATTTGATTTCAATAGCTTTTGTTAACTTGAAGGTGCTACAAAATCAAGGATAGAGCGTAAAACCGTCATATTTAGATATTAATAAGCAGAGGAACCTAGAAGACTTCTTCGATTATTATCAAGTACCGCTTATCGTTTGTTCCAAAGCGGCAGATTTTGCTGAACAATTATTTTAATAATGGTTTTTCTATTCTCAATATACGAAGTGATTCCCATCCGTTTTTCGTTCATC
Source organism: Clonorchis sinensis (assembly GCA_003604175.2). NCBI lineage: Eukaryota > Metazoa > Platyhelminthes > Trematoda > Opisthorchiida > Opisthorchiidae > Clonorchis > Clonorchis sinensis. Next base: position 9,139,588 of record CM030370.1, read on the forward strand.
TAAATGTGGGGACCTGAAAGAATGTATACCAATCTAACATGTTTATCAAAAGGGATGTGCTGAATACAGATTTACAAATAGACTTAAGGGAGTAGTGTCTTATAGATCGTCGTCTTTGGAGAAAAAAACAGCAGAAAAACAGCTTAAGATAGCAAAGTGCAGTAGAATTTCCGACTCTGCCCCTCTTTGAGATTTGATGGCTAATTGGAATATCAGAGCAGCTTGTGAGCGGTCCCACTCACTGAATAATTCTACGTTTTCAACATAGTGAGTGTAGGAATAGGGTGTAGGTTTTTCATGCTATGCTAATTTCAACTTATAACATCTGAATATCGAATAGCTGAGGACCGCACATTTGGAACCTGTCAACAATGATGTTGGAAACACAGGCCGGAGTCAGTGGAACAATATATACCATTCAAAGCTGAAGTACAACTGATATGGTAGAAGCTTGAACGCTTTATTGGTACCCGGTAGCATTTCGAAAATAGCTTTTTATTGGTTGTACCGAGCATCTACAAGCAGTGGTTTGCGGTGGCAACTTGGTCTTGGAGGTATGTGCAAATGAAAGGTGAAAACAACTGAGACACCCACATTCCGAGCTAATGTTCAACACTTACCCGGTGGCGTTATATTGGCGGTACGTTTGTGACCACTCACTTTTATATTAAATAAAACGACACACAAAACTAATTATAACATAATCTCAGAAGGACCCGTCATCACGCTCAGAACAAAGCTGCGCTGAAACCTTTCTTTGTTCACACCACGGAAAGCTGGGCGATCAGGAAAGACGTTCAGTACCATCGTCCAACTGATTTGGGTCTATTCAGTGCACCAAACGCCTCAGCCTATTTCGTGCGTATCTGGTTAGTTCCTGCAACTCAGACAGCGGTCGTGAGTGTTGAACAAGTGACTTAGCTGCCTAGTTAATATCGATCAGCTCATTACTGGCAAGCATTCGGAATAATAGGAACTTTGGGCGAGAAAAATTCGCCTAAAGTTGTCACTGCTTCAAATATTTAGTTAACATTATCCACACAAGCTACCAACTTTTTGGTATTTGATGTTCCTGTGTTAACAGTGCTGTGAGTTTGTATGCTGTAAAAATTACTGCGCTTGTTTTCGCTACCCTGTTTCATAAACTTTATTCTGAACAATGTTCAATGTTACTGGTTTGGGTTTAACTTTGTTGAGCTTAAACTGACGATTACGAGTAGAGAATAACTCACGCTAATTATTCAGTACTTGTTCATCAGCTTATGAGTAAAGTACTTTGTGTTCCTCTATCACCCCTAAAGTCATGTACGGTCAAAACTGCGCTGCTTTCGCTCAACCGGATGTTAGTAGTTTCAAGGTTCAACCGAATAAATTGTGAACTACCTCCCACTAAACAAGTTTAACTCTACAAGTTTAACTGCATAGCTGTCACAGCAGAGCCTTTAAAAGGATGGTGGGTAAATGGAGGGCGGTATAGTGAGAGTAGTTTACCGGGTGATTTGTTTCTAAAGTGAAATTAACAAGGATTAACTTCCAGTCACTATGTTTTCGAGTTTACATAAAACATGTGCACACTAGAGTGGTGTGCTGCGTTTTAAGAATTTTTTCACATCCACTTCGTTTATGCTGTCAGCATGCATGATGAACATGCAACAAGAGAGGGGGAGGCATGGCATTCCCTCACGTCGTATTCTACAAGCCTAGTACATCAAAGAATGGAGTTGAGGTATCAGTAATAAACAATAATCCGTCAAACGAATGTTTTAATCATTTGTTATCATAGCCTATTTGTTGCCGCAAAGTTGCGAATTTTTTCAAAGCACATTAAAACGCCGCCGCTCATAAAACAAAACTAGAATTTGCCAGCATCTGACGGAAATTTTGATGTGGTGTAAGGTCCATTCAATAGCGGCAAAAGTTTCCTCCAGCAGGTGAACCAAACCACATAGGGGGAGATGCTCTAAAATTCCCGTCCCAAGAGATTCATTCCACCGTTCCTTTGGGCTAACGTACGTAAATTCAAACCTGTGAATAACTGGAACGCTGTTGCCCCTAACGAAAGCGAGCTCAATTGTTATTTTGCTTAAAAAGCACCATGAAAATGAGAAATGTTTGTGCGTATATTTTGAGGCTGACGGACTGGTGTCCAACATTGGGACCGGAGCTTTAAGGTACGTGACCAAACGCACCAGATGATGATGAAACCAGCAAACAAGTGCAAATTTCAATTCAGAATAGCATTTTACAGCAAGTTCATTGGCCGCATACTTTAATAGAAGCCGCAACAGTCAAGGTTTGAGCCGGCGAGTAGTTGAGGAACTTGTCAGAGCTGCTGGAAATGATGGAGAATATTCCATGGTATGTTTGCTTCCTTCGAACGGCTGGTACTTATAGAAAAAGTTCCATTTGGCTTTCCAGGTCCACGGGGAGGGGAAAACCCCCTTGAGATATGTTCATGAAAGGTCGTCGGCATGGTATCCTCACAGGGATCATTGTTTACCGTCCGGCGAAGTGTACAGCCCATCAGTATTAGTCTTCCTGTAACCTACTCTCACCTGTGTGTGAAACAGGGCATGAGGCCTCAGAAGAATTCCGTCCAGTCTTTCAGTAAACTACTAAAGTCTGGCATGAACTCGGATGCAGCACACCAACTGTTTTGGAAGTTGAGTTACTTACTATTCGGCGTAAGGTAATGATCGTAAATTGCTAAATTTGAGTACTCTGTGAAACTCAGGAACGAGGTTAATCACGCGACGAAAAATGCTTTTTTAGGGGTTTACGCAAAAGTACAAGTGTCTACACTCACTGAGGACATCAAGCGAGTTTGATCTCTTAGGAAAGGTTTTGGTTTTATTCATTGTTTGTGGAGAACAGCAGGTGCCTTCTACTCAAGGGGGTTTTGTTGGAATCTTTTCGAACTTTTTTGCCACTTGTAGTTCTACTTTGTTATCTATTTCATTCTCAACTGCCCTTCATAACCTTTGCTATGCAGAGCATATAAATCATGATCGAGGTTGTCACGCATGCAAATGTTTGTTGAAATCTTCCGGATCTGATGCAACTACAAACTAGGAACTGGGGAAGGGTAACAGAATAAAGCCAATTTTTCCAATATTTTATTCTTCAGCTACGCTTCTGTTGGAACAGAGACGATGTCATAGGTTAGATTATACAGTTTCAGGGAAAACATGGCGTGTTACTTTGAGACTGTTGAATTTATTTTGACAAGTTGAACGGATTTCCCATTCTTGTTTTGGCGACAGATGTTGGTTCTTCCAGACCGCAGTTTGTTAAACTGAAACAGTCTTCGTTCGCGTTCGCGGAAATTTCAACCTCCTCTCTGCTACCCGAGTGTCTATTTTGGTTTATAATTGCGTTTCCGGGGCGCTTTTGAGCAACAATGTGTATACATTCGGTCGCGGCACTCGCCGGAATGTGCAACAGTATTTCAGGCATTTAGTTGCGATACTGAAAGCGAAAAACCCTTGGAGACCATCGGTTAAAGAACAAGAACACTGTGGGCAAAAGTATCGGGTGGAGCTAGCGCGAAATCAAAATGAGGCATAAGCTAAATTAGTTTGGTGGAGACCTATAATGCAAACAGTGTAATATCTCAACAAACGCACTCATCTGCAGACCAATTCGGTTCTGATGGGAGATTCATCGGGAACTAAGCCGGATCTCTCGTTTATGATATGTTGGGCTCAATCTCGAGATATCTTCCAATATCTCAAAGATAATACTAACTGAACCATAAGGCGGCCTGGTGTAGCACATTCAGTCGCTGAAGAACACGATAAACGAGCGATTTAGCTGGGTTCCAGATGAATCGCCTGTCGAAGCCAAATTCATATGCAAATGGGTATATTTGTCGAAATCTGTTCAATTTGGGTTCAAGTAGAACATAAGGTTGGTGGATACTCGAAGAGTGTGTCTACCCGATGAGCTCTAAAAAGGGGCGAAACTGGTCGTTGGTTGTCGACGAATTTTCAACAGCCTCACGGGTAGTGTATTAGTCTATACAGAGTAATATCTCTTCCAATTTTGTTCAGGTGTACAACCCACTACCGGCTTCGCTCCTCTTACAGCTCAACAGTTGAACATACATTCTGAGTCTTCATCAACCTTACACGCACATCAGTTATAGGTACTGGGAAATAACCCCCCAGTCGTAAATTAAGTCGGTGTGAACAGGACGTTAGGCTGGAATTCATTCAAATCTATCATTCATAACAGAAGTTGTGCTTCTTTAATATCTTAACTGTCGGTCCGACTAAAATGAGGGGCAATTTTCACGTGGAAATTTCAGTGGGAGAATATTAGTCCCAGAACACTTTTGGGTTTAAAAAGTCTTACTTTGTGAATGGGCGCTCGCCGCATCAGGACAGTAATTAATTCTGTCAAGCGGGCAATTAAAATTGGCCAGAGATGACGTGATCTGCACGATATGTTACTAGTCTTGGAAAATTGAGACTGACCAACTGTCACGTAAGCCGGTGGTTTTGCGGCTGTGGGGGTATAACCGGAAAAAAGGTAGACCCAAGGGAAGGATGGCTAACATTTTCACGCATTGACAGATGTGATCTTTTTCACTGCTTTGCCAATCGGCTCTCTGCATCGAAATCTTGAAAATATGCTTGGTTTTGTTTCGTTTAGCTAAGGTTGTCAGTTCATTATTTATTGTGGCTTGGTCACAAGCAGCATCCGTCCTCCAAGTTATGAAGAATATAGTATTTCACTCGGCAGAAACCGATGAGCTAACGTGGTGTCTTCATGCAAGCAGTGCATACCCACTGTGGTTCAAGGATTCAAAATTGCTGACCGTACTACCTAGTCACTTCGCGAACACGACATTTAACTTGAATCACAGATATACCCGTCGCAAATAATCGGATCCTCTATGGACCTATTGGCTTTCTCCTCATAATCCAAATTTTTTGACAGGTTCTTTCTTAGGATTTCTTATTTCTGACGGTAATTGATGCTCTATGACCGAGGGAAAGTGGAATTCTGAATGTTGCTCTTTATGCGGCCACACCCTGAAGTAAAAAATGTTTTAACACGGCCAGTTCCAGTTAAAAAACAAATGATCTGTAAAACTGTTTCACCAATTCGCAAAAAAATAACTGAGTTAATCCGCATTCACCTAAGTTTGCCATGTACCCGCGAAATTGGTGTGTCGTTTCGTTGGTTGTCACCACCGATTGCTTAAACAGCAGGTTGAGTACTTTAGTGATTTTAGATTTACTTTTTGCTAGCTTAAACACGGTCAGTTTATGGGCAGTTAATGCGGAGTCAGATACGTTCTTGTTCACAGGAAAATTTAGTCCGAGGTGTATGCTAAATTCGCGAAAATAAGTAACAACGTTGTTGAAAAAAATACCAGTACACTTTTGGTGTGTGTACGCCGAATTCTGCTAACGTCAATCAATAATGCGACTAGACCTACATGTCTTCCAAGGGTAATTTAGGACTTTATGAAATAGACCTATAAAAATCTTACCACAACGTGAGTAATTCCCAGGAGGTATCGACCCGAGCACGCGATAACTTATCGGAATCCGTCCCTCGCCTGCCCGAGCTCAGAACCAACGCGCTGAGTCTGCTGACACCAGCAAACTGGAAAAATTGCTCTTTTGCGTGCAGCAAAACAGCTGAAATAATACTTGGTCCCAGTTTTTCCCATGCCAGCAATATGGTGCACTCGCACTTTAGTACAATTCAATAGAATAATTAAAGCATGACTGATAAAATCGTAATCCCAGTGATAGAAAGTGATATTAACAGCCTTAAGAACGTAGTTCAAACTCACTTCAGCATAATACGCATAATACGCAAACAGAAAATCTATTCAGTGTTAGGTATTGAACTGCACTTCAGTGATAACACATTTTTTTATATTTTATAAAATGTTCGATCAGAAAAAGAAGGATTTGAGTAGGTGTGTGGATTTTGGCAAAGCACAGTATAAATCGTATGGATAAAAGCTTACCGACGGAACCTCGCTCATGAGGTTACTGACAACTCTTTGACAGCTCAAGACCATTTCCTTTCTCCTTGAGGCTCATCAGGCACACGCAGTCCCTGTTTTCTCGTCAACTTTATATTCAGCGTGAACCCAGAATGCGGGAAATTCGCGAACTACCCTAATTTGTACACAACTTTGGGCTTAACTCAACTTAATCCCAGCTGAATCACTCGTTTAGGGTATTCTTGAAATGTGTATGTTACACAAAGCCTGCCTCATGTTTCAGTTGGTGCGATATTCGAGATACGGCAGAATATTTGTTTGACGACTTTTGTGCAACCAATTCAGTAGAAGGACATCACAAACGAAGAATTCATGTAGGCATAAGTTGGCTCTCCCGTTGAAACCAAATTAGTATGCAAATGAATGTACTCAAATACATCTACATGAATATATAGGGGTTCATAACTTTATAGTTGAATTAATTTTTTTGTTAACTCTGTTTCCGATTTTTCCACGCTTGTTGAGCAGACAAATGTATAAGCCAAGGGAATTATTCCGCTTTGGATTTTTCTCGGTAAAACACACAAATTTTGGCGTCATTCGAATGAAAAAAATAAATTTTATATGCTTGTTGGTTACATACAAAATTTACTAATTGATCATATTGTAATTTCCAGTGAATAGAGCAGTAAATCAGTGCTCATGCGAGCATTCGCTATCCGCGATTACACTTTATCCTTAATTAGCAAACTGGACTGATTGTTTTGAGATGTACAGAGTTGCTTTGGACTAATAATATAGTATAATATATAATATATATAATATAATATAATATAATATAGTATAATATAATAGAGCCTAATACTGGTGCTTTGTAATACGTAGGCACCAATCGTCATATGTTCTCAAAAAAATGGTATTTTTTAAATATTCGAAAAAGACAACAAATTAGTTTGATGACAATATGCAGTCTGGTTTGATTATTTATATGCCTACTGCGTTCATCATTTTTGAGTCTAAACAAAGGGCCATTGACAAGAAACCGCAATGGGCAACATACTGATTCACATAACTGGGCGACCGAATGTAAATTGTATGCAGGTTTAGCGATTACACACTCTCATAAAAGCATGAGTTAAACAAAGGCAGTCTATAAACAGAATTGCTTTATTCCGCTGGTCAAGTCTCGTTTGAAATCGACTGGTGAGAACAACAGTCCCTGGAAAAAGGTGCACGTGCGCATGCATGCACCATGCACCGACAGTTTGTTGACAGATTCACAGTTGATGGCATTCCAAGCAGCAAACGAACAAATGGACATCAAGCTCCGCTCGCGTGGAAAAAATGTGCTGCACTAAACACTTTAGAAAGTGCGCGTTTTCGCTGTCAGTCAATAGTGAATTGCAAAGACAAAAAGCGGTGTAAATGATTTACACTACCAGTTGATTTGTCGGTTCAATCGTGTAGTCGATTTTCTGCAAAAGGGGCCAGTAGAGGCAAACGAATTGTAGTTTTTGAGTTTCCCACTCGTCCAAGAGCAGGATGTCAAAACCGAGTAAAGTTCTTTTCCACGAACTTTTTACGCATATCCACAGAAGAGATCTTTCGCTCAAAGGATATATTGCTATGATCCGTAGAGTGGAAGTTTCCCGAAAGCATGGAGGTGGAGTCGAGTAGATCAACCCGAACCGCTCATATTCAGATCCAAAAAACTGATCGATTTAGTAACTTGTGACTCCTGAGGAAAATGATTAACATTCCAAGGTCGTTATGCACAGCTCTCAGAATACTTGATTGGATGACCGAACAACGCTCACCATATCACAACTTCGCAGCATTGTGTTATTCAGAGTAGTAGGTGAACAAATTGAGGAATAAACTTCACGCAACATTGTTGAAATTCCGAGATAAATAAACAGATCCCTCGGCTTGGCAAACTGAAGAACCTAATGAGACTATTTACCAACAGGTATGCAGGTTTCGCTTATTTTAACTGAAAACTTAGAGCCAGAAAGGAGCAAGATGTAATACTAGCATCGGCAAATGCATCCATTTGGAGTATTCTGCGATCAAATGACCCTTGCCATTTTGGTTGTACATGAGGCCTTTTAATAAACGTCTTTCAGATGATATCAATATATGTGGCTTCAGTTGTTCCTTAGTATCTTGTTGTCAAGCTCTGGCTGATTAATTTATTTATCGCAGTGTCAACCAATATAGGAGTTAGTCATTTCGTTCCATGTATCTCGTATGACGTTCTGACATGGCCTTTTAGGTATCCGAAGACAACTTTGTCTTATAGATCGCTCACGACCATTGCAACACCGAGAAACCGTTTTATTAGGCTGCCACATACGTGTCAATGTATCTCTGCTTATTTTTACGGAGAATGGCAAGTCAAAATCGACCGCGTGTGGCGCTCTGCTTTTAGGATATTCTAACTATGTTAAATAAAACTTGAGCCTTTCTTTGTGTACATGGCTGATTTCTTGCAATAAAAGTATTTTACTCATTGTTCAAAATCTCATTATTAAATTTCGATTTTTTTTAAAGGTTCGACATTTTGGCTAACCCAAATCTGAACCCTGACAACCGCCGAATGCTTCCACTAACAAGCATAATTTCCATCAATCACCTGTCATGAATGACAGTCCCTTAATAGATCATGGTGACTTCGAATGTCATCAGTGTTGTGACAAATGGGAACAAAGCGTTTGCTGGGACCATCTGGTAAGCCCGCCAGCCGTGGGTGACGCCAAATGTCAGGATAAGCCATGTCAAGGCATCGATTAGTTTGGTACGAGGAACACGCGAGCGAGTGAGCAAAATGCTCCAGGAATGATAATCTGACATGAATTGAATATACTAGTTTAAGTGGTCATTAAAACTTCAGGACACTCAGGAACCTCTGGCACCATGTGGCTGTCATATCCACTTTACTGATGGTGAAGCAGCGCAACTGATAGTGGAGCACATTCGTCCGACAACTACTACTAGGATTGCTGATATTATTGAACCACATTAGACTGTGAAACAGTTTCACAAATGATTAGTTCTTATAGATCGGTTGCGACCGCAGGAGCTTCACAATAGCAAGACATCTTGCAATTGTGACCTCAATGTCATTTCATCTTTCAGTAAGTGCGTTCTTGGTGCAACAACATCAAAATTCAGTGCAACGAAATACACATTCTACTGCATGCTACTAGCTACACTTGTCAGATGTGTTGTGTTACTCACCTACGCCGCAGGATTTGAACAGTGATTCTGCAGTTCCAGCCACATCAGGAGCACTGCGATCTGGTAGGATCAAACCATGTGTCATTGCTTGGGTGTCAGTGGTAAACATCTTAGCGAGAAAATCACTCACGAACTATTGACCAATGGTTCACATGCATTTACATTCATTATACCATAATAAACCAAAGGTCTTTGGAGTCTGATGTTGTAAAATGGAGCGCAGACATTCCCGTCACAACTGGCAATCAAGGAAATCCACCAAATCGTCTATTTTCCTATGATGCACGTTTGTCAAATATATTCATTTCCCTCTGCAGGGTCCCTTCAATTAAACAGACAACTCTTCCAGTAAAGAAACTGTTACTACTATAGCTATTGTGTTACCATGCCTGAAGTGATGTAGAATATATACTAAAGTTCTCGCGCTCAGTTGAGTCTCTACGTGATCAACGGACGGTGCCGTTCTTTTAGTTAGGCTGGCACTCGTAATTCCGCGTGATTTTTTGACAAACCGAAACTCTTCTCTATACTGTCCGCCAACTGCATAACCTGGGCAACGGATGCTTCGGGACGAGGGAGGTGTTAGAGTAAACTCCCGTAATAATATACAATACTCTTAAGGTTTGCATGAGGTCACAAACAATATATTAGCGGTTTGGTCCCCTTGAGTGGTTGTGAACAAAGCTCCAAAGTGCACTTCAACATGTGAGCACTATATTCGGTGAAGCATAGCATGCATGATTGTAAATGTATCTTTTGTACCAAATGGGAATCAACTGCACTACAGTGTTAGGAACTTCGAAAAATGGGCGAAATTTACCAAAACGACGCGTATAATTACTTTGTATCAAGGAATGGAATAGTTTTTACAATGCCTACTACTCAGATACTGACTTATTGGGTCTGAACCAAGTCCATTAAGGATTCGTGCAACCGATCAATAATGAACCGACATTCACACATGAATTTAAGTCAAACAAATTGCAAGCGTTAAGTTTCTCACCAATAACGCGGTGCTGAAAAACCTAGATCACTGGGTCCTCTTACTTGAAGGAAATAAATTAGGGGAAATAAGCCGTCTGCTTCCGACCAGTACCCTGTCTCATCTGGTATAACTGGAAACAATTGAAACCAGGCAGTTCGGTAGCAAAGTTTGTTCTCTACGAGTGATTTTGTTGTGGACGGTTTTAATCATTCACGAAACGCTAACTTGTCTGACTAAATCTGACAACACCACACTGTTGAGTATAAAGAGATTCCCAGTTTAAAAGTACATCTAATTCCCGAGGCATATAAATTTGATTTACTAGATAATTGCTGATCGTGGGTGTATGAACTCGTAGGTCACTTTTTCAGCTATCAGTAACATATCATTTGATTGCCTACTCAACGCTTACACATTAGACTTTAAAATCTTGGTGTAGTGCCTGCTTCAGGCAACTGATAGTCTCAGCAACTCCAAATTCAAAACTGTCTCATCGTGTACAACTGAGAGTTTATTTCCAGTGATTTGTTAACCGTCTTTTTTATTTTCAGCTCAGCATCTGGTGTTGGAACTAAACCCACATTCTTTCTACTCAACTTTTGGAAGTCCTAACAGCACTGCTCACGAAAGATGACGCGTTACTTATTGAAGTAAAGCGTGGAGTGGATCTGTTAAAATAGAATGAATCACTCCACATATGTTTCTTTTATAGCTTCATCTTACACCTTAGATGACGTGGCTCTTATAATATCCAAAACGACACAGCTCAAACGTTTGTGGATAAATTTAGGTCAGTGCAAAGCTGTGTCCACAGAGTTTAGAATATTGGGATACCTACGAGGATAAGCTGTCTATATTTGATCAAATCTGGCCAAATGCGCAACCGTTTCAACTTAAACCAATGTCAGTGCGTCGGCTGAGCAGCAGTCGTTCTGTCCGCCTTATCTTCTTGTGGGAATCACGTTGACGTGTCTTCCCGTGCACACATGCTATAAGATAAAATCAACCTCTGGTTGATATACTTGCTTAGTTGATTGAGACTTGGACGATAATAGTAACTCGGTTTGCCAGTTGAAGTGCCCCCAGTATAAGTTGACTAAACCTCGCAAAAGTGGTGGTTATAGCAGGATGTTGTTCTATAATTGATAAAATGTCTTATGCAGACATCCGGAGACTTTTAGGTACTGCGCATACCCACAGAAATATTTCTCCCAGTAGAATGATAGGGATGATGCGGTGGTGGGAAAGGCTATCGCGGCAGAGTTTCAAAACGTCGGGTTTGATGTCAGAAGTTTAGCACACAGGACCACGTTCATAAATGTAGTAGGACATTTTAGGAGTTTTTTCACATTCTCGTTAGGATTCCATCATGCAACCCTGTAGGAAATGAACGAATGTTCACGGGTGAATAATTCTGTGCGCTGCCTCAAAAGAACTACAAGAAAAGCAGTCAGGAAGGTTATTCTTGGTGAATGCAAAACCACAAATTCATGGAGTTTACAAAGTGGTTCTCTCATACTCTCTAGTTTAGCAAGGTCCAGGTTCCTTGAACCCTCGCTACAGATAAACTGTTTAACGTAGAATGAATCAGCAGGGTTTAGCAAAAGCTTCATTTATAACTTATTTCAGTCACCGCAATCCAAGTTATATCCAAGCTCAACTAGGAACCCTGCATACGAGTAATTTAATTTAATTTAATTTAATTTAATTTAATTTAATTTAATTTAATTTAATTTAATTTAATTTAATTTAATTTAATTTAATTTAATTTAATTTAATTTAATTTAATTTAATTTAATTTAATTTAATTTAATTTAATTTAATTTAATTTAATTTAATTTAATTTAATTTAATTTAATTTAATTTAATTTAATTTAATTTAATTTAATTTAATTTAAAATATATTCGTAATGCACTACTCATAAGGTTGCTGAAACTTCTTCGACAACCCGCGACCGGTTTCGCTCCTCATGAGGTGGCCTGGTGCAGCAACTTCGGTTGCCTGGAAACATCACAAACCAGAGATTCAGCTGGGTCTCGCAAAAACAGATTTGTTTGCAAATGAGTGTATTTCGGTTATTTAAAGTAATTTAAAGATTGGGCCGAGGAAGCTGGGTGGCGCAAGTACAAACAAGAGTGGGAACTATCATTCCACTAACTGAATGAACAGAAACGCCGCTCCTGCAAATACACCTTAGGTGTGCTGAAACCAAAAACCATTATCCATCAGGTCGAAATACCCAAACACAACACTCTAACCATCCTGGATAATGCAGTGTAATTAACACGGGGAAAATCTAGGAGATGTGTGAGCAGTAGAAGAATATGTGTGGGTATATTCCTAGTCCAAATAGACGCCTACTCCTTTTCATTCGGGTCGTTTTGTAACCGAAGATGTAGAAACATCCATCGCAGTGCGTTATGCAACATCAATAAATCTTCGGTGACAGTGATACACATACGTAAGACTTTGAGCCGAACATATGTGATATTACTGCGATACTTCATTTATTACTGACCAACCGAAGGACAAGTGGACATTTACAGGTGGTGGTGTCCAAACAGTGATCATGAGAACACGATTCGGGCATGACCCCTGTGCACTTCGTATTTATGAGCGTCGGGAGTGTTATTTTCCAAGCGTGCTTCCATGGCCTTACTTATTACTGATCTTTACAAAGTCTACAAGTTTACAGGAGTGCCCAGAGAAAAATCCATTGGGGCTTTCTTTTAGCTTGATAGGAAAATTGTTTGTTTAGGCTTGCGGCCTGTCTAAACAAACTATTTGCGTCCACTGACCACATTTTGTCCAAAATGTTGATCCATTGGAGGCACTTAGTAAAAAATTTATGCTGCATTTTTTCGTACCTCAGCAATATTTAGCAAACCACTTCCCATTTAAGAACAGTGCAGGCGTGTCATGTAGAGATTGTTCCAATTCGTTATGTGAGAGATCGATAGTGCTGGTGACACTGAATAATCGATCACATCTCACGTGACGGTACTATAGGAATTAACTCGGCTGTGACGCAGGAAATGCTATTGCAAACATTATTTATTCTGAATTTTTAGGGTCTTTGAAACCAGAGAAAATGAGGGTTGCAACGGTGATCACAACGAGGGATATTTACCGAAATTCGCAGTAAATTCAGCCAATACTCTGTTGTAAATTTCCACCAGAACCACTGTGCGCAAATAATTGAAACCACAATCTGGTAAAAATATACACCGCATTTATTCTGGTGATCGCAAAATCTGTCTTAAAAGCTCAACTTATTTGTTGAATGGTGCACACTGTTGCAATGTCTGTCATCTTCAAAGCTGAAAGCGATCTGCGAAGATAATTTACCTGGCTCTTGCAATCGGGGCAAGACAATTGGTCCATCATATGGCGCACGGATAGGTGCTGTGTGCCCCTGAACGAGATTAAATATTGATCTCTGGACTCAGACAGTGCAAGATGGCTTAGAAATTACGAAGGGCGCTCAACAGATCTTAAAGTTTTCCTGCTACCCCAACCCCGAAAAAACATGGAAGATAACACCAAATTTGAAAGAGTTCCGGTCAGAGAGGAAAAAGTTTTCTGAATGACCTGATAAATTGCGCAAGGATTTTCTCTTGGCTACAGAGATCGCGCAGTACGGCACACACCATTCCTTCCACAAGAAAAATACACAGTGCTAAATTCCTTGGAATACATGCCACAGTAATCCGTGTAGAACAAGATGAATAGCTTTCGAGAAATACACTCACCTGCAAATCAATTTGGTTTTTGCGAGAGACTCACCTGAAACCCAGCTGAATCTCTCGTTTGTGATGATTTCAGGCAACTGAATGTGCTGCACCAGGCCGCCTCATGTTCCAGTTGCTACGATATTCGAGATATCGCGATACATGTATATTCGTAATGCACTACTCATAAGGTTGCTGAAAATTCGTCGACAGCCCACGATCGGTTTCGCCCTTTTTGGGGCTCATCGGGTAGGCGCAGTCCCCGAGTTTCCGTCAACCTTATGTTCTACTTGAACCCAAATTAAACTGTTTTTCGAGAAATACACTCATCTGCAAATCAATTTGGTTTTTGCGAGAGACTCACCTGGAAGCCAGCTGAATCTCTCATTTGTGATGATGAATAACTTTCTACGTTTTTTGCTTTCAGAAAACTGATTGGGTTCCATGATCTCTTATTACCATTATCCGGCGACACTCACGGCTTGCTCCACAAAATGGTTCTTAGTGTTTATAATATTAAGACCACGTACTGACTCGGTCATAGCAAGAGTTCTCCACCTTTTTTTAGAAATCTAGGATCTGCGGGTGAGAATGATCTATGGGAATGGCGCACGTCATACATCGTGTATATTTTGATCCAAAATCCTTCATGAACACAATTTAAGTTGTGCTGATGTCCTGGTATAGTGATAGACTTGTCTTAATCATTATCAATATGGATGAATGCATGTGGCGCATGAATGATCTTCAGAAACTTAACACAATACTGAAGAGGTTTCTGAAAAAAAACTGACACTCCACCATCAGTATCCGTCTTGGTGCCAAACAGCTGTGCGCAGTCCCCGATTGTTAATCAACCTTATATACTTTTTGAACCCAAATTAAACCGGACCATCATAACCAAGAATTCCAGCCGGATTCAGTCGAGTCTGCTGTCAGAACCAAACCCTTGTGCCAATGGATGTATTTCGCTGATCTTTGTGCAGGGGGGGGGGTAGTTAAATTTGTAAAAACCTGATCATTGCCGTAAAGTTTCGCACTCTTTCGCCTCTGCAAGTTTGCTGATGTTTTTCCGCTTCTTATTCGCCACAACCAACCTGTTTTTTCAATGTAGGCTGCCTAGAACCTGGACTTTTAGGAATAAAACCTTATTCAGTAGTTTAGGGATGGATGCTTAAACAACTGCCAGTGTTTTTGCTGCTCAGAGTATCACTCTGAATTTATCATAATATTTAAGCGCTACCTATTAGAACGCCGCCAAATAATGGCATTAGGAAATCGGTTTATCGTAGTAAAGTTTCCCCAGTCAACGGCGTGAGTAACAAAATGTTCCCACACATGAAGGGAACATTTCGAAGTCCTGTAGCGGGAAGCAGACATGGCCAGCGAATAAAAACTTCACCGGAATGTATGGTCACGGTTTCGCAGGGGAAGCCCTCTGGAGCCAAACCCAGTCATATACAATCTATTTTCGAATCACTTACTGCTCCACGTTACAGGAATTAACTTGTATGGCACAGAGCATCTGTAAATTTCCAGCAAGAACCAACTGTTCTAGGGTGAAACCTACCAGTTGCTGTTTTTGAAACTGCTTTCAGGCAGCTGTTTAGGTGATTTTTTTTCGTTTAATGATTTCTTAAGCTTCTACTCTTGACGAACTGATGACCCGCAACTTTTTTTTAATTCTTCTTGGGGCTCATAAGGTCGGCGCAGTCTCTGAGTTCCCGTCAAGGTTACATTCTACTTAAATACAATGGTGTACGCAACTGGCGAAGTGCGCTCGTCTAAAAAGCACCATAAAGGACACCCTTAACTATGATAGAGTCTCTTGTTACAATGCGGTTTTATTGATTGTTCTCACAAGTCTTGAATTGTATAAGAGCATCGGACATTTTTTTCACCTACAGTGAGTCAGCATAGACTCCCTTCAATTCATCCGAATTGGGACGAGTCGTTTTTTTAAGTGTACAAATATTGACTGATGTAAAAGCCATACGACTGCCGAATTGACGGTAATAGTACACACAAGCGCCCTGTCACGCAACCGCACGACAGCCATCCAAATAGCTATCGATAAAACTGGGAGAATAGTGAACGCTAATCAGAATCCCACACTCAGTTCGCCCAATGCTGATGAAAACAGAGTTTTTTCCACATGGCTGAGTGGAAGTTGTGGAACAATGTCACATAAACAGCTGTCTACTGAATATATTGGAAAATGTTTTTGACAACTCGAATTTGTATCGATCGTGAAAAAAATGCGCTGTTCTTGGGACGGAAATCCACTAGAGATTATCTGAAATTTTAGCATGTCATACTAGACAACCGTTTAGAGTGAATGTAAAAGGGATGTTTTTTCCAGATAGTGTAACAAATGAGATTTTGAACCCGTTGGGTCACTTGAGCATTAATCACTTGAGTAGGTGAGCGAAAGGTACTAACAATACTCATTATCTAATAATGGACATCCTCCCCGGCATAGAAGTATAAAAAATGCCACACGAAATGAAAGCAAAAAAGATAAGAGCTCTTGGCTTTGGCGTCACTTGAAAATGCTGGAAGAAAATTTTAAATAACAGATAGAATATCTAAAGACACGGTTACTCACTACAGACATACTGATTTATGGTGACAAAAACATAACAGAAAATTTGAGAAGCAAGAAACCTGGTCGCAGTTTGCTTAGTACTTGAAGTTTTATAACCTAGTGGATATTTGACAGCAAAGCCTACTCAATCTGGCGAAGTTCATAGTCTTTCAGTTTGTGATCAATGGAGGCTAATCAGTTGTCAGTTTACTGGTGCCTACGACCCCTTATCCACGATCCCGTAACTCTTTTGTCCGGATTTGTATTCTGTGTCGGTTTAGCTAATCGTTTGGGTTAACATTGATACTTTGTACCGGGTAATCAAAGAGAAGCCTGATGAGGAGAGCGAACCGATGTTTTAAATTCTTCCGTAAATGGTAGGGTCACTGTTCCTCATGAGAATATATATTGAACTCATTTTTGGTACAGTCGTTTTGGCCCAGTGTGCCAGATCAGCAAAAATTACACTGATAACAAAGGGCGAGTTAAATTAAATTCAAATAAAATGGTCTATTAGAGCGCAATTTTTCAAAGCTTAGGATATGGACGGTTATAAAAGGGCAGCGTGTCTTCTGAAAGAGCGCAGTTTTATCAGCGGTATTCAAGAAAAGTTGGAAAATCATCCATGACTTATCCAAGCACTAAGAGAAGCAGCCTCCAAACGCTTCACCCCTAATTGGCTTCGCCGACTGCATCGCACTTGATCCTATCATTACGAGATTAGGCATACCATTCGCCATATGTTGGAATACCGGTGGCTCTTATTGGTAGCTGTTCAGACGGCTGCTAATCTGTTCGCCGGGGCTGGCGGTAGACGCTGAACCAGTTGTCACTATTAGTGAAGACGGGTGAACACAATGAGAACATCTACTTGAATCATTCCAGAAAGATTACAACTCAGTTTCCAGGCTTAACAATTAGAGCTACAGCCATGGGATCCACTAGCAACACCGTGCACCGTGCGCAAGCTATAGACTGCTCAGAATTATACTTTCCTCGTATTAAGTTTTTGAGATCAACTTGAATCTGTTGGCAAATGAGAACAAAACTCTGTCACGGCTACTAGTCCTAGTGCAGAATGAGTTTGTTCCAACACGACCTAGTTTCTGAAACGTCTCGGATTCATCCTTTGTTAGCTAAAAATTAACTCCGCTGAGTTGTTTGAAAGAGGTCTTACTATGTCTTTTTGATAACATGGGCTTCGTTTCGAACCACATACAGACATGTTGGGAAGTATACCGTGCAGGTAAATTATAGAATTTATTGCGAGTTATTATAACTATTTCCGAGCTTAGATTCTTCACTTACCTTGGTTGGATTTTCACTTACTGGTTCATGTTTGCCAGTCACGCTGTTTCTGGCACACGTACATATAACTCGGGATCAGATGTATTATACTGTCGAAAGATTGAGCCAGTTTCCACAAAAACATTATGTTAGGAGCCACCCAATAATTCGTTTCCGTTATTAGAGGTCACAGTAGAAATATATCACAAACTGTGGAGAGAATTTGGTCTCCAGGTATGTGGTATTCAGAGCGAGTAACTTCGATGGTTATTCAATGGTGGGCGGATGAAATAAAATGAGGTGGGAAATGCAGGACCTGTCCCCCTCCAAAACGTCAGAGTTACAAAGCATCACGTACACTTGATCGAAATCCCCTCTTTGTTTGGAAGCCCCAGTATCGTCACACGATGATATGATTCTCTAAATGGGCAATTTAACCAGGGCGGCCAAAACAAGTTACAAAGTGTTCATCTGAGTGCTTTTCAGTGGACTCCCAATCCAAAAGGCCTAAAGTTTAAACCAGACAAATATTTAATAGAGATTTACTCCTGTCGCTGAAGCCAGCCTGTACTGAAAATCCTTGAGGCTTTTCATCCTCATTGGAGATCATTATCAGAGTGTATCCTACTAACCGGCAACCTCCAGGCTAGTAATAGTAGTTTCGACGCTTAACCGGTCTGTCACGAGTGGCTGATCAGCAGGGTGTTTAGCTCGCACCCAGACAGGAATCAATTAAACCAAGGGAACTACATCACGTGGTCACTCACTGGTTGGCTCCTCGAGTGACGACTCCTTAGAATGAGATTCCACTCAGGGTGTGAAATTGTTCTTTCTCTGAGCTACTTATTGATTGATGATTGGGTGAGAGCTGACCACACTACTGTTCAGCTGCCCCTATCCTAACCACTGACTGGAAGGTCGAGAGTTCGAACGGCTTCGGGTTTCGTGAGGGGCGTACTGCTGATAATTGTCGACAAGGATGAAACAGCTGTACAGCGCTTATCGGTCTTCACTCACAGGACGAAATCTTCTCACATCATCATCAGAATAGTAATTACCGAGTATACTATACTATACTACTAGTATATACCGAGTATGTCCAACCAGTGGATTGTTCATCTAATTATTAACAATTACACCGTGGATGTTTAGTTGATGGATATCCGGATAAAGAATTCTTAACCCCCAAGCCAACCAGAGAACAATGGAATAGTGAAGACAATAAAAAATACTGAGTAGTAATGACAATAATGACAGGGAGCTTTGTCGTCCTAAATAAACGTTTTTCTATGAGGATTCCCAGGACTGAAATGTGTGTACGAAACGGTCGCGCTTGCTTGCATCACTGTCAACGAAAGAAGATTCATACATCTTTCCAGATGGTGACTTCAAACTTGCAGGTCAACCAGTCGCGCTAATCTGAGGGCACGGATCAACGTCCATTCGACACCTATCTGTCAGACAGACTCTTAGCCTTAAAGCATGAATAAGGTAAACTGACGATTTATTCAATCCATTCAAAATCATACAGCCCCTAGTGGTTGAATTACTTTCAGTTTCATGGCGCATCTTAAACCTATACTAAAGCCGACTATGGATTTATCAGATTTGCGAAAAGCCAATCCATTTAGAGTTCAAGATATTCCGATAAAAGTAGGGCAAACTTCGTGGTAACTCACACAGCGGAGCTATGAATAGCGGGTTAGGTTTTCCATATCAGCTTGTCTAGAATTGAGTATCTAGGGTTCTCCACTAAAAGATTTCAAATCCATAGCCTTACAGCATGAGTAAAGTTTCTCATTCCTGCCCGCTAAAACCCCTCTACAGTCGTTGTTTCACGGAATCTTTCATTGTTGACGGCCGATTTGTTTACAAAATTTCATTGAAATTAAAAGCCATTTGTTTTGAGAACGTTTCACCGCTCCGTTTTTATCTCGATTGCTGTGCTCAACAGGTTGTCTAATTAGGGTATTAAACTTCACTCAGGAGCAATTATATTTAGGAACAGTAAGAAAGTTAAGTTGATTTTCGAAAATTGAACTAATATTTACCATAGATCGTTCACTTTCTGAATCATAGTTAATGTGTGTTAGTTAGCTTTTCTGTTTGTACGTGTAGATGTGTCGAGAGGCTTGGTTAACTCGACGTTGTGTTCACAATCGGTCTCCCCCACGCCATGCATTGACAACCGAACTACATCACGTTCGTGCTTAGCTATTCATCTGACACGCAAACAACACATGAATCATTCGGCCGATTTCATCCCGTAGCCAGTTAAACTCGCTCGTTCGAAGGTATCCCATAAATTTTGTATAAGCTGATTTGAATTAGTCAGTGGACTCCGAACACAATGGATGTATATTGGAGAATTGTCCTCATACCTTTTTACTATATTCTACCCGAATAGTGTTTGCTGAACACACCAGAACACCCAGTCTAAACTCTAGACGCTTAGGGAAATAATTTGAGAGTTCAGAGCACGTACCGAGAGGTTCGTATTGATGCCAAGTTGTATCTGTGACTTGTTCTTCCATCGTATACATCAGTTCAAACGACGCAACACTTTCATACTTTGAAACAGACAACCTGATACCTCTGATCTCTAATTCAAATTTGCGAAACAGAACGCTTGACATGTGCTTAATTACCCCATGCCAAATACCGACCTTTGGTATGGGAGCCTAATAAGGAAAAATAGATTGATAGATCGATAGATAGATAGATAGATCGATAGATAGATAGATAGATCGATAGATAGATAGATAGATCGATAGATAGATAGATAGATCGATAGATAGATAGATAGATCGATAGATAGATAGATAGATCGATAGATAGATAGATAGATCGATAGATAGATAGATAGATCGATAGATAGATAGATAGATCGATAGATAGATAGATAGATCGATAGATAGATAGATAGATCGATAGATAGATAGATAGATAGATAGATAGATAGATAGGCAGATAGATGATGGATACATAGGCAGTTAGATCATAAATAATATTGATTTCTTAGAACTTCGCAGATCACTTCATCCGAATTCAGTCTTTTGACGCCGATTTTCAAGAAAACATCCCAGAAACATCCTCAATTGGCATCAAGTCTAATCATAAATCTTGAGATATTTTGATACCTTATATGTTCCCCATCGACTCCAAAGTGTTTGCTGTTGGTGAGCATGATAAACATTTTTACTCATTTTGCCACTCTTTATCGCGATGACTTTAGCTTTCAGATTTAAAGAAGAAAGGGTTGGAAGCAAATGTAAATATGAATCGGAATGGCGTAGATACTACATGTGGATAGGGATCTGGGCAACACACTTTACTCTCCCGAAAGTTTATTGTGTTCGAGAAAGTGGTTTTAAGCTTCTGCGGGAGGTTTTATGCCTTACGTGGCGTCACTGGAAGCGAGGCTTTATCGCCTACTTGGTAATAGGTTTGTTGTAGAGCGTGGCAAAAGAGCCTTCAAGGTTTTGGTTTGCTCTTCAGTGATTTGGAGTTATTTTTCTATTTTGCCCAAGAAGTACTTCGAAGGGAAGTTACTAGGACGCGTTCAATCTGGAATGTATCACTGTTTCCAGTGTACACGCATCTACTTTAAATACGACAAGTCAGAAAGTTATCAGACAAATTAAACGTCCTGTCTTCAAGATTTTAGTGACCTTTACCTTCTGCTAGTCTGGTGTCAGGAGTGTGTGTGCGATTGTAGCCTCGCAATCAGCTGTTCAGCAGAGTGCCTCAGAATAGCGCCACGTATGCTAAGCTGTAACCAAGCACCGAAGGGTTTAGCATATCGCACTGAGATTACGGACAGTCAGCGGATATTACGAACGATCTCTTCTACGTCTAGCAGTCCCGACAATCTTGGAAACCGCTTCGCTGCTGGTCGCACTTTGGTGAAAAATAGAAGAAATACCAGGCCCACCAGAAATTAATCAAAGGTCTGACTGTGCCACGAGGGTTCTGTGCTCCCCGACCGATGTCTGTGCGATTGAAAATGCCTTAGATGCAACACCCTGCGAGATGTAGACGGGACAGCATTTATACTCTGTTTTCTGTGTTAACAAGCGAGCATGTCCAAGTGTGTTCTCGACCGCATTTCGTGGGCAAAGGTCACCAGGGACATCTCTGGAGTCTACCTATTCCTCTCCCAAAGAAAGTCGACACAAACGCACACACATTTTAAAACCAAAAATTGGTGGTGGCTGCGTTGTCTGCAACAGTTGCATGCTAAAGGCTCAGGCGAAAACGTGGAATGAAAAACCTGCACGACTGGGTAAAAATAGGCAGCTGACGCTGAAGACGTCAATGAAACCGACGTAGAGTTTCACTATTTCCTGTTGAGAATATTAGTTTTGGGGTTCAACTTGTTTCAACAAACTTCACTTCATGGTTGCAAAAGGCCTAATGGTTTTAGGCCTAGGGTTTAATGACTCATGTACATTTCCGAAGTCCTATTTCTTACCAGAGGTAGAAAATTAATGTGTGCATGTCAAACGGGTGAAGGTTTCATTTTAAAAATCTAAACGTGCACTCTATTAACAGCAGGATTTCAAAAAGTTGATTGATTTTGGGCATATCCTTTCTGTGTTCATTCATTTTTCTGTCAAAAGCCAACGGCACACAAAGGCGCGTTTGGTCAATATCGACTGATCAGCATGACCCAACTAGACTCCAGAGTTTTCAGATTAACATTTCGGAGTAAAACTGTGCTAGATGTTCCAGAGCTCGCCTGGCGGCCGGAAGCTCGGTGGTAAAATGATGCACCTGCATGGTTAATTCCATCAACCATCTGTTCTGCAAAATGCACATCCTCAGTAGCGCCTGGTGAGCTAAACCTATTGCCTATGTACCACCAAAGGAGTAGTTATTTTTTGTGCTTTGCTGATGGTATCAATGTTTTTCTTCCGTTTTAGCAATGTGGCTGATTCGCAGTCCCGTTGATTTTCGTTGCCGTTTCGCTGTATTCTATCTCAACTGCAGTCTACTCGGTCTACTTTCTACACATATACATGGGGTCACATATGATCTTCACTTGAGTGAAAATGGTACTCAGAATTCCAGTATCCCCCTCCATCGGGAAGCCCGTAACGCAAAACCTGTGATTTACATCGGTAAGTTTTATCCAAAACGGCTTACTTATTGTTTCTGTTCAAAACAACACTGATTTTCAGAGGTTCGTTGATAGGCATCGAGGAGGGTAAGCTGATTAGATCAAATTGCTGTAGCGGGGAAACATATGGCAACAATTGTTGCTACTACCACAGTAAGGATGAACCAGAGAACACAAAGTCGTGACGTCAAACAAAACAACAGCAGCGTGAAACACAATTATAATCCATCCACATAAAGCGACTGATCGAAACGATTTTCTAATAACCATTGAAGAACAGGATA
Source organism: Clonorchis sinensis (assembly GCA_003604175.2). Taxonomy (NCBI): domain Eukaryota; kingdom Metazoa; phylum Platyhelminthes; class Trematoda; order Opisthorchiida; family Opisthorchiidae; genus Clonorchis; species Clonorchis sinensis. Next base: position 9,162,796 of record CM030370.1, read on the forward strand.
AAGACAGATTCAGCTAAAACTTCGGTGCAAACTATTGGTACTAGCTGAAATTATCAAACAAACACAGTTGATTCCAAAATATTCCTCTCTCTCGTTTGGACTCGCTCCCACTGCGTTTGGACCTAAGTTCACAAACAATATTGAATAACAAAAAAATACAAAAAATAACTGTGACGCAGAATCGACACTAACAGTTGTGCGTTGGCCTCCCGTGATCAGAAGCAGCGTTGACTGAAGCAATTCCCCACGATAAAACACCTTAATCTAGATGAATATGTGAGGCAGCTCTGGCTGCACAAACAAACAAACAAACAAGCAAACCCGGCTGCCTTTCAAAGGTATCCTGTATATGAGCGTCGAGCGGCTTATGAGTAAAACGATTGATGTTGAACCAGTCCAGGAAGGAGTGTTGCCAAGCTAACACTTGCCTCTTTGAGGGAAACACTGCCCTTCTCCTATCCAGAGCACACAATTGAAAGTTTATGCTCCAAGTGAGTCAAGAGAATCTGTTCTATTTATTACCTCATTCTTGGGACTATTCCATTAAATGGCTCACATGATGGCCCATGAGTAGTACAGGTATCAGTAGAGGCTACGCACATTCACCTGTAGAACTACGTACTGGTTTTGCGCCATTCGAACCATCTGTAGGGTACGATTTTATCGTACGACGCAGACCAAGTCGAGTTAGATTCGAATGTTGCTTCAGAGTTAAACGAATGGTTTGATTTATGAGTAAAAATGACCATCCATCGGTCAGTGGACTTGAGGAGTTCTGTGAAAAGAGCCTGCGAAGGGCTTTGAAGGTCACCAGGTTTCCTAGACTTAACTTACTAATGTCCAAGATTGGATACTCTAACCATACATTTGTTCACCTAACCTGCGACACATTTTGGTTTCAATGCAGCTTTCATCTGTCAGCTGAAACGTATCGGACATATCACAATTCTTTAGGACTGTGGAAACCCGCGATCTTACAGCTGACAGTCAAGCATAAAATACTTCCGGTATGAGGGATCAATCAGAGGAACTACTAGTTTGTGTTTACGACCAGCGCGTTACCGCTAACCATCTGTTACGCAGTTCACACTAATGAGCCTGAGTCGATAATTTGTGTGTGACTGTCAGATTTTCTCCCCGAACACACCGATTGGGAGTTGATACCAGTGTAACTCACGAAACTTGTCACGGGCTTTGTAGATGAAAATACTATTGAGCTTAGTTCGGCATTTAGATTATTCTAGTTGATTAGTACTGAAACCCCTAACTCCAGGTTCTTCGTCTAGTTCACGTTTGAAGACATTTTCGCCATCCTCCACTACATCTCTATGTAACTGGCCCCAGCGGTTTCCAACGAGGCGTGTTAACTTTCGATTGGCCTAGAGCTTTCAAATTTTGTGCCAACGAAGATGGAGGCAGTGGCTACCTCGTGGTAGGTCTGCAAGCAGCTAGAGCCTAGTGTTTTGACGCAGCACGAATGGGGAGAATGCTGAGTGGAATGATTTAGAGGCTAAAGCCGATCCTCGGACTCTAGGTTCCTAATTCCACTTTAAAACCGTTCGTTCTTCTCTCCACATGCTTAAGCTGTAGCCGCACTACTGGTGTATACCACAGGTAACCGCTACGGTTTGAGGACAGTCTGCCGCATCGACCTGCCGTCCTTGATTCCATTATGAAAGCATTGCGCAACTAAGAGTGCAGTAATTTGTCTCATCTTTATTTCTTTAGGTACCATTAAAGTTAACAGATACTGGTGGAGCACTTTGTGAAAATCCTTGATAAAGTCAACGAAGACCGAGTTAATGTTGTATCTTAAGGTGCTTGATGAATTCAATCGAAGTTGAATGCCTTCAAAAATATTTACAGTTACTTGGATGTGGTGACATGAAACGCTCCAAGTAGTACTGTAGGCGACAAGAACTATTCATCTGCATGACTCCACTATCGAAGCAAGCTAATGGCAAGAATCGATAGTTTGCTAGAAGAGTTTCAATGACAGACTTAGGCAACGAGATAACCACTGCAGAATCCCTCATCAGCTAGTGGCCGGATGCTATCGTAATTAACCTCTCAAGTTAACAAGTACAACATGCAGTTACTTGCATACCAAGGGGTAAGTATTGACAAACCAAGGCGAAACATACGAGTGTGATGGCTTCAGATCATCCCATGCCGTCTCCCGTAAATTTCTTCTCACAAAACAACAGGCAAAAGACTCGATAGTAAGAGACCTCAACTGTGATTTGTGGTGAATACAAAACCGTGAGAAGCCTGCTTCCATGGAAACGGCGTGGTCCACTTACGCCATGCCATACAAAGACGTATTCTCCGACAAATTCACGAAAGCTACACGCTGAGCTCTATTTTGATGCCTCTGTAACCGCAGTCTGTATGAATTTAGCCCGGGTTTTCGTTTTAGCAAGATTCTCGAAAGACCTTGCAACTGAGCCACACTGATTTGTGGTGAAATATTGGACTCCGCAGTGATGGACGCTGCTCCAGCAATTTCATCTCTGTCTGTGAGCTATTTTACCTATGGCATGCGGCCATATGTACGCTGTCGAAATACGCATTGAGTCATCTCCGTCTATAGTACAAGTAACCTCAGCGATACAACTTTTCAGAGACTCACTTGCAGTGCCACAGGTTGCCGAACGTTGCAAATCACCGGACAGCAGGTTAGGTGTAAGTGAACATTATGATGCATGATGATCTTGGTTCAAAGGTCGTCGAACGCCCTGTGGCATTTATCCTTGTAATACCTGACGGTGAAGCGCTTCGTGTGTCACCATCACCCTCTGTGTACGGGATTTGTGGAGCAAATGGGTTATTTGTTGTTGTTCAAGGAATCACAAATTACCAACTTATCTGGGGACGTCTTTCACCAGATCCCAAAAAGGAAGTTGACACTGACGAATTTTAAAGCGCACAAAAGTTCGGACGCGCAGCAAATCGGGAACAATAAAATGGTGTTAATTGTTCAGTTTTAGGTGTTTTAGAGCCCATACTGTGAAGACAGTCGTTCACGCAACATAAGCGGACATTGAGCCCAAAATTTGGCCCACTCATCTTCCCCAACCTGTGTTTTGAAGAAACTATCCTCGCAACATTTGCACCTTGCTCATCAGACCCCCCTACACTCGATAATGCGTATAATTCATTTCAGCGGCTGAGTATTTCAAGAGGTTAGCTACTCGTTCGTCTCTCCCAGAATATGGATCCAGGAAATACTATATTGAGTTTTAGATTTGATTTTGAGAGACACGGTGTGACTTTATTTGCGGGATATAATCTTCCCCCAAAAATTCGCAAATTGCCTTCGGCTACCAACACCACCCAAGAAGATTAGACGGGAGAATAATTCACTCTTCGAGTGAGCTTTCCATCTAAGAAGACCTGGATAGGAGAGCCAGTCAAGAACTGACCGCGTGATGTGGACTCCCTGACTGGAAGATATCCCGCCTATGGATGTCCCGCACGAGTTAACCACATCACTTATTGGAACCTGACGGCCGAACTGTTTGACTTCGAACTGCTACCCAGGACGCTGCGAGTTTGAATAACCCTGTAGACTTGTGAGATGAGCATAGCTGATGAGCCCCACTAAGGAAGAAAAAGTCGTACTTTGACTTTAGAAATTTCAGCGTAGATTAACTTCATTTACATGAAGAAATCTTCATCGGAAAATTCTCAAATAAACTGATACTACCAACACAAGAGTCCAGAGAAAGTTACTGATGATTGCTTTGCGTGTACCAATGTCAAAAATTAAAATTCTCTCGGAAATAAAGTTCCAGGCCTTTGAATTTATTTCGCGCAGAATGTAGTTAATGCGAAAATGTTATTCTGTTCGAAGTATGCTAACAATAACCCCCAGAAATCTATACCAGTCATTCTAGGCTCGTTTCTCCAATACATGATTCCGGAAGTAACAACTACCTAATTTATTGACACTGTTTTACCGTCACATCCGACTTGGTCTTCTGACTTTTCATACTCTTTAAACTCTTGGAAATTTTCTGCACTCCCCGGAAAACTAGGGCAACTGTGAAATTAATGAACAATACAACTTATAGTTAGCCTTGTTCTGGTGAAATGTAGCTCTAGCTACCTCACTGTTTCTGCCAGAAGGATCTTGAAATGATATCTGCCAACATCCGTCGAAAATATGTGTCCAATCAGACCTATTCGCTGCAAAGCTTCTAGTTTACACTACGATGTCGTGTAGGCAAACTACCATTTCTTAACCACCCTTGAATTGTCGCGCGAAGAATCGTTTTACTATTATCAAGAGCAGGGCTCATTTCCAGGTGTCAGCGGCGGTCAGGCACACGGGATTTGTGAATTTTAAGCATTCTGTTTGATTCCGTGGACACAAAAATCCTTGAACTGACATCAGGTCTAGTGAAATTTGGATTAAAGAGACAGCTTCTGTAACAATCCCCAGACGCGGGGTCTGATATGGCTTCCTTGAATTATTTTCATGCACATAAAAACTGGTCGTAAATTCAGTCAACCAATGCATGCTAAGCTTTTCCTTAAAATATTCCATTTTCTGGTTGAACCGGGATCAAGAATGTTAGGAAAATGGAGTGGCTTTCTTTTTCTTCCGAAACACTACAGTTCCATGAATAAGTAAAAATTATTTTACTGTGGTTTTCTAAGCAGTGACTGAAAAAAACCACATACTGGTGTGTGAATGTTACAGTCATGTTGTGTTTTAATGTGCTTTGGTAATTTCGCAGTTAGTGACCAAATATTGCCATTTTGCGTGTGCACATTCACTTGGAGTTTTGTCCATGAGCATGTCTGGATAATGGATGTACGGAGAGTTCGCTCATTTGAGCAGAGCGGTGAATGTACCACGTCCGTGCGGTTGTCTGCATAATGATCGGACAATTAATAATGTATTGAGTTGTGACCGAACTGCGAATTTTTTGGTTAGGGTTACTAATTCGGTGTTGGGAAGAGGACCAAATTTTCACACAAAGGTCTCAAATATGCTACAATAAATTTGGTGGTGCTCGACAAATTTAGAAGTAACTCTACGGAAAAGCAGCTAACCCATTAGACAAATTTATTGTAAGCATTGTTGGCCTTCTACACTATAGTTAAATTTGACCGAATTCACGGTGGATAATTTCACTGCGGTGTTTATTGACCGTGAGGATATTGTTCTGACAGGCTCGACGTGACAAGTTTCACAATAAAGTGGCACGCCTGAGTGAGTTTCAAACAACAGTTGGATAATTTCATCCGTTTACGCTGGTCGATTGCTGCAAGCGCTAAGTGCCATCCTTTACTTTTAAATGAGATGCGTTTTATTCGGAAATCCGAAAGTCCGTGTTTAAAAATGAATCATCTTATTGAAATAGGTAATGAATGATATAACGCTTTGTGAGATACTTGCATATGCTGGCATAATTCCGGAAACCACACTCGACTGTAATCCGTCGGGTTCGAAAACCACCACCGAGCAGCAATTATTCATTTTAGTTCGAAATCAAATTTTATTTCAGTAAAATGGCTGAATTCCCTGCTTACAAAAATTCCCATCGGTTAATGGAAACTTCATCCACATAAGTTGCGATTCACATGAACGCTGAAACTTTCTCTAAGTCTGACCAGTTTTCGTCCGCTTTGTTTTGGTGCGTTTAAAAATGCTGCCATCTTCACCGCCATCACACCACGTGCAACGTTTGTGTGAATGATTCCACTGAATAGATCCTATCAAGCGGTTGTTCGACTTTGTCCTCCAAATCGAGAAATCTATATGTGGTGTCCTCGTCTGTCTTGTCGGTTGAACGCCGCTATTGACAGCAGATTAAAGAAGGGAAGCGCGATGGCTTGGTTATCAAGCATTTATCGGGTAAACCGGTTAAAGAAAGATTCCCCCCTATCCGTACGGGATTATCGTGATAAACAGCAAACCCGTCTTACTGGCAAAGTTGCCGGCCATCCAGAATCTTTTGCAAAGAAACTATCGTACTAACACTCCGTGTATGTTGCATGAATCAATTCACCTTCATAAGGTTGGAGATTTTCAGTGTTTTGGTGACACACCAACTCCATTGAGGTTAATTGTTTTATCATGTCACCTGTTTCGTCGATCACCAGAAAACCAGTATTACCATCCGTTTATTTATTCACTCAAGGTGTGGAGTACGACCCGCAATTAGGCTTGAACATTTTCACCTGTTTAGAGCTGATTTCAAAAATAGGTAAATTGCTATTTTGAACAGTTGCAACACCCTTACTTCGTAAGTCCTTAGAAGTGGAGGTAAATGCCGTAGTGCAATGCTGAACCGATAAATATAACAACGCGAAAGGGTGTTTCGCTAGGATGATGTAGTTGGAAATCTTTTGCGCATTCCATCGAATATGGTTGATAATAATACAAATGGTAATCAAATCGGAAAAAACCGCCTTACTGGAAATGATTTCACCAAGTGAAACACGCTTTTCGCATTGGCGGTATGAGAGATTTGGAAGATATTTCTTGAAACTTCAGGGTGTTGTCATTCAAAGGAGCGAAACCCTCCAAAGTCGTTCGAAGCCACTTCAAGGTACATATATGACGTTGGATTCGACAAAATGACGAGGTCAAGAAAAACCGCTGCTGACATTTCTGGAGAGTGATCCATTTAGTGAAGACCGTTTAGAACAATGAGCTTAGATCGTGTAGCATAAGCTTAAGTTAAACGAAAGATTCCGCTGTTCAGTAAACCGTCTGCCTCAAAATGTATTAGGGTGTCCACTACTCAACATTTTATCAACAAACACAAGCGATATTAATGGTACTGAATCCTACCCTTTGTGGCACTGTAAAGGGATCTCTCGAAGCCCACTGATCAATATGTGTTTAATGAGATACTGATAACCTACAAGTATTTCAGCCGGATATACTAGAACATAACAAACACCTTCACCTAGTTACAGGTGTGTTTGAGCAAGGCATCTCTTTCAACTAAAATGGTTTCCATGGTGGCTTTTTCTTAAATTGTGAGCAGGCCTGGTTGGATGACACCGAGCATTACTGCTTTCCGGTGAGGATTTTGGGTCACGCACGTTTACTGAAGTCCTCTAGACTCCATATTGATTGAGTCGGGTGACCAGAAAGGCCGGACCCACTCAAGACAGCTTAAAAGCCTTTTATTCCAAAAAGAATTTTGGGTGCAGATGCTGCATGAAAGAATCGTTGCTGACAACGGCAAGGGTGCAAAACGTGTAGTCTTAGGGAACTCATGTATAAATGGAACAAATCAGAAACAATGGAGCTTTTGGATATATGTCTTAAATCAGTTTACATACAAATCCATGAAACAATAGAACAAATGTGGAGGGTGAACGGAACTTGCCCCCTCAAAGTCCGGAGTAATAGGTATCTCGTCAGTTACATCAGCTTTACTTGTATTGCGACAGAAGATGTTACAACATGAGTTGTGAACTTAGAAGCATGAAGCAGTAGACGTGCTTGATGTTGGCACGAAAAAAAAACAGACACATCACTTGCCCTATAGATGCTCTACCAATCAAGCTAAACTAGATCCTTTATCTCCGTCATGATTATGCATTTGAAATTCATAAGTCATCCGCCACCCAAGGGGATGACGGTTGATGGATATCAGTACCATTGATGAGTCCATTGTGTGAATTCCTTAGTGGGTCAGACATTGTTATCCTCGAGATGCTAAAAGCGCTTTGTTAGAAGTTGTTGAATGGTAGACGAGAATTAGCGAACGCGTCCTCGGTAGCTTATTTGATAGCACATAATCCGGTAAGGAAGGGACTGGAACAAACAGAGAACTGCCATTTTGGGATGGTGGTGTCGACGATTGCGATGGTGATAATTAATTGCGGATTTGATGGACGTCCACTAGAATGTCGTAAACATTGTGTGCAATCCTATGTTTAATGTTGCTCTGTTTAAAGAAAAATTAAAGAAGGACAAAATACGTGTTACATTGTTCCAGGCATACATAATCCTCCGTGTGTTTTCACTTGTTTCCGAATGATGATTTGGTTGTGTTTGTTAGGATGTTGTTAAATGTTTACAAAATAGTCAACGAATTGGTCCAATGCAACTGGTAAACAAAATTTGTCAGCTTACTGGAAACTTGACTCTATTTGCTGTCACGGTGACAGCAAGGCAAACTTCCGTGTGGCCAACTAGTTTAGGTGATGAAGCCGATCCTAGTGGAATACGTTAGTTCAAGAAACTTCTTACGGCTGATTGAACGATGACAGTTTTCAGCTTTCGGCAAAAAAATGCTCGGTTGATTCGGTTTGGTTAATTTGCTCTGAAAGCATCCGTTTGTTAACTGATCGCGCTGTTACACAGTGTCAGGTTTCCTCAGCGAGAATAGTTACTAATAAAGATGCCGGATGTAATTTCAAACAACTTCATAATGTGTTGCGCATGGATGTTTTGTTATTTTAAAGGGGAAGGCAAAGGTGTTGTTTATTTTCTCGAACGAAACACAATCGCCCACCAAACACGCTCAGACTCAAATGAGTAACCGGTTCATGATAGTTTTCAACTGAAAGTGTTGCATATAGACCGCTTTATGTTTGATTTGGTAGGATATCTGAGATATTGCATTATAGTTTCTTGACGAAATCCGCCAGTTATATGGTTGTTGAAGAACTGTGAACAGTACATACCGGCCTTAGCCTAACTGGGCACATCAGATAGGCCGGGGTCCTGATTTTCCATCAGTCTTGGACATCAACTTGTAAGTAACTGGTGAACTACGCTAGTATGCAAATTACACTGATGGCAGCAAGAGGTTAACTAAATGTGTTGCTGCTTTGGTTCGTTCTGTTAATCAACTATTCTGTGCTATTTCGTATATCCTACTCACTAAAACAAAAGACTGCCTCTCTGGAGCACATTCTTTGGAGAGTAGCACAAAGGATAAATTCAGCTGGGATTCAGGCAATTCTCGCGTGAATAACAACCTAGTTTCTATGAGTGTGTTTGGTCAATTACGTACACGTAGCTTGTAAGGTTGATGGAACCTCGACGATTATGCCTACCTGATGACTCCCAAGAAGGGCAAAACCGACGATTTTTCGGCATGTTTTGTGAGAAGTGTGCTTGGGCAAGCAAATCTCGTTTGCTTACTGCATCAAGAGATACCGAATAGATAAGAGCTTGTAAAAAAGGGGTGTCCTACAACAGAGCCGATTTAGCGAGTTTCTTACACTGGATGGCTACCTTATGCAGTCTGGTTTGACCGCTTGAACAGATTTCCAACATAGCACAGAAACGAATATCCTAATTAGAGTTTCGCACGGTTGTTTTTTACTTTCCATGTGTTCTAAGTAGTCAGATATGAGTGAATTATGAACGCTTCACCTCAGTGCCTTACTCCACAATCGGCATATGCAGCTGACATGGGTGAAACCCGGTGTCATGACATGCTGCTAATGATGGAAGCTTGGAGGTTGTTTGTAACACAACAGCAAAAACACTGCTTACCCCAGATGACATTACTATTGGTTTTCAGTCTGCCTAAATACTGAGTAAAATATTGCGCACCCCAGCCTAATGCGTAACTTGGAAAAGTTGTTACCGGAAGTTATGTTGTTACTAATAGTATCTTCTCAAGTGAAAAAAAGTCACGGGGGATTTTCTGGCAAATTTTTTGTTACGGATGTAAGCCGTGGTAGAAAACGCACTACGGGTTGGTTGTTTTTCTCGCGTTCTTGAAAGCTTCTCACACCTTTACAATACATTTTACCTTCCTTAGGTGTAATTTTGGCTCAGGGTGAAGAAGAGATGGAAGCAGCCTTTCGGACAAGTGTGGATGCCGCAAATCAAGTACTTGCTCAAAGTGTCAACCTGCGTACTCATCAGCTGGAGCCTATCATTGAAGTCGTGTCAAGGGATAATGTGTTTTTGGCCACACAACAAGGTATGCTCAAACATTTTATGCTTGAATTTGAAGGGTGCTATTTAACCACGTGATAGCTATGAAGTTATAAGTACCATTGTAAAGTTTGTAAAAATGAATATTGCTGTATCACTGTTAGCCAGCGATCAGTTAAACGTCATGTTTGTTTTACATGACCTTTTACTCAGCGGGCGAATAAAACTCCTCAGTTTCTTTCACTGTTCTTCATCAGTTGTCTGTATAGACTGAAATCCAGGTAAACTGGACTTGAGCATTTTCCAGATCTTCAACCTATAGTTACTTCGTCTCGTGTCTTGTATGCTGTAATCCCAAGATATTCGCGTGGGACTTGATGTAAACTTATTGAAGATTCCTTGAGCACGAGAATCGATGCTGATTTTCCAAGCGTTCGGTCAATTGGGTTAAAAGGGTTGATATCTGACTGAGTTTGGAAGCTTTCTGCCTTGAATTTGCAACTAGGTTTGACTTTTTGTTAGACCTGCTGGAGAGAAGCCTCTGTAACGTGCACATTTCTAGCCAAGTTGATGAGGACAGCCATCGCGAACCTGAGGATATTTAATCAAACGCACTAGTCAAAACGCTGTTGAGCTTAAGCTACCCATCACTCATTTGAATTACTGGGAACTTACACTATGGCTCTTAATGAGCTTAGTATTGACAGGTCGACGGAGTTGTTTTGTGATTTTCACAACAACCTACTGTAGCAGATATTTCACCACCTACTTAGAGATACTAGTAAGCCATCTATTCCTAAATCCTTGCTGTACGCCAGATACGGTGCAAAGTATCTAGGTCCGTTGGGGAAGCAGAAGACACTCAGTGTTTTCCCACTCATCCGAATCGCAACGTTAAACTCGGCACTGAACATGGAAGCAGATACGGGACACCGCTTTTCAACCTGTTATTTAAGTATATTAATTTCACTGTCGTTTAAGATGCAGCAAAACGCATCAAAAGTATAATACCGCACTACAACACTATATGCTATCTTCGTGTGTCCCGAATTCTGTGACAGTGATCACTAAATACCCCAATGCCGTTTGCCTAAAGCATTGTAATGTTATTCTGAATAAAGGGGTCTATAATACTGGCTTTGTTTATACCCACAAATCTTGTCCCCAAGACAGTACAAAATTTCGGCTTTCGATGTGGCCTACTGAGGCTTATAAGCTTCTAAGCTAGCGTCACGCGACCGACAATTCACTCACCTAAGTCCAATGTCAAGTCAGGCATCTTATGGTAATGATTCGTGCAGGAAGATTTGGGTACTGATGGCACGGTTATACTAGCACACGAGGACGGGATTTCAGAAGAGATTCCTTCAGGCGAGTGAGGGGGAATTGATAATTTGGTTTTACGAATGTGGGCTTCCAATGCCGCACACACATTCACCCTGGCCATCAGATATATCTTTCCCCACCACACACTCCGATAGGGTAGCAAAAGGACATAGCAGTGGATTTTATTTGTGTATCGTGCCTTTAGAAGCCACCACCGACAGAATCCTCCCGCACATTGAACCACTTTCTAACTAATTTTGCTCATGTCATGTTATAATAAGAAAAGGATTGTTCAAATGAAAAACATTTTGGGGTGACATAGCTCGAAAGCTGTATTTTCCAGGACAGGCATCTGTTGGGATTGCAAAATACATTTTTGGAAAGAGATTTCCTAGTGCTAGTTGGGTTGTACACCGGGGCAAGCATAAACCCGGTAATAAAAACTGATCATTAGTAGGCAAGCAGGATGTCTGAAAAGCTTTCGCTGTTTGAAATTTGTGATATCTTTATGTGATATTCTCGGGTTTACATTCGCAGTAAAGTTCATAAGCCTTCGTTACGGTGTTATTTTCGTTTTCACAGTATGGTTGTTGCAGAACGACTGAGTCTCACTGTGGTACGCTGGTTTTCGCTTCTCTGTGACTCATCGAGATGTACTTGAATTTAACTGTATGGCAACCGCACCACAATGTTCAGTGGGAGAATGTATTCCAAAAAATTTACCTAGCCAGCTTAGAACACGTTTTAAAGTCAATCATTCGACAACAGATACGACAAACATGCGTACCGGCGGTCAAATGGAATAGAAACATGCAACTGATTTCCAAACAAGAACGAGACGCACTCAGCACTCTACGAAAGGATGAAACAGTTATAATACTACCAGCAGACAAAGGACGTATCATGGTGGCAATAGAGCAGTGAGATTACATTGAAGAGGCCAACCAACTGCTAAATGGGGCACGACGACCTACAATCAATCATGACCCATATTCAAACCTTATCAATCAAATCAACATGATGCTCAGGAAACTACAAGTAACACATGAGATAAACAACCGGGAACGGTAGAGAATGAAACCGATGACAACAACATTGCATAATTCTACGGACTTCCAAAGGTGCACAAAGAAGGAAGTCCACTTCGACCAATCGTTTCACTTCCTGGAATTCCATCTTACAAATTAGCGGAAGACCTATGGATAGGATTGAAGCACTTAATTTATGGACCGGAATACACGATCAACAATACTAGCCAAACTACCGAACGTCAGTATAGAGGACGATGAAATGATGCTTTCATTTTGTATCACATCACCCTCCAACTAAATCGGCTATAACCTCGTCAAAGAAAGCATAGCAGGACTACTTCCGAATAATCCAAACACGGCAGGGATCATGAAACCTGTCGGACTTTTGTATGGATACAGACTTGAGCTTTAGTGGGCAAATATATCAACAGTTAAAGGGGACTTCAATCGGATCTGTAATACCAAGATTTGTCGCTGAAGCGGTAATATAAAGATTAGAGCGCGCGATACTAACAATCATCAATTCAAAGCTATGGGTCCGCTACGTAGACGACACCTTTGTTATCAAGAAAAGAGGTACAGTACGCAGTGCTCATGAACTGCTTAACATCACGTTTGAAGATACCAAGTTTACAGTCGAACTGGACAGGAAAAATCGACTACCATTATTTGACATTTTGGTAAACAGAAAAGTGGAAACCAACATATACTGGAAAGAGACACTGCAACACCACAGAACTACGGAAGAAAACGACCTGTTCAGGGTATGCCAGAGCTATGGATATCCAAGAAATTTTATCAAAAGAAGCTTGATGGAGAAAACATCTCAACGGCAGCAACAGCAAGCCACAAGATGGCTAACTCCACTTTACATCAAGAATATATCTCAACCCATAACCAGAGTATTAGGTCAAAAAGAAATCCTCTTAGCCCGCAAACTGAATGCCACCTTTAGGAAACTGATCTCAAGACCGAATAACAACTATGAAAAAACTAAGAGGAACAATATGTTATGCCAAATCACTTGCAACCACTGCGACATATTCTACGTTGGACAGACTGGGAGGACATTATGAACACAAACAGAAGAACACAACACGAGCATCAGTTGACATGACCCTCTGTCCTTGATATCCATAAACGAAGACTAAAAGTGCCACAAATCTAATCTGTAAAGCACAAAAATTTCGGCATACTGAGACACGAGACATGGATTGAAATTTCGGGGATCATGGTACTCCATGACGGATTCGGTCGACTGATGCGTTGAACTAGATCCAATTTACGCACCGTGTAAAGGACCAACATCTCAACCGGAATACTCAAGTAGAGCCGAATATCGGCTTCACGAACCAAGAAACAAAGAACTGCTTGAAGTTGGTCAACCAAGGTTACAAGCCAGAACCCAGTGGTCACGGACAGAAGTCACTCTATCAACCAGAGTACGAGGTAATCAAAGGACTCGGGATAACAGAGCAAGCAATGGAACCGTCCGACCGGCAAACTAATCGTGATCAAATGTCAACCCGGGCTAGCAGCACGTACGTCAACTCACACGTAGCACTACTCAGCACACAATCACCAACCCATAGCTACGCTCCACAACGCTCTATAACAACGCACTGATGATGTCACCTCGGTTGGTGATAAAAACCTTTGCAATCAAGTTGCCCAAATCAGTGAACAAACCAATGACCATCTACGCTACCTGAGCTATCAACATTCTCCTCTGTTCAACAGTTCTTTTAGGAATTACTGGTCCATCAGGCTTGCCTTCTCTCCAATTTTCTTTCTTTGTGAATCACATCATCATCAATCGCATCTAGTGAAAGCCTTAACACCGATTATGTAGTCTCCTGTTTCCGTTTGCGATTTGCCCTTTCAAAGTTCAGAATAACACTTCAAGAATTTACACCCCCTTGATTCTGTTTGGAATCCGTAAATGAAGCGCTCCGTTGTGTTAATGGGTTTTGTAATCTTGACAATTGTGAAGTGCGTGACTATGTCGTGACAGTTGAAACAATTGCACACGGTATCAAAGCATGACATAACTTATCAACCAACTCAAGTCATTTTGACACCAGAATCCTAATAGATCCACCTTGAAATACCGTGTCTATAAAACATCGTAAGTGGAACTGGACCCTATAGCATGCCAGGCAATAGCTTACTGCGGCAATTTCTCGATAAATTGACACCTAATTAGTAGTAACTGCAAGGCAATCAATCGGAATCCCTAAAACAAAAGATATAGTATACGAAGTTGTGACATACTACGTCTGGTCAATCACCGTTTATCAGAATGACGTCACTGTTAGAAAAAGGCTGACACAGAAGAATTCGTAGCTTTAAAGAGCTAAAGGAAAGGGGTCATCTTCAACAAGGCTAGGAAATTAGCAGTAACATCATTGTCCGCCTTACAGAGACAGTCAAGAACAAGCTGTCTACATCTCCAAATAAAAGTAAGATAAACACATTTAGGCAGCACCTCTTCATAAGCAGGGTTGAACCATCGCATTATGCGAACCACATCACACAACGATGAAAAAACTTTAGCTCACCGGTACGGCTAAAAAGTTGTAGCATAATCACCACTGAGATTGGTTAGTCGTTCATTTCATGTGGAGCTTCTATCCACGTGCACAAAAGTCGGGTGGATTCCACAAAATATCCAGTTTGGGTGTTCTGTTTTCTTTTCACGTTGCAATCTTACTGATTGTTTCATTTGAAGCTTTCTCCAGTGTGAATTTGGGGAGGAAAACTGCGCCTTCTTTGTTAGACCGTTGTTTTTGGCATTCGTGGTACACGCCCTAAACACTTTGAATCAATGATCTTCACCTTCTTCTGTAGTGACTCCAACTTGCTTCCAACTGTGCTTGTTTCCGCACAGACTTCCTAGCTGACACTTTGCAGCCCGCTAACGCTTGTGTTGCGGGGCGCGGTGATGACAGTTTTGAATGGAATGGTCCGAGACCAGAAGTCATAAAGTAACACAGCTCATACACCCGTAGTTAACTCTCCTGACCGGATGAAGCAGTTGAACAGTGACAGCTGGTAGCCTCTGGGTTGCGACAATGCGATTAGATCATGTTTTCGGATTTCAGGAATACAACAACCGTCTGTCAATAAAGTGATGATCAACCATACATGAGCAAATTTTGGCTAGGTTGTGTGGGAGCACGAACTTAAGTAGTGCGCGAATTGGAGGTTGTCAGCGGCCGTGTGAGGTTAGTCACTTCCCAGTGCCTATACAGAAGGACGAATGACTGCAAAACTAAAGGCTTGGGTTCAAGATGGGGACTGGCTTGGTGCTATTACAGTAGCCCTGAGATTAAAGAACAAATTGTCACGTTACTTCAAACCCCTCGCTGAGAAACTGGATAGACAGGAGACCGTATCTGCCAAACTTTCATACACCACTTAGCCTAGCAAAGGGCACTTAGTGGATACTGCATAAGTGTCCTCTAGTATGGCTTAAGGGGTCGCCGAACTACCCAGACCCTCTGGATGCAACAGCAGTCGAGCTGTAGAAGCATGCAGTGAATTCCAAACACAAGTGGCACCATAATCCTCGTTACAATTCTTCTGATTCTTGTACTGACCACACCCACAATCCTTGGTTGTTTCACCTTCCTCAACTTAATCACCTCAATGTCAAAATATTCATTACCGTCGCCATTACCACATTTATGGAAGCCACAACAACCACAAAGTAAGATTTCTTGCCTGACGAACGTAACGTGTTGGGTTGTTCGTTTAACTCCTCTGTCGAGTTGACGAATGTATGGATACCAGATAAGCTACCTTCTTTTTGTGGAAATATATGCGAATAGTTTGCACTCATTCTGTTTCCCTAAACAACTATATCTGACAAACTGACGCCTTATATTTCACAGTTATTATTTATTTTCTCGGGATGATATTGACCGAGAACTTCGCCTGGACACTCAATAAGAAAGGCTTTGATGGATATATTTGAAATATCTGCACCCCATCAGTGATCTCTGTGAGCACAAAGACGAGATCCGAGTGTGAAACAAAGTGGCAAAATTTCATGATGTTCCGCTATGTTTTCTTAAAACTTAAATTTTTACTAAGAACTACTATTGCAACTGTATATTTTATTATCTATATTGTCGTTTATATTTGGAAAACAAAAGCCAGTTGGGTTCTCGGACTGGTGACAGACGAAATGTTGCAGATGGGGCATACGTTGACAAGCAGTGTCTGTGTGAATTTTCAGGAACTTAACCGACCGAAAGTGGTGTTTCGCTCGAGATCTGCAATCAACCTTTCTTGGGCCATCCCTTAGCAGGCTGGAGCAAGGACCCAATAGGCATGTCCCATGGGACTGCGTAGAAGACAACGAAAAATTGGGAGCCTTATGTAAATGAACATTCACGTCTGCACTGGGATATTGGTTGACTCAGGTGCACGCCCACATATACGCACACATACACACACACACACAAGCGGACATGCATAATCCACATTAACATATGGTCGAACTAACAAAGTGAGGTCGATCTGGATGAGGCGATTTGTCCCCAATTTCGGAGGTGGACATATGGCTGTTCCCCTTGTTGATAGGACAAGACCATCAAATGATTAGTTGTAACGGACAGAATGCTTTTGAAAGTTGAGCAAATAATGTCTGACGTATCCTGTGACGTTCTTTTTTCTCCGAGAAGAGTGTTGTTTCCACCAACTATCATAGCTCAGTATCAGTCAGTAAAAATACGAGTGTGTCCCCACACATTCGGTTAAACTACGGGCTAAAAATCCTACGAGTAACTGCCGGTACAAATTAAATTTAACTTGGTAGATGTTATCGAGAAATACACTCATTTACATATCAATTTGGTTTTTTGCGGGAGACTCACCTGGAACCCAGCTGAATCTCCCGTTTGGTAGATGTTAGTTAGGCCATGTGGTATTTTCCTCTTTCACTAGGATATTTTATCCTTCGTCGGGCGACTGTAACCCTTTTCATGATCTCGTTATTCAGTCAGGCAGACGTATTCGACGTAAATGATTGTTTTTTTTATCCACGCTGCCCTTCCCGGGAGTGCAGCTTTAAACCAAAAGGATGACAACGAAGCGGTACTGCTATACGGAGAGGATTTCCGTCACTTGGACTGAAATACAAATCTGTAGTATGTTTTTTTAACCTAGTTACCTTCCGTCAATTGCTTCTTCGTCTTCCTTCGAGATGTGTCTGTCATCTATAGAGCGAAATTCCACTCAGAGGTCATAGGATTCACCATTATCAGCAGCCATTGTCATAAAAACGGAGGGCACCATTGCTTCTCAATTTTTCGTGGACCTAAACTAACGAGACGTTTTAATGACGGACAAAAGGAATACCATATGGATAACATTTAGCAGCGAAAGTTCGATTGTGAAGGTCACTAGTGATAGGTTCCCGATACGCAACTTTGTGTCATGAGTGGGTTTGATGGTTCCGAATATCAGGAGGAATTGAATTTGAAATTCTGCAGTGCTATTTTCACACAAGTAAGCAAAAATGGCGTCAACAAGTGCTCAAGTGCGTCAGTGACTTGCACAGCGCTGACACCAAAGTCCGCATACCAGGTAACCGTGAACGGAATTTCGGCTCAGTGGTGTGGGTTCCGGTCGTCCCTTCGGAGACGACTTTCGTTATTCTGATTGGCGATGCGATCACACGGGTCTCATGACCCGACAATTTGGATCAGGTCCAGCAGGCGGAGCACCAGCATGTGTGAGTATCAGTTACACACATGCTGGGCTGGACGGACTCCGTGGCAAAGTTGATGGTGGATACAGTGGTCTTGACGATGCAAAACAGGCGGAGATCAGTGAGTATTTAAACGAATCGGGGAATCAGCATGCTGTCATACTAGAATGACTAAATACCAGAGTTGGAGTCAACTCTGCTTTTTCCTCATGTCCAAATCGAAGAATCTATTGTAAATAAATTAATGGATTTTCACAACTTTCTACCTTGCAAACATAAACTTATGCAAATGCTGGATATATCTATGGTAATTTCCAGTCCCTGTTTGTTCACACTGATTCTGAAACAAGCAAAATGCACGCAACACATATCCAGGTGGTGTGTTACATTAATTATGCAGTGAGGCATCTCTTCAATGAACGCATGTTCCTTCCGCTTTTCCTACCGGTGACTACACAGCATGCAAGCTGATGACAAACGGCATTGTGGCCTTGTTCGGTCCGAACGTCCGCGCTCTTTCACAAGCTTTGCTTTCTCTGGCCAACCGATTCGGGATACCGTACGTTGAGACCTACTGGAATCACTATGCGACACCAGGAACCTATTCGGTTAGTATGCACCCAAAAGTACACAGCTTCGGCCTTGGACTGTATGAATATCTCACTCAAGTTGAGAAGTGGCGTCGGATGAACATTATTCATAATCAGCCTGAAAGTAAGCACATCACTTCGTTCATTTATGAGTTTTTTAGGGGATAGCTATGAGATCATAGAGCTCTTATTTCGTATAGTAAATTTAAAGGATCATTCTGAATGAAGCATGTTTGCGTTAATCAGTCTGATTCAACTGGTGTAACCAGGAAACCGTGAATCCTCACCTTGATTGGGGCAAATCTAATCACACTTACTACGTCTACATCCTTCCTCTCCTTCATGTATTGAAACGCTGTGTTTTTGTAATCGGTGTTAAGACAGTCGATCAGTCTTTTCTCGCTGGTTATCGTAACGAAGGGTGCCAAATAAGCAGGGAAAGAAGAGGCGTGAAAATAGCACCAACTTATCCGGTTTTCAGTGAAGCTCACAAATGTTGTATGTCAATTTAATATATTTGGAAGTGCGATTTTTACTGTGGTGTTTGTAATGCGTCGGTTTTGGTAACACTGCCAGTTCACATAGTCGTGCGTTTTGGAACCAAGTTAGCATGATATGAGCAATAGAGGACAGCTTGAAAATCCCTCGTCTATGAGTGAATAAGTTTATGGTCGATCACTGGCCGAATCAGTCGTACAGCAGTTGGTGGAAAGCAAACGGAGACCAGAACTTCCCTTCGGTCCACGAAGAAACTTATTCTCCACGGATATACAGTTGCTATAAAACGGCTTAGTATCCGTTCGGAATTTTTATAATACAACTTATTCTTACTTACGTACAAGTATCTGGCTCCTTCACAGAATTGCTGAAATTCACCACGCTGGTGAACAGTTTTGAAGGAACGGCAAAAGTGAAGACCTGGAATTCCGGTTCGGCTTCAGCGAAATCCATGATGGCGGAACTTAGCACCAGTTCGGAGAAGACCTTCCTCATCGATATCCCTGCCTGGCAAGCGCGTGACTTTTTGGTGATGGTAAGTAAACGAAGCATGTTTGATTACAGCTGGAAAAAGAAGGTGATAATGTAAGCCTTGCATTGGGTTGTATTGGTATGTGGCAGTTCTTTGTAACTGCCATGATAACTAGCCAATTCTTATACGCAATGCACTACTCATAAGGTTACTGAAAATTCTTCGACAGACGACGACCGGTTTCGCCCTTCTTGGGGCTAATCAGGTAGGCGCAGTCCCTGAGTTTCCGTCAACCTTATGTTCTACTTGAAACCAGCTTGACGAAATTAGCGAAATACACTCGTTTGCAAACAAACTTGGTTTTGCGAGAGACTCGCCTGGAAACATCAAAAACGAGAGATTCAGCTGGGTTCTAGGTGAGTCTCTCGCAAAACCAAATTTGTTTGCAAATGAGTGTATTTCGTTTACCAATTCTTTCTACAATTGTTCACGTGGGTTGCTAGTATTCCCGTCTGTTGTGTCATTTCACTAGAAGAAAACGAACACTAAGAAAATGGCTTGGAACTCGAAATAAACTGTAGACTTTTGACTTGATCTTCACCTAACGTTTGCCAATGAGTAGCTGATCTGAAAACTGTGAACAACATGAAGACTGCTGATACTGACCCGTTGAGCCCACCTGAACCATTGGTCCATCATATAATCATGAAAAAGACTGAGAAGTTGTGAGTAAAGTAGGCTGATTGCTCTGAGAGTTTTAATTTCACATACCAATGAGTGTTTCATTGATCTTGGTGTTGATGTTGACAATCCCAAAGATCAAAACTAAGCATTGGGTTCGAAAGTCTACTATGCTATTAACATAAAGGTTAGCAAAGTTATACAACCACCCTCAAACGTCGGCGTTCGTGGCGTCAACCGTCTATCAACCGTCTGTCACTGAACGACACGGTGCTGTGTCAAGGTCCGCCAACCAAACAACGGCGAGCGGAATTTGGGTTCTGTACAAGGGTTGCGGTCGTCCCTTCCAAGGAAAGTCTCGTGATTCTGGTTGACGGTGCGATCACAAAGAAATCACGACAGAACGCGTCAGGACAGGTTCATCAAACGGCGCATGAACACGTATGGGCATGTAGGTCAGCTTCGCACATTCACACACATGCCACTATACCAACGTGGGAGAACGGACGGTCTTTGCGGCAGGGTGAATGGCGGGTACAGATGAGCAAAACAAGTGGAAAGCAAAAGTACATGAACGGAGCAATCAGATGAATGAGGCAATTATCACAAGGTCAAGTTATATTCGATAATAAATAGAGCCACTGTGGCACGCAAGTCCTTCGTATTTTGCTATTTCCAGCATTCTCTTTCTAGTCGCAGCATTACTGCCTCACTTATAGTAAAGATGCACGATTGACACACTAGACTGCAGGGTTCGATCCCTACGGATTACCACTTGTTTGTGTCCACTCATCATCCAGTCAGTCAGTCAGAACCACTGTCGAGCATGTGAACATTTTGCTCATATGATCTTATCTTGGCGAATTTGCGGAATATCAGTGTATTGGTTGGATTTGCTAGTTGTCAGTCTGTTTGCCAAACACTCGCGATGATAAAGATATACAAGGGATTTACTAGATGCACTGACATACGGGAACCGTTGATTCATTAGGCAGTGTGGCTAGTTAGCTTGAGCTGAATTACACATGTATGACATAGGTCACCGTTAACGACAGTTTAGTTTGCAGGGCACCCGCCTGACAATCAGGAGGCCGCTTGTTCAATCCCTGTCCTTTCAATTGCGTTGTGTGAGCCCTGAGTCCACACTAAAGTCTCTAACTACCCGTCTCTGGTACGTCGACAAATGCTCTTTGGGAATTTAGGAAGAGAATTCCCTTGAAGAGACACCGAAGCCTTCATACTGGACCACTTCACAGTGACAACCATATTGCCAAAAAACCATCGAAAAATGTCCTCAAACCGAACCACAAGTTTACAGATGTTCAGCTACGTTCGGTTTCTGCAGCCAGAGGAATTTGTTTCAGACAAAGTAGAAGAATTTACTTGGACAGCTTAGGGCACTTGT